>OU896714.1:28263766-28395766 GCA_918026855.4 Phaedon cochleariae | reverse complement strand
GACAAAAACTGCCTATACGGGACCAACAACCTAATCGAATACAACGCCACCAAAACTCTATTAGCTCTATAGGAAGGCGGAACTCAGCATGCCTGATATAATAATGTCTGGTACCACCATTCTCACCAAAACCAATTGATTGATGCTAGGTATTCCCATCAGCAATACTCTTTCATGGAAGAATCATGTTCGATCCATTGCGAAAGCTGCTTCGCAGAAACTCGGATTTTCGTTCCGTGCGAAAATCTAATTTACACCTCAACAGCTTCTCAAGATCTACCAAGCACAGATTCGGCCAGTTAGTTTTAGAATACTATTCTCGCATGAGGGGTTCAGCACCCAAACATACGCTGATGCTCTCAGATACCATCCAGAGAAAAGCCATTCGTCTGGTGGTTGATGCCACAGTCACTAGTACTTTGAAACCATTAGAACACCGGTAAAAAGTCGGCGACCTCTCACATTTCTATATAAGTAATTTTGCGGTGAATGATTTCCAGGAATCTCTGCAATCATTCCATCACAAGCAGTACCAGTCAGGCGAGCTCGACAATCTCAATCAGCATATTCCTTCGTCGTCAATCCTGAGATATTTCAAACAAATCTTCATTCAGAATCGTTCGCCTATATGAAACGGCAAAGCTTCGGGATTTTTTGCTAATGGAATTTTCGTAAGTTGTAATTTCCGAAAGATCGGAACAAATTCCAATTTCTACCTTCTCCCCCTATCGTTCCTGGGTACGCACGATGTTCTTCAAACATTGAAAGGATTCCTTCTCCTGCTATACCCAAGTGGACAAAAATAATAATTACAGCTCATTTCGAAAATCTGACTACGTCACCGGAGGATACGTGGAGAAATGTATGAGGAACTGTTTTCACTTCTTCTGTTATTTAGAAGATAGCTGAAATACAGGAGGGGTTTATGGGTAAAGCATTCACAATTCCGCCCTGTATCCCAAAAACGGAGTAGGCTATGAATATTTTATTTGCGGTATCGTGAGTTTCACAAGAAATTTGCAGAAACCGTAGATTTCTATCTTAAATAATAAATGAGGTATTCCGTGAGGACATCGGAAAGGGGGCAGCTTGTACACAATATAATTATAAAATGATGTAGTATTCCACAATTTATTCATTCTCGAACATTCTGAGGTTGCCGTGTACAAGTTAAGTTTTGATTGTTTATAGACAAACTTCTTGTGAAATCATTGCACTTCACTGTTGAGCTGCGACATCTATGCGTTTCTGCCTGAACTATGGCGTGCAGTTTTCTGTATCATCTGAATTTCATCGTGACGGGTTACAATCCGATGATTCACCGTCTGATAGAATACGGTGTCGACGAAAGACGGTTTTTATGAAATACGGTGCTGCTAAATTACCAATTCTATGAAAGTTTATTATAATAGATTAATGTGGATGAAATACGGGTCTGATGAATTATCATTTCTATGAAATACGAATTCGATGAGATACGGTTTCTATGAACTACGGCATCGACACATTACTGTCTCGATGAAATACGAATATGATGAATTATCCTTCCTATGAAATACGCGTGTGACAAATTAGAGGTTCTATGAAATACGGATATGATAACATATAATAAAAACTCTCCAAGTCGTCTCCACAACGTTTAATTCCGAATTCAAGAAGGAGGGGACCAAAAGGTATCCATCATCAGCCAGAAAAAAATTATTGTGTAGAAGGAGAAGGCCAAAACATGGTTTTAATCAGCATGGACAAACGATTATTGGAACAGTTTCAAATATAAGTAGTAAACAGGTAACATTATTCAAATTGGGGCCCTGTACCCCAGATATTTGCTCAACGACCCCGTACATTCGGTAGCAGTAAGCAGCAGCTTGCTTGTTTATTATATTTGAACTACTTCACTCCACTTTGAGATAACATGGACTTCTGCAGTGGATATGATGAATTACCGTTTACCTGATGAAATAACGATTTCATAAAATACGGTTTCCATGAAAAGTTGTTATGACAAAAACGATTATGATGGTTTATTGGTTCGGTGAAATATGGTTTCGACGAATTACGGTCTCTATAAGATACGGCTATGACGAATTGATATTCTGATGAACCACAGTTCTGATAGATCACCGATTTGATGGACAACTAGTTCGATAGACTGATGTTGCTACAGAATTCGGATATGATTATTTACTGCCTCGATAGAATATAGTTCTCATAAGATACCGATATGATGGAATTGTTACGACCCTCTACAAGTGGCAACGGCGGAACTGGCAACTCTGTAGAGAATCGTCGTAGAACTGGTGTGAGAGGTCGCGGGAAGTACTAGAGTGCGACAGGCGACTCGATAACGAGAACGGCGATCAAGGGAGAATACAATATATTATAGATGTTGATGTGTTAATTGGAAATTACGATTGAATAGTTTTGAGTGAAGTAGTGTGATAAAGTTATTGTTCGTTTCAATTCAGAAGTGGTGATAAAAGACTGCACAGTGCCTGGCGGGCGAAAGAAGTGAAAACCTCGGTGAAAACAGTGGGTTTCAATTTCAATCGGCGTTTTGAAATAAATAAGTGGTGTTAAAAACAAATGAAGGCGATCGGCGATACTGTAAGTACAAATTCATTATTACTGGCGATTTAGTACATGCAGTAACAACAATTATCATTGTTTTTGGGGAGATTTTGACGAATTCCTTTGTTCTCTATCGGCGGCGCACGATTCTCGACCTTATATCCAGTGTAGTTAAGGGATTTTATGGTGTGGAACTAGTTCAATGACGCGGTGAGGTCTACAGGTGAACGTTGCTTGCTGGCAGGCGTTTGCTATTCTCGACCTTAGCAGTAGAATAGTTAAGGTAGCTTTCGGCGTGAAACTATCTTGAACGGCGTTTCTGTTACATTGAAAAGGGACTGAAAATTATATTTTAATTTATTTTGGCGATTATCATTATTCCAAAAACGATATTTTGAGTTAAATCACTTGGCGAATAATAGATTTTTGATATTTAATCGGCGAATTTAAATAGAATTAATATACAGAGGCGTTTCTGTGGTATTAATTTGCAACGGCGTGACATTTTATGACGAGCCGTAAGATAAGTTAGTAGTCGGCGTGAATTACATCTTATTCTTATTCTGGCGTGAAATAAAGTTTGATATCGGCGATTTATCAATTAATTAGGTGACGGCGGTCACTAAATTTTGATAAATTATTTTTGTATTTTCTTTTGTTGTGGACTAGCGGCGATCCAGTAAGCAGTCAATTTCAAATTGACCAGCGGCGTAGGTAACTTAAATTAGAATAGGAATTTATAATTTTTACGGCGATTTGGTTTCATTGGCGTACTATAGGACTATTATTTTAAATTGCGGCGGTTAAGAATCAGTAGCGTAGATTTCTATAATATTGGCGGATATTAATTTCAATATTTCCTTTTTCTTGTAAGATGGCGAGTCAAGAGGAGAACCTTATGAACTATGAGGTCGATTTGGATGTCGATGGGTCCCCACGGCGGGAGGGAGCAACATCAACACCTAAGGAGCTGGTGGACTCCCCGAGGCGGCGACGGCGTCTAGATCCTCCAGCAGTTGAGTTGACCGGCGCAGGTGTAACAGTGGAAGGAATAGTTACGGCTTTGTTGGCGGGCGGCCTGAACCAAAGTATAGCCAAGGTTGTTAGACAGGAAGCAAGGTTGGTGATAGGCGATTTGACCGAGGCGACGGCCAGCGGATCTAAGAGAGCGGAATCGGAGGACCGACCGTCGGCGGCGAGTGGTGGTCGGCGGGGATCATTGCTGGGATCGGAGCTGGTTGAGAAATTCGATCCTGATGATGCTGATTCCAATATCGAGAGGTGGTTGAGACGCATCGATCAACTGGGGGCGATCCATGGATGGTCTGACTACGAGCGATCGGCGATTGCTCAGAGCAGACTAGACGGCGCGGCGAGGCGATGGTTCTGTCGACTAGAGGATTATGACCTCACCTGGGCGGAGTGGAAGGATAGACTGGCGGCGGCATTTCCACGGCGTTTGGATTTTGCTGTCATTATGGAAGAGTTGGTTAATCGGCGGAAGTTGGCAACAGAAACAATGACGACATACTACCATGCGAAGTTGGCGTTGTGCGACAGGGCTCGTATCAGAGGCGCTGATGCGGTTTCCTTAATAATTAGAGGTCTGCACCAGGAGCTCCGAGCCAATGCGTACGCGGCGAGGTGCGTTAGTCCTGAGGCTTTGTATAGTACTTTTCTGGCGGGGCTGGAGAGCTACCACGGCGTGGAGCCTAGAAGACCAGTGGCGTCCAGAATCACTATTCCGGCGAGAACTAGTGGAGTCAATTACGGCGAAAAGGCGAGGTGTTACAATTGCCAGCAGATAACGACGAACCTAAGTCGAGACTGCCCGGAACCCAAGGTGGAGAGATGTAGAAGATGCGGCGATAGAGGACATTGGGCGAACAACTGTCCCAAGAGACGAGCAACCGGCGATGGCGTACGTCAGGTGAGATTGATTATTTCCCCAATTGAATCTTGTTTTAAGAATTTGGTAAAAATAAACGGCGAAGAAGTCAAGGCGTATTTGGATACTGGTAGTGAGCAGAATCTCATGACTTTGACTACGGCGAGGCGATTAGGGCTTGGTATACAGGCGAGAGGACGGGACACTATCCTACAAGGTTTTGGTGGAGCAACAGCCTATGCTCTTGGAGAGGTTCTGTTTGATTTGGTGATGAAATATTGTGCACTGAGTACCACGGCGTTGGTAACAGACTGCGATATGGGATTAATCGAGCTGTTGTTAGGCCAACCCACCATTACTGCTCCTGGCATTACTATGGTGGTACGACGAAATCAAGCGTATTTGGTGAAGGAGCCTGATTTTAACGAGTTGATGCGGCGTATCACTCTCGATGGCGACGGAGAACGCTGTCAGGTTATTTTGGCTGAAGATGTTACGCTGTTACCTTCAACGGTGAATAAAGTTAGGGCGGAACTAACAGTTGGCGTGGACAGAGTCACGTATTACATGGATTCCAAACGGTTTCCTTTTAAGGGAACAACGGTGTTGATTCCGGCGGGTGTGATTGACGAAAGACGATGCTACATTAGGATCACCAACTTAGGCGATGCAGAAATATCCTGGGCGAAAGGCAAGCTGCTTGCTCGAGTTAAGGCGTGTCAGTCAAGCAGCGATAGCGAGAACACGACGGCGATATGTAAGGTGAATAAAATTTCAGTAACTACCAGTACTTTAGATCTTTCCGGGATAGATGTAGGCGATGTATCTGGCGAATGTATGAGGAAATTGTACGAACTTTTAAGGCGGAAGGAGAATTGTTTTTCTAGAAACGACGGCGATGTTGGGTTAACCAATTTAGGCGAGATGGAGATCAAATTGACTAGTGACGTGCTTATTTGTTATAGGTCCTACCGGTTGTCGTATAGGGAAAGAGAGTTGGTGAGAGAGAAGGTACAGACCTTACTGAATGCTGGCGTGGTGAGGGAGAGCGACTCTGCGTACGCTAGTCCTATTGTGTTAATACCTAAAAAGACAGGCGATGTCAGAATGTGTGTGGATTATAGGGCGTTAAATGCTGTCACGGTGAAAGATAGGTATCCATTACCCTTAATTTCTGATCAGTTGGCGAAACTGGCGAATTAGACTTTGTTTACTACATTGGACCTGGCGCAAGGATTCCATCAAGTTCCCATGCATCCGGATTCTATAGGTAAAACTGCATTCATAACTCCTGATGGCCATTATGAGTACTTGCGTGTGCCCTTTGGTCTTAGTAATTCACCGGCGGTGTTCCAGAGGATGATCCACAAAATGTTAGGTAAACTGAGGTATGGCGAGGTGTTGGCATACATCGATGATCTACTTGTTCCCTCAGACGGCGAAGAGGAAGGATTGAAGTTATTGGAGACGGTGCTAGATTTGGTTGGAAGAGCAGGCGTAAAGCTCAAATCAGAAAAATGTTCTTTTCTGAAAGATAACATAGAGTATTTAGGCCATGAGGTCAGTGCCGACGGCGTTAGGCCTGGGAAGCGTAAAATAGAAGCGGTGGAAAAGTTTCCTGTACCTTATGATGTGCACGGCGTAAGGCAATGGGCGTGTACACCTTAGTAGAACTTTTAACTCAAATCATGTTTATAATGATCCTTTTATACATAAATAATGATTGACGACATCATTCGATCGAAAAATTAACTGGAATGTTTTATTTTTGGACATAAATGATAGTACCTTCTGAAAACGGAGACCCTCTCATGACGTAGAAACCCCATCTCGCCATATATATATATATATAAACCATATATATCTACTACTGATATATGAATCATAGCTCTCCTCAAAGCGGGACCCATTTCTGTCTCTATAGGTAATGAAATCGACCAATAGGCGTTGACACCGACGTAGGGAAAAAATAATAGGAAATTTGTCAAACCAATATGGCTGTTTCCATCCTTCACTTTTCGTTCTCATAGATTCAAAGAGACCTCTCATTTTGGTCCCATTTTTGTTGAGATATCGTATAGGCGATGCGCCATATATAGAAATAGTAGATATATGGTTGAAACTGACACTCTCCTGACACTTATTACTGTTGCCATATCATCCAAACAAAATATCCGAGAAATCGAAATCGATATTGAAATATCTTTTGATATCCACTACCACTACTGCAGAGAAATATATTCGAGTTGTCGATTGTAGGTTGAATCATTGGAGTATAAACAATCTCTAGACAACGAAATGTCTCAATCTCAAAACCATTTGCACCATTACAATTTCACAATAATCCAATATATTTCATAAACAGAGCAACATTGCTTTGTTGACCCGCTTCACATGGAGCTGCAAAAAGTCAATCTAGGTTAGAATTGATTTGTCAGAAATCATGTATCATTCATCTCTGTCTGGAATAGTCTTGTTTCAGTATTAGGGTTTTGACGTCACATCATCGCCTCGTTTTCAGAGGTCCGGAAAATCGGGGATTTCAATAATTTTTTATAAAACGTAGGGAGCTCACAGCAAGAAACGGTTTGCGGTGGTGAGCTAGTTTGGGTCAGTTCTATCGAATTATGAAATAAAATTTTTTTGTGATATAAGCCCATTCATGGGGTTAGCATCGTATTTTAGGAAATTCATTTTTAATTTCTCGGTGTTGGCGAAACCTTTAACGCAGCTTACAAAAAAGGACACGGCGTGGCAATGGGGAGCATCTCAGGAGGCGGCGTTCTCTGAGCTGAAAGAGCGGTTAGCTACTAGACCTATTTTAGCATTATATGATAGTCTGGCGGACACGGAGTTACATACGGATGCCAGTAAACTGGGTGTATCCGGTATTCTGTTACAGAAGGGAGCAGAAGGCGATCTGCGACCAGTTGAGTATTTTAGCAGAGCGACTACGGCGCAAGAACAGTTTTATCATAGTTATGAGTTGGAGACCTTGGCGGTGGTCGAGTCCATTAAGCGATTTAGGGTATACCTGGCGGGTATTCATTTTAAAGTGGTTTCTGATTGTGTGGCGGTGAGAGCGGCTTTGCTCAAGAGAGATTTAGTTCCTCGTATAGCCAGATGGTGGCTGGCGATACAGGAATACGATATGGAGATTGAATATCGACCTGGAAGGCGTATGCAGCATGTTGATGCTTTAAGCAGAAATCCTCCAGGCGAAAGCATTGGCGTTAATGTAATAGTAATGGAGGAAGGTTGTAGCAAAACAACATTGTTAACTGTCTCTTACCTCAGCCACCGTATAATTATGGTTTACGTGTCCACCGGGTATATTTTGCGATTTCCCTAATTCATTGTTTTTTACCGATTCGCACTTTTTATTGCAGAAGGTCGTCGCACCTGTCGAGTCAATCAGTTGTTAGGGCATCTCGGTCGTCGATCTCTTTTCCTCTTCTGTTGATATTATAAATATTATTTATCATCTGTCAGGCATAGGCAACCCTCGGCACAACCAAATGCGTGGATGGTTGCCTAACTCGAATAAGTTGACAGGTACTATTTTTGAATTTTGCTGTTTCTCTCGCACCTACCAGGTTGGTAAAAAACCTCGCAAAAACCTTTGACTTGTTCTGGAAGAATCCGTTCGAGTGCTGGTCTTTTTCAACAAATGGTTGTCCATCAGTGCGCGTCATGAATTAGAAACCGAATAATTAATCATCACTGCAAATTCTCTGTATAATTGGTGAATGCGAGTGGTTCCAGATTCGACTATCGGGATTCCCGGTATATTTGTCAATCGTGCCTGTATTTATTAGGTGAGTTATTAATCTTACTTTTTTTATATGAAGCACGTGTTTGTGCTATGCCGGACTTGGTCCTGAAGCTAGTATTTATTAGTTTGCAGAATTGCATAGTGCCACTATAAACTTCCCCTTGCTCTGTATTCTCCTGGGACGTATAGGGATCGTGAATTAAACCTGGTGTGGGTACCTCAAACAGAACCGGTCTTTTTCTTCAAACCCCCTGAGAACCCCGTTTCACCGCATCTTGGCGACCAACCCGAGGCTTGTTTGAGGTCATCATGGTTTTAGAAAAGACACCAACTTGTCCCTCCTACAACCTGAGAAATCGGCAGCTAAGTGGGTCAAAAAATGGCGCAATTCCTCGCCAACAAAATCATCATGTGACATCAGGTAACAATTTTCCAAATACTCCTTTGTCAACGGATGCTCCGGCAGCATTTCCGGCATTTTCATCAGCGGATGTAGAAGGTGCAGCTGGCAGATCAAAGTCGTTTAATAATTCAAACGACAATCCTATAAACTCTAGTGATCAGGTGCAGAACTCTAATAATGTACCACCAATACCAACAAATGTGAATGAACTTAACTTAGGTATCAATGAAATTAATTTAGGTCCTAGGCAGCAAGCTCCTGGAATGAATTTTGGCCAGAAGCATATAGGCACTAGCTTATTCAACAGACCCCTATCAAGTGCTACCGAGGGTAGAGTCCCTCAGACTGCCAACTTAAATCACCCTTTTGGGGAAAATAATACCATTTTCAATCATCATTATCAGCCTAGGCCTAACTTTTTTGAAAATAGTGGTAACAATCATATAGGGGGGAACAATGTCCCGCCCCTAGGGGTCTTTCCACCTTATACAAGTATTCCGACAAGTAGAAATCAATATCATTTGCCTACTAGCACATGTAACAATATTTTTCAAACAAATTCAAATAGTAACCCTAGCAACACCAACTTTTCAAGTGCAAATAATGTTTTTTCAGCAAACGGTAATAGCAACAATAACCCTCATGTGAATACCAATTGTACGTTTTCCACTACAAATACCAATCTTTTTCCAATAGGGTCGAATAATATTGTAAACCAGGGTACTAGAGAGCTAGGTGACATAAATACCTTGAAATGTTGTAAAGCGCTGCCTAGTTTTGATAATGTAAACCACCTGCATCCGCTCGAATTTTTGGAATACCTTGAATGTTATATTGATGTTAACAGAATCTCTATGGTTGAATTTTCACTGATGGTAAATCACTTGTTTGAGAAATCCGCCAAAACTTGGTTTGACGCGTTTATTAACACTTTTAGCACGTATACAGAGTTCACAAACGCATTTTTGGACCAATTTTGGGGTCCAGAAAAACAATTACAATTAAAATTGCAACTCGAATCAGGGAGATATAGAGAGGGAAGTGGATCTTTCGTAGATTATTTCAATTCCTATGTTGCCAGAGCTAGACATTTATCACCACCATATAGTCAGAAAATGCTTATTTCCACTATAGCTAGGCACTTTCCTCCGAATATTTCCTCGATACTAGTTGGGACGAATACCCTAATATCTGCAGTAGAAAGACTCAGACAGGCCGACTACTATTTCGATTCGGATCGTAAAAATCGTGGATATCAAATTGATACAAATCATTTTAACCGAAATTCAAATCCAAGAAATTTTCAGAGGGGAAATAATAATTCAAATTTTGATTCAAAACAAAAAAGTATTGCCACACTCGACTTTGATGGGAACGATAATTCGGAAAACGACCAAACCCCTCACTTTTCGGCTCAAATGTGAGGGCTTTGTTAAATAGAGCCTCATATAATAACCCAACGCAAGACCTGTTGGAGGAATGCGATTTTCAGCATATTCCGGCTGAAGACCGGTCCCCAGTCGTTATCGCAGATTTTTATGGAATACAATTTCCCGCACTAATCGATAGTGGAAGCACAGTATCAGCCCTTTCAGCTGATACCTGGTCCCAACTCGCGGATTTTCAACAGGAAATTCCATCTTTTCCATGCAACTCCGGAGTTAGAGTCGTAGGTGCCTTCAAGGCCAAGTATAAAAAAGTATCCTTGCAAACCATGCCGACATTCTTTCTAGAAAATCAAGTATTTTCACATGAATTCTTGGTTATTCCCGGCCTATCTTTTCCAGTAATTATCGGAGTAGATTTTCTAAGGCGATATGAATGTAATATCGACCTGAAAAAAAGAAATATTTCATTAAGAATAGAGAATAAAATTGTTATTGTTTCTGAAAAAATATATGACCACGATTTTAGTGAGCACTCACCTCCAACGATCTCTGCTTTGGTTAATAAGGGGATCGTCCCAAATAATTCAATTTCCACTGATGATGCCAGTGATGAACGTTTTGAAATTGTCTTGTCCTCGTGTCAGTTACCTGAAAAGGAGAAAATGCTCTTTGCAAATTTACTTGAAAAATTCAAGAATACTTTCTCGAATATACCGGGGAGAACAAAAATTTATGAACACAGTATAAATTTAAAAAAACATGAAGAATTTTTCATCCGTCCTTATCCGATACCAATCGCTCATAGAGACGCCGTTCGAAAAATGATTAACGAAATGGAGAAGTGGGGGGTCATAGAGCGGGCGACTACTCCTTATATTTCCCCACTTATGACAGCGGTAAAGCGCGATGGTTCAGTCCGCGTTTGTCTTGACGCGCGTCATTTAAATACCCTTATCATTCCGGATAGGGAGTTGCCCTTAAGAATTGATGATATAATTTCGAGAATTGGCGGGAAAAAATATTTATCAAAGATTGATTTATCGCATTCGTACTGGCAGATCCCCTTAAGGAGGTCGGATAAAAAGTATACCGGCTTCATGGTAGACTCCAAGACTTACCAATTCACCTCCCTCCCTTTCGGAATATGTACGGCCGTCAGTTCATTTACTCGCGCCATGGATAAGGTGTTCGGCGATGAATTTGCAGATTTTTTGTTAACGTATGTTGATGATGTCCTTGTTATGTCCGACTCTTTTTCACAGCATTTAGATCACCTGGAAAGGGTGTTTTGCCGTCTTGAAAAAGCCGGGTTTACAATAAAAATTTCAAAATGTCAATTTTTCCAGACCGAAATGGAATTTTTAGGCTTCATTGTTAGCGCGACCGGAGTGCGTCCGGACCCACAAAGAGTTCAGGCTATTGCCGATTATACCCGTCCGAAAAATGTGAAGGAACTACAACGATTTTTGGGACTCTGTTATTACGACAGATCTTTTTCACCAAAATTCGCTACCTTTTCAGAACCACTCACCGCCCTTTTGCGCAAAAATCAGCGCTGGAAGTGGGAATCCGTTCATGAGGACGCTTTCCAGCTTCTCAAGAAAGAATTACAAAATGTTACTCTTCTATACCACCCTGATTTATCGTCACCATTTTTTATAGCGACGGATGCTAGCGATTTTGGCATTGCCGCACAGTTATACCAGATAATCGGGGACGAGAAACGCGTCGTTGCCTGGTGTAGTCGATTGTTGCTAGAACGTGAGCGCAGGTACCACTCTAATGAGAAGGAGGTCCTAGCCGCCCTTTGGGCAATCCAACGTTGGCGAACTTACCTTTTGGGAAAGGAATTTACTGTGGTCACCGACAGCAAGACTCTGACATATTTGGATTCCTGTCGTTTGTTATCCCCGCGAATAACACGTTGGGCATTAGCCTTACAGGAATATCAGATCAAATTCGTGCATCGTAAGGGCCGCGAGAACCTCATAGCCGACGCCCTTTCTCGGTATGCTTGCGTAAGGCTTCCCACGCCAGCAGACAAGTGTTTTCAAATAGCTTTGCTCCGTTTGCCTCAACCATTTCTTAAGGACTTGAAAAAAATAAGAGAGTATCAAGCCAGCGACGAAAAATTATGTGAAATAAAAAATAAACTGCGTTCAGATGAGAAAATTAGTCAAACATTTTTACTTCACAATGAACTTCTTTTCAAAAGGGGTGAAAATGAAAATAAACTTCTGTTATGTGTTCCCCAAAACCTGGTTCAGGACTTCATTTTAAACTATCATGTAACTTTGGGGCACTATGGTATATATAAAACTTGGGTGGCCTTAAGGGATGAAGTTTATTTCCCAAACATGCAGCGTACCATCAAGAAATATATTCGCTGCTGTGACATTTGCCAGAAGGCGAAAATATCGCAATTACCTCATCCTGCTCAATTACAGATCATCCCTTCTGGAAAGGACGATTTATTAGCCGTTGACGTTCTCGGCCCATTGATAAAAGGCCGAGGGGGGGTGTCCTACATTTTCGTTGTACTGAATGTCATTACGAAACACATCACCCTGTATCCGTTGAAGAAAATTACCTCGCGAGCAATGGTAAACAGGATCACCCAACAATATTTCCCCACTCATGGCGTGCCTAAGCGAATCTTGCACGATAATGCGACCCAGTTTACCTCCAGACTTTGGAGAGACACCTTCCAGAGCTTAGGCGTCCGTTTAGTATATATTTCCGTCAGACATGCCGCCGCGAACCCTTCCGAACGTTGCATGAGGGAAATTGGTAGGATTCTGCGAACCTACTGCCATGACAAACATTCCAAATGGGCAGGTGATATCCAACACTTTGCCGAAATCATGAATTCGGTAATCCACGAATCTACCGGATTTTCCGCAAATGAACTGCAATTTGGGACGAGTAGAGCGAAGTTATTACCTGAACATTGTGCCTCTCCTGCGGACTACGAAATTAGTCATGCTGATAAACTCATCTTGGCAGAAGCCACTTTCAAATCGCGAGCAGAGCGTCGAGCGATATCACACCCAGGTCGGGTGTACCAACATTTTCAGCCCGGCGATCTGGTCCTTTTAAAAGCCAATAATCTTTCGTCTGCCCTTCGCGCTGAAACAAAAAAAATTTTATTGTTGTTCGAGGGACCCTATCGCGTAAAAAAATTATTAAGTAGGGACGTGTACGTCTTGTGCCATATCGACAGTGACGTGGAACGAGGGATGTTTCATGCCACCCATATAAAAAAATATCACTTACCTACCTGAATTTCCGTTTGGTCCGGAATTCACGTACGAGGGGGGGCGCGATGTAGCAAAACAACATTGTTAACTGTCTCTTACCTCAGCCACCGTATAATTATGGTTTACGTGTCCACCGGGTATATTTTGCGATTTCCCTAATTCATTGTTTTTTACCGATTCGCACTTTTTATTGCAGAAGGTCGTCGCACCTGTCGAGTCAATCAGCTGTTAGGGCATCTCGGTCGTCGATCTCTTTTCCTTTTCTGTTGATATTATAAATATTATTTATCATCTGTCAGGCATAGGCAACCCTCGGCACAACCAAATGCGTGGATGGTTGCCTAACTCGAATAAGTTGACAGGTACTATTTTTGAATTTTGCTGTTTCTCTCGCACCTACCAGGTTGGTAAAAAACCTCGCAAAAACCTTTGACTTGTTCTGGAAGAATCCGTTCGAGTGCTGGTCTTTTTCAACAAATGGTTGTCCATCAGTGCGCGTCATGAATTAGAAACCGAATAATTAATCATCACTGCAAATTATCTGTATAATTAGTGAATGCGAGTGGTTCCAGATTCGACAATCGAGATTCCTGGTATATTTGTCAATCGTGCCTGTATTTATTAGGTGAGTTATTAATCTTACTTTTTTTTATATGAAGCACGTGTTTGTGCTATGCCGGACTTGGTCCTGAAGCTAGTATTTATTAGTTTGCAGAATTGCATAGTGCCACTATAAACTTCCCCTTGCTCTGTATTCTCCTGGGACGTATAGGGATCGTGAATTAAACCTGGTGTGGGTACCTCAAACAGAACCGGTCTTTTTCTTCAAACCCCCTGAGAACCCCGTTTCACCGCAAGGTGATTGGTTCTTAACAGTACAAATGCAGGACCCTAAGGCACAAGAACTTGTAAGAACTTTAACGGCGAACGGCGATGTTGATCCCAATATAAAATTAAACTATAAGTTTAAAAACCGGCGATTATATCGGAAAACGGCGAACGGCGATAGATTATTTGTACCGGCGATGGCGAGATTTAATCTTTTGAGGCGATATCACGACGACATAGGACATCCGGCGTTTAATCGGTGTTTGGCGTTAGTGACGGAGTCGTTTTGGTTTCCAAGGATGCGGCGATTTATCCTTAAGTATGTCAGGTCATGTCTGAGTTGTGAATTTGCGAAAGGTCACTATGGGCGAGGCGAAGGATGTTTACATCCAATTGGTAGGCGACCAATACCATTCGACACGGTGCATGTTGATTATTTAGGACCTTTTGTGAAGAGCATAAGGGGCAACTAATACATACTAATGCTTGTTGACGGATTTACTAAATTTGTGGTGGCGAAACCCACAAAGACACTAAAAACGGCGGAGGCGATGGCGCAACTTAACGAAGTCTTTGGCGAGTTTGGATATCCACGGCGATTGATATCAGATCAAGGCAAGGCGTTCACTAGCAGGGAATTCAGACAATTTTTGGCTGATAACGGCGTAAAGCATATACTTAATGCGGTGGCGACACCAAGGGCGAATGGTCAGGTGGAAAGGGCAAATAGAACGATTGTAGATGCTTTGTCCACTTCTGCGGAGACTGAAGGTCGGTGGGACGAGAAGCTGCCAGGGATTGTGTGGGGTATCAATAACACAAGAAATTCCAGTACACATTTCTCTCCTTTCCGATTGATGTTCTCTTCTAGTCATGGTAGAGTAGCAGATTTAACCGGCGAGCTGATCAGCGACGGTGCAAACCAGGCCGGCGAGTCTGAAAATCAGGCAGGCGAGTCTGAAGGAACACGGCTGGGGTTCCAGGAACATGGTGAGAGTTCCACTAGGTGTCAAGAAGTAGACGAGGAGGATGGCGAGGCGATGGAGATTGACCAGACGAGCGAATATGCAAAGACTGGCGAGTCTATTGTTGAGTCAACTCTTATAAATACTGACACAACTTGGAAAAGTATGGTGACGACCAGAAATTCCAAGGAACAAGGCGTGGCGAGGAGAAAAGACTCAGAAAGAGTCCGGCGAGAGCAACACGGCGAAGTGCTAGGCTACTCCGGCGGAATGAAACCATGACAGGAGCTCAGAGCGTGTCCTCTCGTGACCTTGGAGTGATTGGGGCTGCAGACCTAGTCGCACTGAGGGATGATAGAATGCACTTTGACCGAACCAAGGCTCTAGCAAATATCACGAAATCTGCTAACAAAATGAAGCGATTATAAGACAAGCGTAGAAAAGTAGCGAGTTCGTATCAAGAAGGTGAGTTGGTCCTATGGCGAAGCGGATCTACTAAAAAGGCGGGCTCCGGTGTGAGTAGTGAACTATCTAATGAATTTGATGGACCTTATAGAGTACGGCGTAAACTCAAGAATGATAGGTACATCATTGAGGCGATCAAAGGTGTAAGGGGTTACAAGCGGTTTACGGCGATGGCTGCTGTAGACTCTCTAAGGCGTTACCACAGCGTGAATGATTTAGAAATAGAGTCTGACGATGACGGCGATGATTCAGATAATTTTGTCGAATCTGGCGAGAACGGCGAGGCGTAGGCGTATTACATCTAATTGTGTCTTTTGTGTTTTTAATTAATGAGGACATTAAATATTTCAGGATGGCCGACTGTTACGACCCTCTACAAGTGGCAACGGCGGAACTGGCAACTCTGTAGAGAATCGTCCTAGAACTGGTGTGAGAGGTCGCGGGAAGTACTAGAGTGCGACAGGCGACTCGATAACGAGAACGGCGATCAAGGGAGAATACAATATATTATAGATGTTGATGTGTTAATTGGAAATTACGATTAAATAGTTTTGAGTGAAGTAGTGTGATAAAGTTATTGTTCGTTTCAGAATGATGATTCTCATCAATACCATTCTTACATTTGACTGTTTGATGATTTACGTAAATTATGAAAAAATATGAAAATTTTATATTTCGATGAAGTACGGCCCGATGTTTTACATTTCGACTTCTTACGGTTCTACAGAATACAATGTCGATTCCATACTCACATACTCACGATTCACCAATTTGGTGAAATTTTTTCCTTATGGATTTCGATTCGATAGTTTGAAATTTGTCACATAGGTGTCCCTCCTGGACAGCAGAGGGTGGAGGGCAACGAAAAAGCCGACATCCTCGCCAGACAGGGAACCAAATCTGTGTTCATAGGACCACAACCACACTTTGGGGTTTCCGCAAGTGAGGCCAAAACAAATTCCTCAGACTGGGTGGAGGTAAAAGACTCACGCACTGGTCTGAATCACCAAGATTAACCCATTCGGAGGTGTTGCTGCCTAAACCAACGAAAGAAATAACGAGGCATATCTTAGAATGGAGCGGAGATTACCTGCTAATTCTGGCAGGAATACGGGACACTGTGGTCTGAGACACCACTTAGGAAGGATCGGTCTGAACCAATGAACGGACTGTTGGTTCTGCTGTGTGGAAGACGAAACGCTTGAACACACACTATGATCATGCTCTTGCTCAGAGAGATTGAGTTTCGACATATTTGGCTCTACCAATTCAGAACCTATCGATTTCAGACAAATATCGTCCCATTCAACCCTGGACTTTGTGGAAATAAGTGGATTGTATAGGGTGGGCCAAATTGGATACTTTCGAAGGAAAAGTCCTATTTGCGAACAAGGAGGAGTTGACACACAATTCAACATCGCGAATCAGAAATTGAATATTTCAGATGAATCCATTTTTTGATTTTAATGATGTAAAAAATGTTCACGATAGAACATAAGATTGAGTAACAGGGCTCAAAGATTATTTTTCGATAACAGTAAAAAAGGAGGATATTATGATTATCAAGGAAGACATATCTCATCCAACTCTGAAAATACAAATTGAGAATGACCTAAGCTCCAAGGAAGTGGTGACAAGAATGACAGATTCCCAATATCAATTGAAGAAGGCATATTTTCTAGAGATCAGTTTGAACTTGCAAAACACTGATAGCACTTATTGATAGCTCGAATGTGAACACAGCCTGGGAAGAATTTTACGAAGTTCTCAATAACATTATTGATACTTGGGTGCCGAAGTACAATATGTATGTTGGATGCAAAAAATGTCTTGTCTGGTTTGGAGAAGACATGGAACAACTCATAAGGAACGATCAAGGAAGTTTAGATCTGTCTCCACTTTTTACATGGAAAGATATATATAGAATGAGGCTGAAGTCTTTGATTATAGTTGCACAGAACGCTCACATCAAAGAACTGAAGGACAGTATGGAGTTGGACATTACCAATTTCTTTAATTCCATCAATAAAAATGGAACAAATTGTATGAATGATAAATTAATTCTATATAAGGACGAAAATGTACCCGATGATGATATAGCTAATAAATTCACTGATTCTGCGTCAATTAACGATACTGATAAATCTACATACCTATACTCTTGATTCAAGGGATTACGTAAGTGTAGATAATTCTACTCTGGTCATTGATGAAATTAGTGCATCAGATTCAGATTGAGCTATGAAAAAACTGAAACCTAAGGAAGCTGTTGATGGAATTCCACCATATGTCCTTTAATTGATGTATACAGGAAGGTCTTCTTCATATTTTCAATCTGACTATCAGTAGTTCAGTATATCCACATATACAGGGTGTCCCATGAATCGAGGATCGAAAGAAGTGGGGTGGTAGGGTGGGTCATTTCAAATCAAACTAACCGTGTATGTGGTCATCCAATTGTTGATGGTTGGAAAGTTATTATTGTTTTTCCATTTCTTTGAAAAAAATTAATTACAATAAAACTATGTCACATTTGTGATTTTTTCGTCAACAAATTTCATCCACCTGGATGCATCTTGCACCAGAAATATATTCACGAAATGTAATACTTCTTATCAATTACCTGAGAAAAATGTTGTTCTCCTTGAATTTTGTCATTGAATGAAATATTTAAGTCGATTTTCGTATGTCGCTGGCAGATTTAAAAACTTCTCCACGAAGATAACCAATCATATGAAAATGTTGCTCATTTAATACAGATTCCGAAATGGTATATCATATAGGGTTATTCAAAACAGCCTTCTTGTTATCAATTTTTTCCGAATGAATCGCATTTTTCAGAAAAATTCAATAACTTTTGAATCATCAACAATTTGATAACAACATATACCGTTAGTTTGATTACAAATGACCCCTCGTACCACCCAACTTCTTATGATCCATTACTTATGGGACACCCTGTATAAAATAAGGCAGTTAGCACACCAAAATTCAAATCTGGTGATGAAATAAAAATCGAAAACTACAGGGCAATATCTATTATGTGCGCTCCTGAGCAACAACTAGAGCAAATTATCTATGATAGACTTTATAAACATTCCGAAATAAGCATTGCAAATGAACAACACGATTTTATGAGCAAGAAATCAATGAATATGAATATATTTTTAGTTACAAATACTGCTAATGATACCATGGATGAAAATATGTAATTGAAAATCGAATCCACATATTTCAGTTGAGCATTCGATGAAGTAGATCATGATTTTCTATTGAAAAAAAGTTATATGTTAGGATCATCGTTGAATATTTTGAATCTTTCTGGAAATTATTTAGCAAACAGAAATTTCATGGTTGGGTATAATGGTAATAATACTCCAGGTGAATTTCATGCTAACTCAGGAGTGCCTCAGGAATCGAACCAAGGTCCTTCACTTCCCATTCTTTTCATTAATGATTCACCCTCGGTGATCTGTTATTCGAAATGTATGTTATCCGCAGTTGATTTAAATATATTTGAGGAAATCTGAACAGGCAGAGATTGTGTCTCACTTCGAGAAGATTTATATTCCTTATACTAATGGAGCGATGAATTCAAAATACCAATTTAGCATTGAAAGTGCTCAGGTATGACAATATCTCGTGCTGTAGGACGAATAATATCTGATTACAAAATAGCTGATAATTATCTTAGGAGATGCACTGAAATCAAAGATCTTTGTATATCGTTCGATAATAAATTGACATTCGAAATGAAATTGAAAATACTAGAAAGTCTGCAACACGAACACTTGTTTTCGTTTTTAGACAATTTTTTAATTTTATACATGAAAAAACGTTATTTGCGTTATATACCGGGTGGTCCATTCAAGACTATCCACCCTCGATATCTCCCAGAATAATTATTCAACAAAAAAATGACGAAACAGGTCGATTTTTATTTGGAGGGGGACACATTTTGAGGCAAAATAAATGATTCATACTTCAACCCTCTACTCTCCAGAGTAACCCCCTCAATAATTTGAATAGGGAATAAGGGTCGTGTTATACATCATTGGAAAGGGGATTTAATTCGGAAACTAGCAGTGCAACGTTTTTTGAATTCCAACTACTCGTTCTCGAGATATTCGCTTTCGAATGGTATGTTTTATAATTGTGAGTAATTGAATGTACGGAATGAATTAATGAATGGTCATCTACAACAAATGTTCAAAATCACCTACATTGACTTCCAGACAGTGGAAGAATCTATTTGTAAATTCCTTTCGCAAATTTGAAATATTTCTCTAGTTATTGTCAGGCATTCAACCCTAATTCATTTTTCTTATCGTCCAGATCAGTAGATTCCGGTTCATAAATAACGGATTTTGGTTGACCCCAAAGGAAACAATCATTGGACACCATGTCCGGCGAGCGTGCTGGCCATTTTATTGATCCTTCACGACCTATTCATTTGTTTGTGAAATTTTGGGGTAGCCATTCATTCACGTGTGATACGGGAGGTGACACATATCTTGTTGAAACTAAATATTATCTGCCAATAGATTTCGACTACCATCATCATAAAGGTCCGTAGCGGACCATTAAAATAGACAGCACATCTGCCGGCTTGGCACCCAATGATTTCCTTTTACGAAGTAATTTGAAATCCCTCAACTATACAACGAAACCCACTGACCTGAACGATGTGGAAAGAAGAATAAGGATCGAATGCCAGATGAATATCTTCAAATGTTTAAGAGAAAGAATGTGAACCTTGTTGGTTGCCTAAAGTATCTACTGACGGATATCTACCGATTTTCAAACCTGAATTATTTGCTCACCGAGTACACGTGTTCGGTTTTTTTGCCAACATGATTGAAATCGGTGAAAAACTTATCTTCCGACAATTTTTTTCTGAATTTGTGAATTCAGTGTTGAAACGAGAAATGACCACGCATTTCGAGAATTTTACTTCTATCACGATGGTTTACACGAAAGACGAGAAAGTTGAAATAATTTTTATTTTTGCTGTTCAAAATCAGTGTGCACGAGCAACAGCTCGAATTTTCAATGAGCAGCACGAGAATAGAAACGTAACTCACAAGTGAGTATCAGAAATACAATTTGTGGGAAATATGATGAATATGAAGAAATTGATGTATTGAAAGAAATACGGTGAGAATTCGCATTATCTTTGTGATGAAAGTATTGATTCTCTCTCGGTATATTCAACAGAAAGCAACTACTTTCCCGACTACTTATATGCCACGACGAACATTGAATTTGAACACACACGACATATCATCATTCTGAATATACCGAGAGAGAATCAATACTTTCATAACAAAGAGAATGCGAATTCTCACTGTATTTTTTTCAATACTCCATTTTTTTCTATTCATAATATATCTGATTATCTAAAAAAAAAATGTGAATAATCCTTTTTTCATTTTAGATATATCTTGGATCTTGTAGCGAAATTTCGGGAGACTGGATCAGTTGCCAATAAGAAGAGGAATAGGATGCATCCTGTCACAAATGAAATCAACCAAGTAGAAGTTTTAGGACAGGTTGCAGTAAATCCTACAATGTCTACTCGACAACTAAGTAGCATCACAGGAATATCCAGAATTTCTATAATGAGGATGCTGAAACAGCACAAATTTCATCCTTATAAGTTGAATCTTCACCAAGCATTAAATGAGGATGACTATGATAGACGATCTGAATTTTGCGAAAATATCACGACAATGATACAGAGGAACCACGGATTTATTAAGCATATTTGCTTTAGTGACGAGTGTTCATTTCATTTGAACGGTTTAGTTAACAGACACAACTGTCGTTATTGGAGTCAGAATAACCCTCATCTACTGAGAGAAGAGCACACACAATGGCCCCAGAAGTTGAATGTGTGGGCAGGGATTTTGGGTAATACAATCATTGGACCAATATTTATCCAGGGTGATTTGAATGGTATGGCCTACTTGGATATGCTTCAGAATTTAATTGAACCACTTATTATGGATGCTGTCAACACTGACCTCGATGATGATGGTAATCCAAATCTATTAGCAGAAAATATTTTTTTTCAACAGGATGGTGCTCCACCTCATTACATATTGCAGGTGAGAGAATGGCTATCCCAGAATTTTCCAGACAAATGGATTGGTCGTAGAGGACCAATAGAATGGCCAGCACGCTCACCGGACTTGGCACCCAATGATTTTTTCCTATGGGGTTATTTGAAATCGGTAATTTATAAAACGGAACCTACTGACCTCGATGATTTGGAGAGAAGAATAAGAACTGAATGCCAGGCAATATCAAGAGAAACATTCTCAAATGTACAAGAGGAATTTTCAAATAGACTCTACCACTGTCTGGGAGTCAATGGAGGTCATTTTGAACACTTGTTGTGAATACCTGTTCAATAATATCTATTTTGTACATACATTTACTCACAATTAAAAAACATACCATTCGAACTCGAATATCTCGAGAACGAGTTGTTGGAATTCAAAAAACTTTGCACTGCTAGTTTCCGAATTAAATTACCTTTCCAATGATGTATAACACGACCCTTATTCCCTATTCAAATTATTGAGGGGGTTGCTCTGGAGAGTAGAGGGTTGAAGTATGGATCATTTATTTTGCCTCAAAATGTGTCCCCCTCCAAATAAAAATCGACCTGTTTCGTCATTTTTTTGTTGAATAATTATTCTGGGAGATATCGAGGGTGGATAGTCTTGAATGGACCACCCGGTATAATCCATGTGAGGTCAAAACTCCAATTTGGAGCAGTAATCTGGAACGGAGATTCGCAAACTATTCTGAAATCCTTGGAAAAAGTCCAAAATAGCTATCAATGGATGTCTCGGCGCTTTAGACCCATTCGACCTCACATATGAGACAATCATGAACCGAATATTCGTCATTGGCCGACACGAACGACTCAGAACCGTATTTGACAAAATTCATGGAATTTTATCATCATTAACTCAAATATTGGATTTTCGATGAATGATGATTGTTAAGAATTTATATCGATTTCGGAATTAAATGAGTTTATTCTTATTTTGACTGTGTTGATCAACTTGAATACCTAATTCTTCATTTGGAACTGTTTATTCTGAATTTGGAAATGTTCATCTTCCGATTCGATTGTATTTATTCTCATTTTGAATCTGTTCACCAATTTGGACGTGTTCAATTCTAGTTTGGAATTATTTTTTTCAATTTTAACTTAAAAAGGTATAGTGGTTTGATAAATTCTACAATAGATAAGTGTTAGAAGTATTGTGTAATTCTGCTATTCACTAACCTACTTGAATCCTACATCATGAGTGATGATAATTGCAGTTAATTTCTACGAATATCAGGAGATACAATAGAAACACAAGGTTCTCATTTAATTCTGAAGCACACCAAATGGAACCTCTTATAATATATTCGTAGAACATAGTCCGCACCTAGGGAGGATGGAAAGGAAGGGTAGGTTTTGAGATGCTCCTTTTGGTGACTTTGAGTTCTAGAAAATAGTTCCTTCAAGCAAAGGTTTCCAATGTTTTGCTGTTCTATCAAAAATGAAATTGTTCCGACCATATCCTTCCTGAGTGTGGACTAATGGCCAATGGTCTTCTATAATAGCCACGAGCCAATTATTTTCCTGATCCTCAGGAGTTCTAGAATCATTGTTGAAATGGTAAACTTCGAATCAAAAATTGTTGAACAGGTTGGCACAACACGCCTGAACTCAAAATTCTGCACAGCTAAGTGAATATACAAAACATGCATGATCCTATTTGATGCAATACTGGCTCAACTGACGGAAGCGAATTGAAATAATGAATGTTTAAATCACTCACAAATTCACCATCAGAATTATTCAATGTGGAATTCTTACACCAAAGAACAAAGCACTCCATCTCTCCGAGAGGCAACTCAGATGATGACCCTTCTATAGGTCGTGAATTAGCTACTCGCTTGACTTTTTGACAAGAGGTTTTTGATCATCTCACCATCCAACCCTATTCACCCTCACATAAAGAGACCGGACAGTTTCCATATAAAAGTAACATTTATTGATTTAATGAAAAGATTCATGAATCAATGCTGCCACATGGCAGGTCAACAAGAGGAAGAAGAACAACGCAAAACAACACTTGAAAAAAACAGCATTTACATTATAACGTTCAGCAGGGGGTTCACCAGCAGGCTTGAAGTTGGGGAGACGGCGAACATTTTCGTTTGATGATCACTAAAATGACTTGTGTCGATAATGAATCATGATTGAACTAATAATGCCTTGTGTTGATGATGAATCCTTGCCTCATCGATTCGGGTACTATTTATAATCGGAATAGATGCTAGGTTCGCAATTTTTCACACTGGGAACGTTCGTTATACCTTTCGATACCGCTTACCTAGGTATTATCGCCGCGGTAAGCGATTTCTTTGCGAATTATAAAGGAGATGATGTCGATGAACTCCGCTGGCCTGATCGAACTACAATGTACTGAATGTTTCAATTTGAAAAAGTTAATTAATGATAAAAGATCTTGAAACAAACAAGAGTTTGAGTGATGTTAATTCCTAGGCATTTATACTTCTTGAGAATATTCAATGAATCCAACGCCATTGAGGAAAATGGATACTCGCTTAATTTCGATACCACGCCATAGTCATGGAACGACAGCTTGAGGTTTCCAATGCATTGGCAGAAGTGTTTTCAGGCGAGCAATCTACCCTACATTCACATAATTCGAAGATTTGAGATTTCATTGCTACGCCTGAAACTTGCGCTCTAGTAGGCAGTGGTAACGAATTGGCATTGTAGGGAGCCGATCACAAGGCTGCCAACCCAATCCACTGTGAAAAAAAATCTTCAATAACATTCCTGTGCACTACAACAGTGAAAATAAAACATTGAAGTAGACTTATCGAGCCCTTTATTATCAACATGCATATAGAACAGCGAATAAAAATTTCATATTATAAAATAGGTTCAGGGTGGATATACCGTGAGTCGATTGAGAAATTAAGCGTAAAAAGTCGTAGATTTTTACAGGAATCACTTGAAAAAATCATGAAGTACTATGATAAGTTATACTCTCAAGAGGTAACACTGAAATTATTGGATAACTTGATGTGAAGCGGATTATAATGACCATAATTATCATTTCATGATGCTTATAGTTCATCTAATGAATTGAGTTATCACAAGAATTCAAGCCAGCCTGATTCTTCGTGAAGCAATGATTTCGAATTTTGGAAATTTTGTTTTTGTTTTGTTTCATGTCAGAACGACGAAAAAAATTATATTGAATGTTTTTTACAAGAATTTTCAGATTGAAAGGATGTTGAGATAGCTATTATATTCTATATGATATCAAAATTGAATTGAACCAGAAATGACGATCAGATAATGGGTAGATACTCGCAATGTACCTCAGATTAGGAACACAACATTGGAAAAATTGATATCGTTCCATAATGGAGCTAGTAATCTTGTGATCTTGTCATATACTCAACTCAATCTGAACAAATGAGTATAATGTGCTCTTGGTAGCTGGTAATCTGAAATTTTCGATGTAGGTGGTACAAGTGAGGCTCTGTCAACTGTCGATTAATGTATGTCAATTCGAATCAACAGGATTTGTACCTTGTACCTTTTTTATCGCAAAATTTCCAGTTGGTACTGAAATATCTCCTTGAATAGAGAAATATGAAACAGGTTTCATTTTCTTCCATTTGACGTATTTCGTCATCATTCTTGTGAACATGATTTCTTTAAGTGATCGCTGTTCTAGTATTAGTATGAGTACGAGTACACTCTTGATTTTTTCGTGATAGATAGAAAACAAATGATTCAAATGAATATTAAAGTGACAAATATATATGTTGGAGATGATATTCCAGTTCTTCATGAAATATATTTGTACGTGGAACAAGTCACTCAGAACCTAGATGACGACGTAACTTTCATGTTACTTTCATGAATAATGGAGAATGATGACTAAAAATTCACGTACCTTGACTTGACTTTCATTCACTTCAAAGGGAGCGAAGCAAAGTTTTTGTTGAAATACCTGTACTATACATATACTATGCAAAATATTGACATTCGACATTTGATCATGATGGGATAAATGACCCAATAAATGACACGCAGTCCATGTACTCGTTTTAGTTTTCAGAAAGCAAAAAACCAGTATTTATGATGATTCGATCGTTACTTGTTGGAACAGTAGAAAATCTTCAGAATGTCATGAATAACTTTGAATATACAGTGCCTCCTTCAGTACATTTGATTCATAATGACATTCCTCGATAGAAAAAATAAATAGCGAATCTTCCGAATATCGTTAAAAAATATCATCGAGATGATCATATCTATTACATTGATTATTATTTTTCCTAGGTACCCACGCACGATGTTCTCCGATCATTTTTCGGATACCCACTCGTGCGCTCAAGAGATAAAGACAATTACCCTAATCAAATTGCGTGATGAAATATACAACGTCGGGTTAGTGTCATCTCACAAAACTTCGAAACTCACACTTGAAGTTTCCCTGGTAACTACTTAATTGGAGATAATTCAACCTCCAAATATATTTTTGTCACTTATAATTCGAAAGTTTCGTACATGAAATGACCATTTGTTTCAAGAAAACTGGCTGCTACATATCTGCGAAAACCTCTGAGATATCGAATTCAGTTTCACATGGAATATGTTAGCTCTATCGGATATTCAATTGATGATGATCACATGATGTACTGAGTGATCCTCTTGAGACAAAATGAACAAGATGACCCTTGGATGGTCCATGACACTTCGTGTAATGTCGCTGACGTGTCAATATCTCAAAAATGTCGGAATAAAAAACACAATCATCTTATTTTTTCGAGAGAATTACTTGACCACAGTGTCGAAAGTATTCAAATAGCCACCGAAGCTACCTTGAACACATCGACGAAACAGCCGTTTGGAAATATCGCCAAATGTGGTCAAATCACCATAACAGCTGCTAGAACATTTTGCCTACGGTCAAGAGGCCGAATGGGTTCATTGGACATAACGCTGAAGTAATTACAACATCGAAACAGCTTTTCGGACATATTCAGGAGTATACGATATACCTTCACAGAGGAGAACAATATGGATTAACTCCACCTGCACATTTGAAAGGAATATGATATATTCTTCTTTAGTGAGTTCAGACTTGAATGTTAGCATCCTCGTATTTTACAGTGAAATTAACGTTGTTTTGTCAATGTAGTACAAGGTGCGCCACCATAGTGAACTTTGTTGTTTCAGGAGATTTGTGGAAATATCGAATGAGAGAGTTGTTCGGAACGACCCAAATTTTCATTTTTTGTAGTTATTCCATAAACAGGATCATTCCTTTTTTCTAGGAAGGACATTGATTCTGCTTATCAAATAGAATACCCTATATATATCTACTGAAATGTTGATACAACTATTTCTTCTGATTCCAGAAATATAAATAAGCTTTTTGAAGGTGCTGCAGAGGTAGATTCACGTCAAGAGTTGCGAGAATAGAACATCACTTGAATAGCCTTACAGGTGATCCCCAACGGTTCAAAAGGATAATACATTCTTTTGTAAAAATATCGAATCATGTATACGTGAAAACGGGGGATATTTCAATACCTTACTCAAACCGATTCAATATTTCATGTTTTTTGTCGAATTTTTCTCAATTTTTCACTTGTGATTCTTTATTCTATCAATAACTCTAGTACAAGAATGATGTTACTATTATGGAATCTGGATAAATAGGTTATAAATCTCAATCAAATTCATTTTGTACCCCATTATTTTCAAATCATAATATTGCGGAAACGGTACACAGTATTGTGTTTGGTCAAGTGTAACTTTTTGATGTTGAATTCAATGATGGTCCAGTTCACATCTGATCTGGATTGAAAAATATTACCAAAAAAAGTTTGAAACTATACTCGTTACGAACCATGTTACTGGCGCCCTCTTTGAGATTCAGATATTCATTCGATGTGTCGCTTCCGTAACACATCTATACAAAATTTCATCATAATGTAGCTATAGTAGTATTGACATAATTGTAAAAAATGTGGAAGCAAACATTATTCCAACATCTTGTATCTTGAAAACGAATGCTATCACGATATCTTTCACTGATAAAACCCAACTTATTGAGCAATTTTCACCTACCCTCGCAAGAGGGTCAGGAATTTCCGAAACACCCTGTATAGGGTATATCATTTGGAATAACAAACTTGTCAAGAATTCCATAAGAACTTTAGACGTGAGAATTGGCTAAAACATTTTCGAATACGTGATATTATGAAATCACCCTGCACAAGAATACAGAAGAATCAAACGGTCACCAAAACATCCACTTGGTTGCAAAGGTTCGACCATCCCTGTACATAATTATGTCTGAAGACGTTTGACGTTGGAACTACTTCCGGCAATGTGTCTATAATTAGTTGTTATGACCTTTTGATTACTTTTGACATTTCCTAGGTATTTTCGGCGATGTGTCCACCGATCTGTTTGACGTTTTGACCAAAAATTCGGCAACTTGTCCATTCGGCGAAGTGTCCAAATACCCTCTTGAATCGAGCTCAGAAGTTTAATTGGATAGATCAGATGATTAAGTAATTCCAGTCCAATAAATTTCAATTGATATACCTGAAGTTTTCAGAGATTTGAAATGAGTATTCTTCCTGAATAGATGGTCTGATTTTTGACTCTCATTCTATAAGTCAACTCAAATCATCAAGGATGTACCAATCTCTGATGGAATATTCAATCAGTTTGTAGTTTTGCCCTGAGTAAGCAGCCATTTCAACTCTGAGATATAGGGATGGAAATGAAAAACTCCAACTTTTATATGCATTATCATTTGTAATCAGGTTACTTTTTGCCTTGAGAATCGATCATTTGAATTATCCGTTATCATAACCTATTATTTACTTTACAAGCCAATCATTATTGAATCAAATCGAAGAATTATTTTTCTCCAAGATTCTACATTCACATAATTCGAAACTCACTATAATGTCTATTTATTTCTCGACTTGAAATGCCTTGCTTTACTCGAAGACATAGACAGGGGTAAGGTTTAAGGACATAACAATATTATGCTCGTGAAAAACAACACTAATTATCGATCTAGGTATTCCTGAAATGAGAAACTGTTAGTGAAGATGCAATTGTGCAACATATAACATCATATTAATTGCTTTATTTTCGACAAATACGTCTTTTGCTCCCTCTATTATATTGCTGTAGAAGTATAGGTACACCGTTCTGAAGATACTAAATTCAGAAAGCTATCACAATGTTTCAAACGTCAAACGTATGATTTATGAATATTTGAGGTATATAAGGGATGATTTCAACACACATATACTTCCAAACTAGATTGTTTCTCAGACAGTGATATAAATAATAATAATATAATGATCAATAAAGCTTTTTTGTCCAGTTATTTAATCAGTTCGAGAACTTTATGTTCGTGGTTCATTCAGTTCAATAACATCATTAGAATCATAAAATCTTTCTTCGTCTAACTTATACATTTATCAATCCTTCATTAATTGAATATATCACAATACACAACTCATTACCAAATGTTGAATGTTCTAAAACTCGAGTGATTTTTCAAAAAGTCTCACTTCGGATCCTCAATAGTATCTATGTAGAAGTATCGTGTGTTGGGAGTATTTGATTACTAGGTTCAACATGTTTGATCATATTCCGTCATGTTCGCTTCGAATGAAGCTTTCTAGGAAAATGTGTTCCCATCGATTGATGATCGTACAAATCTTGAGATCAATTCGATATTTAGTGGTGATATTGACTCAGGTCCAAATGATGGAACATTAAGAGAATATAAATACAACTTTCACGATTCTTGCAATTTTTTCGTATTTTTCTTCATTTTAGAGATGAAAAATATCCACGAAGTCGAGTGGATAGGAATATAAAATATTGAATTATTTTGTTCACTCTCGAGTACAAAATATCAATGTGAAACATGAGGAAAAAGTGGAATCAGTATACCTGGATTATTAGATCCCATTGAGACGTGTTTGTTGTAGAATCGAATTTCGATTGTATCATCTGTATCTTGGAAATCGTTTATGGAAACCATTTTATTTTTTGTTGCAGAAATACGATTCTTGACTTCCCCTACGATATTGATGATTCGTAATAGCTTATATTGGTACTGTTCACAACAAACTGGAATTATTTGAAAATAAAAAATTGTTTTCGAAGTCACTTTTGCTGATACGAATATTTTCGTTTTAGGGTTGACATTGAGAAACCGAAAATGCATCTTTTGATTTGAGATTAAGATAATATCGAATTGATTCTCATGATTCTTCAGGATTAATTTCCTGATTTGAGATAGTTTGCAATTGAATTGATGGAATTTGACAAGAATATCGAACCTGCACTGTTTGCGTGGGTAGAATGAAACTGAAATTCAGTGAGGAAGAGTGTAATAGTCAACGACAAAGTGCAACACTAGCAATATTTTTAACAAGAAATAGTTGAAAGTTTTTGTAGAAAATCAGTCTCATTTACAAGCCTTCACCGAGTCGCTACTGCGCATTTTTTAACAATACTTCAAAATGTGTTTTTTACATTAATCACGGGGATTTATTTATGTGACATTTATAAATATTCCAAAATTAGTGTGGTTCAGTATGCCGCCATTCAATTTATTGTAGAGGATACACATTTTGACGGAAATTTTGATTCGTAAGTCACATTCTTCAGCGAGAAAAATGGAAGTAGTTTGACTAAAAAATTTTCTTCGAAGAGAGGGATGACTCAATTGAAATCAATATGAAAATAAGAGAATAAGTTGTTTATGAGGCAATTCATACGTGAAACGTCAATCAGATGTTGATTGTTCAGTCGACACCTCGTTTGGATTTGATGTAATCAGTTCCAGATACAGATTTTGATCAATAAATAAACAAATGTTATGGCATTGAAGACATCAAAAACACAATAATGAAGACGAAAATGAGGAATTTATATCAACAAAGCATATGATAATGAATTATATGTATATCATGAGATCAAAGTGAGATGAAATGGACACAAGCTGAGGAAAACAACAAAACAACCAAGTTAGGGATTGGGTCACTCTATGGTCACACAGTAGGTATATACTTTTGTTCTTCCTGAGAAATTTCCACTCCAAATATATGACCCGTTCATGTTAAAATTCAATTTGACAAGATAACCTTGTCACTTGTGAGTTTGCAACACTAGAAATATCCTTTTTAGTTATAAAGGATCAGTTCATTGGAATAATGCTACAGTGGAGGGGTCAAAGAAAATTATTCAGTGTTGTAGGGGGTGCTTAGAGAATTATTTTTGTCGGTGAAATTGAGTCACCTAAAAAAATATGTATGTTTCCAAATGGGAGAATACTTAGATCAGTCCAGTATACATATTGAAATATGTAGGTATACAGGGTGTTTCATAATTGAATGTCAATATTCGAGGAGGCGATTCTTGGGCTCATTCTAAGAAAAAAGTTTCATATGAACGTATGACCTAAACGTCCCAACTTTGGAGATACAGGGTGGTAAAATTCTCGAAAATTAATATAGCCTACTACAATGAGAAGTTATAATTCGAAAATACCAAATACGAATACAAAGTTCATGAACTATGAATTGTATTTCTGAAATTTGATCTTAAAAATAAAAACTATTTCTCTGCATTGTGATATTATCATATTAACAATATTACTATAATCATGTAGTGAAAAGCTTTTTATTTTTAAGCGAAAACCGTGCATCAGATTGAAAAAATTGTAGTGATCAAATTTGCTTAGAAATGATCGGGAATTTCAGGAATGATTTCAATTTGGAGATTAATCAGTGGCGTACCATCAATGTCTGCCAAAATAGGTATGTGAAATTCCATACGAACGCCACTGGTGGCAACAACAAAAAATGTGGTACGCTAACTGATGCCTCTTGATACATAGTACATGTATGCCAAATTTCATCAGAATATCTGAAGTGGTATTACAGATATTAATAAAAAACTATTAATTTTTGAGAACTTCACCACCCTGTATCTCAAAAGTTAGGATGTTTAGGTCATACGTTCATATGAAACTTTCTTCTTAGAATGGGCCCAAGAATTGCGTCCCCAAATATTGACATTCAATTATGAAACACCCTGTATACTGATTTTGGCCGTTTTTAGGAATATTCAGCATACTGAAAACACAACAGAGATATACAGCTATACTTATAATCACAATAAGGCCTGTTCTGAAACAAAAAAATATCTGAACATTGAATCGATGTAGAAGAGAATTCAACAATCAATCACCGATCAAGAATTCATCGGACAGGTACCAATTCGTACTAGTTTCTGACCATATCTGATTTCGCCTATTCCAAAATATATGATTCAGAATCTTGTGATTGATTGTTCGATGTTTAGAATATCTTGTACTGATGTTATTAACATGAAACATGAAGGTTTTAACTATATGATATCAAAGCTACTAGATTATTATCGTAACTCAAGTAGGTGTATAGGATACTGCTAATCACTGAATAATATATCTCACTATCATCTATGGAAATACTAACCGTGAATCAAAAATCGCAATCGCTTGTTATTTTTGAGCTTCTTCTCAGAATCGACACACTATATGAACTTGAAGATTCTCCTTTGTAGGTAGTTGTCAAGATTGCTGAAATGTTCATCTTTGTCATGTCAATATGAAATATTGAAATAATTTTCGGAAAGGTGCCTTCATAAAAGTTGAATACTTAAGAGTTGGTGAAGTATACACACCTTACTGATAATTATTGCAATTATTCCATTAGATATCTAACTTCTGAAATAATGGATTGAGTCAGATCAAATAAGCTCGGGAAGATTTGGACGAATTCGATGATTTTATTCATGAAGTTGATTGTAAAACTTCCGTTCATGCAAGCCCATGAATACATATGATATTGTTTTGATAGAGTAGTAGGCTTGAAAAATGGTTTTCTTGACATAAGGAGAAATGGAAATTTTGAATCATTATGTTGCTTTTATTGATAAATCCATTGAAAGAACAGTAAATTACCTTCTCTCTTATATATCTCATGATTATCATCTGAATATCATTGCTATTGTTCGCTGTCATTTCTGGAATTCCATCAAGTACGTAATGATTGTTATTAGTGAGTAATATCTTTCATAGTTATTTCGTGGAATCAACGTAAAAGTGTTTGGAATAGTAAATATTCTTCAAACAGGTGTAGCCTGGTTATTGCCCTTTCCACATTATCTTCGGAAACGAGAATGATTAAATATAAAAAAAAGCTCAAGAATACCAGCGATTACTAGATGGGGAGCATCTTGAACTACTGTTCATAACCTCAACCGATATATAATATAATCTATAGGTAGATAATTATTGTGTCAATAAAAAGTGTGAAGTTCGATTATTAGGTGGAAATGAATAATCATTACACATGAATATTTATATTGAATATTCTATATTATCAGAATATTTTGCGAAATCAATTCAATATAACGATTTGAATTCCCTTTCTGTTCGTGCATTTCTTTTACCAATCAAGCCTATATTCACTTGGTGCCTCAGATCACATTTCCCTAAACATATTTCTCTACATATGTGCTATAATATCGATTAATATCGAGATATTGAATGAGAGGTAAAATGAACGAATCTGCTGCTGAACTAGCTGAAACCATTCATTACCAACCAACTGAACTGGACCAAGTCAATCTGAATAACCGGTACCAGTAAACATAACTTTCAGCGAGTTATCCTGAGGTAACAAAAGTTCTCCTTTACTATATCTTCCTTTTACAGATCTGCTGGTACTTTGCAATCTGCCTATGCTGCTACTTTTCCGTATTTCTACTTTCATCTCTTTAGACAACAACGGTGAGGTGGCTTCTGGAGAATCGTCGTCGCTGCCAAAGCTGTCTGTTGGGCTGATCCTGTTTTCTTTTTTCTTGAGGCTCTGCTCCAGTCGTTTCAGGAATCTATAGTAGAGAGTAAGTTTTATTAAGGAAATATCGATATATGAACATGGAAGCCTGTACCTCAATAATATTGAAGCTTAACGTGTTTCGAAGATTTCGCTGATTTCGATGGGTTTCAGTTATAAAATATAATACGAAACGCTGGAATTGGTAAAGCAGATTCAAGACCTGATATCATCATAATTTCACCACGATAGTTCGCAATAGTCGTAAAAAGTATTGAATCAAGAAACATGAAACGGAAAGTAGAAAATATACTATGGATGGTTTTATTTTGAGAGTGGAGAAAGAAGAAGGAGTCGTAGGCAGTCAGGATCATTCCCACTTTCTATCATTGAATATGTCCAATATACAGGGTATCTCCAAAACTGGAGCGATCATTGTAATGGGTAATTGGAGACGAGAACACAAAACAAAATAAATGAATATTCTTCTGCGAAAGAACTTATTCGGAACATATCGAATTTTGTGATGAAAATGTCAACGTATAGCAAAAAAACAGTGGAAATCTAAATGTGCTCTCAATTCTGAGATTCCCCCATAACGCCAGCAATAAAATAATCTATCAACATTTCTATATTATTCCTATATCTCCTGGAACAATCAAAATTAAAGAAATTTCTCTAAGGCATATTTTTGGTCACATAAATACGCAACTCAACCATAATCATAGTTTCCGGAATTCCAAAGGGTGGCCTTCGGATTTGAATTACCCGGTACTTACCTATATTTCAATAAACAAATATTGTTTTCAAAATGTTTTCCGATTGTTATTCCTGACCACAACATCATGTAATATATTGGTGAAAATGGGAATACTAGCCAAGAAAAATCTGACATTGATGAATTTCTCTTAGATGATTGGAAGGTGAATCAAATTTTCTTGTATTTATGTCTTCATCTGTTTTATATCTTCCAAGGTGTTGTTCTCAATAGGGAGATTATATGAGATAACGTGTCATTTTGTCACCGACCATCTTCAAGTGATTGTCGTTGTTGAAACTAATATTTGTGTATGTGTTGAAATATGGCTCGCTCCCACATTTTTGGAAAAAATAAATCAGTTGAAATGCTCTCAATTTATGGTGAAGCATATTGAGTGGCTGTAACATCATTCCACCTTCATGCAGAACGTTATTCTGATCGTGTCCTTTCCGCAGGTTCGTTGCACTTGCTGCTCTATGCATCACTGCTCCTCAATATCGAAAACCGCTCTTATAGCACTCATCTTCAAAGGACGTCCTCCTTTGGTTCAATTCAAGTCTGAATGTCTCGGACCTGAAATAATTGTCCTTGGGACGTTCCATCCTAGTCGTCTCATGCAATGTCTGAGCAAGGACGTCCATGGAATGACCGAGCTAGTACATCATTCCAAATGTCCTAGAAATAACATCCTTCAGATATTCCATGTGCTACATATGGTACTGTCCATGCAAAAACGCCCTCAGCATGTCTCTGATGGGATTTGGTTTTGATCGTTATTTCAGAGATTCATCGGATGTCCCAAGTGATACACTTTCTAGATTGACTCAAGTTCTCATGAAATGTCTCTTTGAGAACAACCATAAAATATTCCAGGTGGTATGTTTCTTCAAATATCTCTGTACGAACGCCCTCAATATTTATAGAATCGTATAACACCCGAAATGTCCCTTACGGACATTCTTCGAATGTCCGAATGGGTACATGGACTGTTATGAATTCGGAAGGAACTTCTATAGATAATCCATATGCTCATCTGAGTAATGAGTAGGTACAAGAAAGTTCTTTGGGGAATATCATTTCATGAGATATTCTGAGTACAACGTCTTATGGACGTCTCAAGGACAACCTCAGAATGTCCAGGATACTATTCGGAATGTGTACTGAGGGACATCAATCGGTGGTATACATTGGCATCTTGACTTCAGCTAGACATCCTATATAACTGGTCACAACGTAAGCAGAAGATGATTTTCAATGCCCTAGGAATAACGTCCAACGGATGTCCTAGTCGGAACGCGAGATATGTTGTCCCTGCGAGGACCTTAACTTACACCTCACCGACGATCGACTGGTCGTAAACTATAGATACTGTTTTTCGATGTCCTTTACGCGAGTCCATTGGACATCCTTGGGAATCTTCTTCAGGATCTATCGAGGATCGTCTACAGACCATCACCTGGATGTTCTCATCTGTTATGCAAGATCTGATCCTACGGAGGAATAAATTCAAAGTCGAGATTGATTTGTACCTCCAGGGACATCCTATGAACATTCCAGACGACGTTTCATAGAAGTTCCAGGGACATTCCATGATCGTTCTAGAGAACGTCTTATGAACGTTTCTAAGGACGTCCTCTGGACATTCCAGAGGACGTTTCGGAAGATGTCCTTTATGAATGACCTTGGCACAAAAACCGAAAGTTCAATGAACTTTCAACTGTTTTTGGAGTCCAATGTTTATTCTCGTGGGATATTCTCTTCTGGTGAGAAATCGGGACATTCGTAGCAACAGTGCATGAGTGAAAATGTAGAGGCGAATGCTGACACAGTCCAGTGCATCTCAAACCATGTTGAGTAAAATGACACAATTTTCAAGAATTCCACACTGTGTAATTTTTTTGCGATCTATCGTGTTATTATGACTCGTACAACATTCCATTTCAAGAATAGCTCCAACTTGTGAGGGCCATCAAGAGTTTTAGACCTCAGTCATTTACATATTTCATCTCAGATGGTTTGGAATTGGAGAGTTGAACAGTTCAGTCTGAATCAGTCTCTTCATGATTCACGTTCTGTTCTGAAATCCATCTAGTCCAATCAAGTTGTACATCTGTGCTTGCAAAAGGTCCGGAAATTCCGAATTTTTTGTATATTGTTAGGACCTGAAAAAATATTGAAAAACCAGATTTGCAATTTCCAAAGTGCTGTGCGAGCGATGGTATACCCAAAAAACCATAAAATTTTCAGACTCATTTCAGTTTTTGCTCAATATCTCAGAGAAGGAAGGGTTTGACTGCTATAGTCACCACATAAACTTCTGAAGATGATTGAATCTGCTGAAATTCGACGCGAAAGCAAAGTTTTTCGAAAATGGTAAATTTTTTCGAATAAGTGAAATTTCTCCGAAATGGTCCCCTATTCTGAGGATAATGTCCTGAAATACGCTTTTCACATCAAATTTTATGTGGAATGGAGTTATAGTGAATTCAATTACCCTTCATCTGAGACTAGACTGGTATCTTTAGGCCTAGTGTTCCTCTCCGAAACGGCTGAAAACCAAAATCAGTCTACCTTCAGGAAGGCACGTAAAACAAAGCTGGTTGCTGTCATTTCTCTATACGAACTCCTACAACCACCAGGATTTCCAGTGATCACCAGGGACGGTACTATTCACCGACGCATTCACCGGGTGCGATCCTCAGCGCCGTTTGGCCAAGCAAGAGCGAACCTCTTGTTGAGCACGTGGAAGTCTTTCTTTGGCCAGACCTCACCCCACGAGCAGTGAGAGAAGCAGGCATTGAACGTTTTGTGGCTCTCTATGGGGGTGATATCGCGAAGGATACTTTGGATTTCCTGAGGTATGAGACGTTTGTTACTTCAACGAGCAAAAACATCACTCGATTGCCACCGACGGAAGATGCCGCAGGCCACCATGCAGCAAGGTACTACCTCCTAGTGCAGAAGTGACGAGGAGTAAACTTGAGTCCTACGGATTGGGGGTGGAAGATGTCTTCTCAGGGACTCACTCACATCCCCATTACCATGGATCCCGCACATCTCGCTCTTCTGCGAAAGATCTTATGTAAAGGCAAGAAAGGGTGCCCTAAGCGCTGTTCGTGCAGAAAGGCAGGGCTCCACTGCTCTGTCCTCTGCCAGTTATGCGGTGGCAAATTGTGCACCAACGTCCCGAATGTAGAGCTGAAATGCTCGGATGATGAACATGACTCGACTACCGATTGAGCATTTCTCCCAGCATCCATCACAACCATCGAGACACCGTCTTCGTGCGAGCCCAAGCCCGGGCCATCGAGGATAAAAAGAAAGTCATGATTTGGCTACCTGACACAATATCTACATGATTTATATTAGTTTTATTTGATGTTCACGTTGATAAAATCTGTTCTCATAGTAGGTACCATGATGTTTGTGCAAGCATTTCAGATTATAAGTATATATAAAACAACGTTTGATAATGGCGTCATTCCTGAAACATTAACAGGGTGAATTTCCTCTGTTCAACCGTCCTAACAGTGTGAGGGAAGTAGCGCTGGCAAATTGCGGCGATTTTTCGGAATTTTCTCTACTCATTTCTATAAAATAAAAATATGAATATTATTTCAATATACTGAAATGATATTTCGCTTAGAGGGGTCCTACACCTTTTCAACTTCAATTTCGGAATCGGTGAGTTATATTTCGGAAAAAGTAATCTCGATTTCAGAATTGGTTAGTTCGATTTCAGAAATGGTAAACTCAATTCCGGAATCGGTGAGATGAATTTCAGAAAAAGTCCATTCAATTTCAGAATTATTATTGGTAAGTTCAATTTCAGAAGATGAAATCCTTTTATATGTTCGAAATGTTTTAAATTGCAAGAGAGAAGATTGTTTACAGTGGATAAAACGGTCTTTGAGAGCCCTTTGTTGAATGAGATTGAACATATGTACCTCAGAAGTGAAGAGCTTCTTGCAAGAGCATCGCCAAAGGGTCATAGCTGGAGATCCGAACAGATTGCTCAACCAGATAGAATTCAGACTGCGATGTCTTGAAGAATGTGCAGATCATTCAATGAAAATGATAACACCTCAAACGTGTTTGCATTCTTATAATCATGTGCAACGTCACTATCTTCCAGCGATTCAGATGGAAGGCATCTGTGGATTAAATTGTTTTTGAAAAGTTGAATATTTTATATATGTATTGTTAATCTCACATGCAATTGGAAACATTTCGATCAAATATAAGGATTTTTTTATGATATCGAAATTCATCTCACCGATTCTGAAATTGAGTTCACCATTTCTGAAATCGAACTAACCAATTCTGAAATCGAGATTACTTTTTCCGAAATATAACTTACCGATTCCTTAATTAAAGTTGAAAAGGTATAGAAACATCAGCAGGAAGGCAGGAGTACAACGATCATCCTGTAACACGCATCCCAGATTGTTCTCCAACCTCCCAATGACTGCTACACTGCTGAACACTCAATATATGCCGCGGTGACAAATAACGTGACAAAAGATTCTGAAATGTTCTGGAAACAATCGATGAAACAAATAGACGGAGAGGCATTTTTCTAAGAAGCTTCTAGAACAAAAAAAAAGGGTACAGAAGATCCTTCGAGAACGTTCCCATACATAAACGGTCGGATAACGGACTACTGTCGTCAGTCAGTCCAGCAGCGAGTGTCAGAGAGACAGTCATATACCGCGTGATATACCGCGTGATATTAATCATAGTAGATATGAGTTCGATATAGATAAGTGTTTCTTTAGTAAAAATGAATCAGTTCGAAAATAGATAGTATCGTGTTCGCTTCTGCACCCGAATAACGTAACAATTGGTGTCAATCAATCAATCAATCAATCCTTTATTGTTCATCAAAACTTCACAGTTTTATAACAATGTGAGTTCAGGCAGAGATGAGAGACGTGACGAATAATATATGTATAATAGAAAGAAAATATGGAATATAAAATATATATATATATATATATATAATGTCCGTGCAATGCATACAGTCGTCTTCTTCAGAAAACATGTATCAGATGAACGACGATGAGACTTCTAATAACTTCTGTAATATCTACGCAGACCTCGTCCAATTATGACATGTTTTCCGAAGCTACACACTTATACAGTAACAGAAAAACTGAGCTACTCTAATACATAGTTGAATCTCAAGAAAAAATAAACAGAAATAAAAATTACAAGTTATTCATTCAATATGAACGAACGCAGTTTCAAAACATTCCATATATATGTAGCTGTAGCTTTTGCTATCGAAGGCGTAATATTCTCGAGAGCATGTAGCAATGCGTCAGGGCTGTTGAAATAAGGGCAGTTTGAAGATCTCATAGAGCAAAAGATTGGACAATCGAACATGAGGTGTTGGATTGTTTCGTGTGAGTGGTGATTACAGGCGGTGCATAGTTCATTGGGATTTATGTGATAACAAGAACCGTTATGAGTGAATTTTATCCTGAAACTATTGCAAGTTCTAAGTTGAGCGATCGTTCTTGTTATTTTGATAGGCATTTTCATCTGGAGATATTTTTGTGGTGATTTGGATATTGTGAAGTTCTGGTAAAAAGAAAGAAAAGATGAACTGACTGATAAAGAGAGATCTATCGTATATAACTTCTGGTAGTATTTCGATAATAGATTTTTTTCTTTCGTTCTTGAGGACATTGTTGTCCAGTCGGTTCCAGATATCTAGCGAGTCGATGGACACAAAGTACTGCCTCACTTGAAGTGACCAATTGGATCTATCGTCACAGTTGCTGAACCTCAATTGTCTCAAGAAGCAACGTTTGGGTAGCCGACTATTTTGCATCAAGAATAATTTGTTAAGCCAGTTTAGAGTAAATTTGAAAACATTATAGGAAATATTAACACGCCCGGTTTCGAGTCTAACAATATAGTCGAGAGTATTTTTGGGTAGATGTAGAAGCCGTTTGAAAAAATAAAGCTGAACACGTTCAAGGATATCAGTGTATCTTAGGCCCCACACCGGTATACAATTAAATAGTATACTCACGACTAATGCTTCGTAGAGTTTGATGCAGGACTGCCAGGAAGTAATTTTTGTTTTGGCCATGACCGGGAGTAATGCTCCGACTGCCTGCTTTCCTTTCTCAGATGTGCTGACTGCCATTTCGCGAAAAAAAGATGATACAGAGGGGACACCAAGGTAGAGATACTTAGCTACAATTTCCACTATATTATTATTCAAGATGAATCTGTAGTTATTTGGATTGAAGCCACCTCTTGAGAAACATATAATTTTGGTTTTTTCCACATTGATTGTGAGGTAATTATCGGCGGCGTAATTATAACGTAACAATTGGTGTCAGAAGTGTGAGATATTCCAGTGTGAAGTGAACAGACCGTTGCAATGAAGAAACTACACGAGTTGAAAGTGATGGACTCGAAAAGTGAGTTGGAGGGGAGAGATCACGACACAACATGAATCAAGGCTACACTTCAGCATCGTCTCAAAGAGTATATGGTGAGCGTAGGTCAAGATCCAGAGACGTTCACCTTCGAGAAACGAGCTTCAGCGGAATCGATGTTGGCTGGGATCTCGGAACAGATAGCGGCTCAGAGACAGGACATAGCGGCTGAGCGACAGGACATAGCGGCTAAGCGACAGGACATTGCGGACCAGATGATGGCTCAGCAGGAGAAGATCACGGACCAGATAGCGGCGCAGCGACAGGACATTGCGGACCAGATGGTGACTCAGTAGAAAAAGGTCAGCGACAGGACATTGCGAACCAGATGGTGGCTCAGCAGGAGGAGATCACGGAGCAGATTGCGGCTCAGCGACAGGATATTGCTGACCAGATGGCAACTCAGCGAGAAGAAGTTCTGGCACAAATTACTGCTCAACAAAATCAGATCGCATCGCAGATCTCAGCTCAACGGAAAGAGATATCAGCTCAGAAAGAGGTACTAGCTCAGTTCTCTGATCAACGAGGAGAAGTATTGACCCAGATATCAACACATCGGGAAGAGGTTCTGACTCAGATCGCTGCCTAGCAAGAACAAATCGCGTCTCAGCAGGACCAGATTATAGCTCTGGTTTCAACCCAATTCACCACTCAGATAGAAGGAATGAAGAAGGATCTGCAGCTCGAAAGAGAAAGCTGTGCTGAAGAAGTCTGGTAATGGTCAAGGACTCGTGATTGAAACCACAGTAGTGCCAGATGCAGTGACTACTACCAATCGAGTAAAATCACCTACATTCGATGGGAAAACATCGTGGCAGAACTATCTGAAGCAGTTTGAAGCAGCTTCCGAAGCCAATGGCTGAACATCCAAGGACGAGGTTGTGGCTCTAACAATAGCTCTACGGAGTGATGCATTGAACATCTTGCAAGCCATTCCGGAAGGTAAAGTCGATACGATCATCTCGTCAAACGTATCGACATGCGATATGGCCATGAACATCTGCAGCAAGTGTTTCAATCACAAATGAAGAGCCGTCAACAGAGTGTCAACGATAGCATGCAAGAATTCGAAGTGGACGTTGCCCGATTGGTCCACTGTGCCGACACGTCAGCCCCAGAGTCCCTTATGGAATGTCTAGCTGTTCAAACGTTCGTGGAGGGATTGCGGGATATCGAAATGCAGAAACCAGTTCGCCTGACATGACCAAAAGACCTCATCAGTGCTCTGGCACCTACGCTTGAGATCGAGGCCGCAGCAGAGGCTTCTCGAGGATCAGCAAGAGTCCGAGCAATGAACGACTGCGAAAACATAGCGGAAAATACCAGGCAAGGTATCAATAAAGCCTTGATCAACGCCATCAAGGGCCTCTCAAATGGAAAAAAGAGACCAGTTCAAACAATTGCAGGAAAACTGAAGCGGACCGATCACAAGAAACCAGCTTCAACCCGTCATTCTCAAGACCCCCTTATTATCGTGGCATCCCTGCGGCGTGATAACAGCAGCGGCTACGTAGATCGACAGATCGACGAAAAGAAGTGCACATTGTTGGTGGATACTGGTGCATCGAAAACGATCCTGCGACGAGGACTTCTGAACTCAAGATGGTGTCTGAGATCTGCTACGGGTGAAGCTGCTATCGTTTATGGAGGAATCGATGTGGATATATCGATCGAGACCGTCAAATTTCGACATCGAGCTATCATGGCAGATATTGAAGAAGATGTTATTCTGGGAATAGACAACATGGGTGCGCAAGGAATTCAATTGGACTTTAGAAGCCGAACACTCAAGGTGGGTGCTGAAGAGACCTTCCCACATCCACGGGTGGAGGTAGCGGCAGAAGTAACGTTAGAAGAGGAGGTCCTGTTACCTAAACGGAGCGAGACCATTGTAGCAGCGCGGATTGGGGGTACATTGAAATAAGGCAGTCCCATCATCATGGAACCCTGGAACCATGACGATGAAGTCGGACGTGGAATCTTAGTCGGCAAGGCTTTACTGTCAGCAGGCGACCATGTACCTGTTCGATTCATCAACATAAATAATTACCCTATGACGATTGGCAAAGGAACGAAGATTGGAACCTGTGTCCCGGAAGCCTCCATAATCCACCAGGTGACAGAAACCACTGATGAGGCCGGCAAGTATGAAGAGCTCGTCTCTGCTACAAGCGATTCACTCAACAACCGACAGAAGTAGGAGTTAACCGAGATACTGCAGAGGTATAGATTTATCATTATACCTCCCAATGGAAAAACAGGTAGAACCAACATCGTCAGTAACATAATCGATACGGGAGATACCAGACCGATTCGTCAACGAGCCCGAAGATTACCACAGGCCAAGAGGAAAATTGCAGGAAAGATCATCCATGATATGGAACAAGACCGGGTATTCGAGCCATCTAATAGTCCTTGAGCTCCACCAGTGGTACTAGTGACGAAGAAGGACAGCTATCCGTTGCCTCGACTTGACGACACACTCGACACGGTGGTGTGACCTGATCTTTTCTCCACTCTGGACCTGAAAAGTGGATATTGGCAGATGGCAATGGACCCGGCAGATGAGGTAAAGACAGCTCTCACCATCGGCACTGAATTATAGCAATTCAGGGTTATGCCTTTCGGACTCTGCAATGCTCTGGCCACCTTCGAATGAATCATGGAGAATGTATTGAGGAGACTCTCCTAGGAGACATGGCTGGTTTATTTGGATGACATCATCGTGATCGGTAACACTTTTGAAGAACAACTAACTTGGAGGAAGTTCCCAAAAGACTTCAGGCTGCAAACCTCACACTCAATTTGAAGAAATGTCATCTGCTGCAGAAACGGGTTAACTACTTGGGACACGTCGTGAGAAGGCAGGGTGTGGAAGTCGATCCTGAGAAGGTACGAGCAGTGGAGCAATGGCCAGTACCAAGAGATAAGCATCAACTCAGGAGCTTTCTTGGACTTTGCACTTATTATCGACGCTACGTTTGAATGTTTCCGGATATCGCGAAGTCTCTGACTCGTCTCACCAAGGAAGCACGTCCCTTCCGCTGGGATCGAGATTGCCAGGCCGCCTTTGATGCTCTGAAGGAACGATGACCACGACACCGATTGTTGGGTATCCACTTATACAAGGACAATTCATTCCTGACATAGATGCCACTAATATCGGTATTTGGTGGAGTCATCGGTTACTTCAGCAAGGTGCTATCGAAGGCAGAACGTAACTACTGCGTTACCAGGAGGGATCTATTGGCCATGGTAGAATCAGTGGAGCACTCTTATAAGTACCTCTATGGACGAGAATTTCGACTCAGGACGGACCACGCTGTATTGAAGTGGCTCCAGAATTTCAAGAACCTCGAACGCCAAGTTGCTCGTTGGATCGAGAGGCTCCAGGAATATGACTCCGAGAGCACATTGAGTGGGGACGGGCCATAAGAATGCAGATGCATTGTCCAGAAGGCCATTTCCACCTGAGTGCTCACATTGTAGTCGTTTGGAGGATGAGAAAGCAGCCCTGTGCAGAACCACCGTTGTCAATGAAGATTGGTTACCTGCAGCAATCAAGCAAGAGCAAGAAAAGGACCCAGAACTTCGGAAGATTCGAGGATGGAAGAAAGCGAATCGCCGTCCTTCTTGGCAAGAAGTAGCACCATCTTCACAGACTTTGAAGCCATACTGGGGTCAGTGGGACTTCTTGGTATTAGTAGATGACCTGCTCAAGAGGAAGGAGAGCGATGATGGGTCAGATAATCGGATGCAGTTGGTCATTCCTAGGAGCCGGAAGTACGGGAATATGTACATGATGGAACTTCAGGGGGACATCTAGGAGTGAGGAAGACACTGCAGCGGGTACAAGAGCGGTTCTACTGGGTGAACTGCAGTGACGACGTCAGGAAGTGGTGCTGTAAATGCACCGTGTGCTTTGCCAGCAATGGGCCTCATCGTAAACCAAGGGCACTCATGAGACAGTACAATGTTGGAAGCCTTTTTGAGAGGATTGCCATGGATATTGCGGGGCCGTTTCCAGTGACTGATAATCGAAATAAATACATCCTTGTCTGCATGGACTACTTCACCAAGTGGGTAGAAGCGTATGCGATCCCTAACCAGGAAGCCGTAACTGTCGCCGATGTCCTCATGAATCAACTCATCAGTCGTTCTGGAGTGCCATTGGAACTCCACTCTGATCAGGGCCGGAACTTCTAGAGTGAAGTGTTAAAGAAGATGAGCGAGAAGTTAGGAATCAAGAAAACAAAAACAAATTCATTGCATCCACAGTCAGATGGCAAGGTGGAGCGAATGAACCAAACAATAGAGAGGTATCTCTGCAAAGTCGTTGATCAACACCAACAACACTGGGATCAACATATTTCTTTCTTCTTGATGGCCTACAGATCTGCAGTACAGGAATCTACTCCGGTGACGGTTCTATTTGAACGAGAGATGAGGCTCCCATGTGATTTAGTGTTCGGATGTAGACCTGGTTAGGACAAAGTAGGGAAAGATCACGTTACGAATCTGATGGAAAAGATGGACGATATTCACGCATTGGTTCGTTCTAATCTGAAAATCGCCAGCGATCGCATGAAAGACCGATACGATATCAGAGCTGGAGGTGCAGGATACGCAGAAGGAGACCTGGTGTGGTTGTACATTCCACGAAGGAAACGAGGTGTTCGTCCAAAACTACAGAGATCTCATGGAATGAATTGGAGAGTTGTTAAGAACATGCTGGAGGTTGTATTTAGATTCACCGGAGTTGGAATTCTTGTATGCTGCTGGAACTCAAAAAGAACTCTTAGAGAGAAGACAGTGTCATGCTACCATACTGCACGTTGTGAAAATAAAACCAATTCTCCCTATCTTCATAACGATCAGAGTGCATTCCACGAGGAATGCGTTTCAGGGGGGGGGCAGTGTGATGATATTTCCTTCAGAGGGGTTCTAGAAACATCAGCAGGAAGAAAGGAGTACAAAGATCATCCTGTTACACGCATCCCAGTTTGTTCTCCAATTTTCCAATGATTGCTACATTCACCAGCATATTTCTGAACACTCAATATATGCCGCAGTGACAAATAATGTGACAGAAGATTCTGGAATGATCTGAAAACAATCGATGGAAGAATAAGACAGAGAGGCATCCTTCCAAGAAGTTTTCAGAACAGAAAGAAGGGTACAGAAGACCATTCGAGGACGTTCGAGAATCAAAGCCTACCAAGGGATCTCATATATGAACGGCCGGACAACTGCCGTCAGTCAGTCCAGCAGCGAGTATCAGAGAAACAGTCATATACCGCGTGATATAAATCGTTTCACATTAATAATAGTTTTGAGTTCGATATAAATTAGTGTTTCTTTAGTTAAAATGAATCATTCGAGGATAAATAGTGTCGTGTTCGCTTCTGCACCTGAATCACGTAACAATACGAATAGTGAGGGCAAATCATCTGATTTGTCCTCACTACACATATATTGAAATAATATTCATATTATTATATTATGACATTGAAATAATATTCATTTTATTATATTCCAATATACGTGCAGTAGGGGCAAATCATCTGATTAGTCCTCACATCACATATATTGACATAATATGAATATTTTCATTTTATAGAAGAGAGGAGAGAAAATCCGAACAAATCTAGAATTATGGATATACCACCTCTTCGATTAACCTACAGACAGTACTTTCAATTTTGTTTCTATACCATATTGAAAAAGTCAACCTGTATTATCTTCTCCATTTTCCATCAAACAATTCTTCAATAATATCAGAAATGAATGAATTCTGACTGTTCGATAAATAGAAAATGGAAAGAAGTTAGATCAGTTCATTCGCATTATTCCCTAGAACCCACTTATGACTGTTCTTGGATATCTTTCGTTTTCGAGAGAACCGCTGGGCTTACAGATATCAATCTAGTCTCAAAACAAATTTCATTGTTTTTTGGGTATACCGCCGCTAGCACAGCAGTTTGGAAATTGCAAATCTGGTTTTTCAATATTGGTTTAGATACTAACAACATATAAAGAATTCAGAACGACCGGACCTTCTGCAAGCACGACCCCCTTTTCATGTTCAACTCCACTGAACTAATCCTCTGAGTGAATAAACATGGTTATCTATCAAGAATGGGAAATCTTTGACCTACAGATAGTTGAAACTGAAATATAGAGAGTCCTCATTCTCAATGAATTTCCCTCTACACTAAGAGAATCATTACCGACATCACGGTTTCAAGCAACCAATCAGAGCACTCCATTTAATTCCCTCTGATTAATAATCAAAACCCATCAAGAAGAACACACTCACTATGAATCACCATACTGATTCAATAATATGTCATTGAATGACAATAAATAAACAAGTGCTCTATAAACTGATTCAATTACATTTCATCAAGTATTCGAAAACACGACATGCACTAAGTCATATTAATTCAATCATCTCCAATCAAAAAAAAACACGTGCACTGGGAGTAAATACTCTCTGATTCCCAGGTAACACGCAACTCTCCGCAATATCTCTAAGTGATTATCCTCAGGATGAAAATGCAAAATCCTTCTGCGAGGTTCCAAAGATCACTGTGGGCTGGTCACAATGGGAAATACTCTCTGAAGTCGTTCGAAATAAATCGCGGAGATCTCGATACAGATTTTTCATTTCCACATCATTAATAATTGTTCCTAAGGTTATCTCTAACAGGAACTAACCAAACATTTCTTTCTGCGAGCACCCAAGAATATCCTGGAAGAAGAACGAGCATCTCCTATTGCGAGCTCCTGAAGTAATCATGCACAAACATGACCTGAATAATTAATGAATATTCGAACAAAAATATTGAGTTATTTTTTTATTCATTTTTATAATTCATCAGTGAAACAAATAATTGTTCATCCGACCTATAAATAACGGGTGTCCCAAGATATCGTATACAGGCAATATACATAGATTTTAATGCAAACAAAACACAAGCATGCCTTTTCTCTAGGACAGCCGATCTTACTGTGTCCAACATAAGCCTCTCAGGAGTAACTATACCTTCGAAGACATCTATTTTGATGCTTGTTATTACTATCAGCAATAGCCCTTATCGGGAAAATCACGTGAGATCAATCGCTAAAAGTGCATCCCAAGAACTTGGTTTTCTGTTTCGAGACAGGAGCTATTTCACTTCCAGTCAGCTGCTTTTGATCTATAAGGCACAGATCCGACCTGTCCTGGAATATTGTTTCTATATTTGGAGTGCAGCACCCAAACATACCCTGAAACTGTTGGATTCTCTCAAAAAAGGGCAATTCGTCTCGTAGGTGATGCCACGCTCACAAATTCACTCACTTCTCTGGAACAATGTAGACAAGTTGGCGATCTGGCCCTATTTTATAAATATTTCCATGGACGATGCTCTTCTGGGATATCAACAATTGTTCATCGATTGGCAGGCCCCGCGAAATTGACCCGTCGAGTTGAGGCTTCGTACCCTTCGTGGTCACTTTGGAGTCCTGCAGAACATCTCTTCCCAAAGACTCGTTTATCCAACGAACAGCGAGGCTCTGGAACACATTGCCAAGGGAGGTGTTCCGCGAGGCATAAAACTTCCAGAAATTCAATTCCTAGCCCATTTTCCTTGGTTCTCACGATGTTCTCTGAACATTACAGGATATCCCTTTTCGTGGGAACCAGAACATAAACAAAATCTCACTCATTTGTCGACATAATCAAAAAATATAAAACTGCATTGAATGGCAATACAAATACAAATACAAATATATATTTCCATAGACTTTGCAGTATAGGATGATGTCAGAATACATTTTCTAATTGCAAAATCTGATATACAGTGAGTGAACATACATAATAGGTAGAAAAACAAAATTCGAAAGATTTTGCACACAAACAAAAGTGGTGAGGACATCAAGAAAAATTAGTAGATTCGAGGTCAGAGACGGTGCAATTGGAGAAATCATTGATCGAATGAAAATATTTTTTAATCAAAATGAGTTTGAGGGTATTCTTGAATTTTCGTTTATTTTGTATTATTTTCAATTTAATTGGTAGTTTCTGATATGATTTGATAGGTAGCACAATAGGACTATTTTTTACCTTGATCAGCCTGTGCTTGAGTAACGTCAGACACATACTCACTCTAAGGCCATATTGATTATTTCTATAAACAGCATTGTGACATGCGCATATCTCTCGTCTGGCAGAGGAACGACACGGCGCCATTGTTAGCTTGCTTGCCGTGGATTATGTATCGGTTACTGGACGCGATTATATATGTATCAAACTGATGTTTATGGTTCAGTTTATTCTGTCTTCCCTAAATAACACATGGTGTCAGGTGTAAAGAACGAAAGAAAGTAAAAAACGTGAAAGGTTCTAAAGTGACGAGTGAACCATATTCCAAAGAAAGAACCTTGTGCGTGCAATAGACAAAGGACAAGTCGAACATTGAATCACTGAAAGATTCTAACTAAAGTGATGACCGCAAATAAAGTGGACATTTGGACATAATCGTGAATCGTGAGCACGTGAAATAATAAAAAAAAAAAAAAAAAAAAAAAAAAAAAAAAAAAAATAACTCGAATATAGTTATTGTGGTTGTGAAAAAAAATCGTGTCTGAGCATGCGCGTTCGCGTTCGGCGTTTGATATAAACCATAAACAAAAAATCCGCAATCCGCAAAATCGAGATCGTCGCGAAACGAACGAGTCCATACGAAGACGGCCGACAGACAAGATTGAAATATGACATCGACAAATTGACAAACAAGTGGATATCGTGTAAAGTAAAGAAGAAGAATAAACTGTCATCAGATCCAAAAAAGAAGAAGAAGAAAAATAAACTGTCATCAGATCCAAAAAGAAGAAGAATAATAAACTGTCAGCCTATCAGCATAACCAAACCAAAACCTCAAAATTCGAACATGTCTCTGGAAGAGTTGAGCAATAAAAACAAGGAACTAGAAGCTCAGTTGAAAGAAATAAAACTGTTGATACAAACAAAGGACCAAAATTTACTACTGCCCGCTCACGAAAGGTTTAGTTTCAAATACAATGACTGGGAATTCTGGATAAGAGGTTATGAAAGATATAGAATTGCAACTAAATTGAACCAACTTGGGCAGAATCAACAAATTAACCAGTTATTGCTACAAATGGGCAGTGAAGTGGATAAAGTTCTAAACAGTGCCGATAAAAAGCAAGAAGACTTTGCATCTTATCAAGATTTGAAAGCATTCTTTGACAAATTGTATGAAAAAAAAATAAACATCATTTATGAAAGAGCTAAATTCAACCAACGTAACCAAAAGGAAGGAGAAACCGCTGAAGAATATACAACAGAGCTGAAAAGGATGGTAAAAACTTGCAAATATGGTACAAGCAATGAGCTACTAAGAGACAGGTTGGTGGTTGGTATCAAAGACAGAGAACTGGCAGAACAATTACAGATTGACAATGAACTAACAATGGAGAAGGCAGTGGAAAAGATTCACCAAGCAGAGGCAGTAAAAGAACAAAACAAACGAATCAGGCAAGAAGCAGCAATCAACATAGAACAAATCAAATACACTGGTAGACCAGGAAAAGAAAACAGACCAAGGTTCAGAAGAGAAGAAAGCAGTTACACAAAGGAAGACAATAGAAGAGAACCAAGAGGGGGATGCAGCAGATGTGGCAAAGGCAGCCACCCAGTTTATCGATGCCCAGCAGCCAAAGTAAAGTGTCATAAATGTCACAGGTGGGGCTACTTTGAAAAATGCTGCCGCTCAATGAGGAAGGTTTATGAGGTTTGTGGATCGGAATCAGAAATGGAGGAAGAATCCCAAGAGACCATGCATTTGGAGGTAGGAGCAATCCAAATTAATAATATAAATAATGATGAGTCCAACAAAGGTTGGTCCATAGAGCTCAATATAGGGAATGAATTGGTCAATTTCAAAATTGATACAGGTGCAGACGAAACAGTAATTTCCTTGGAGACATACAAGAAAATCAGTAAATGGATAGAAATGAAGAAAACCAGGACCAGATTGGTTGGACCAGGTAAAGGGCAGGGTCATGCCCTGGATGTAAGAGGGGTGGTAGAACTCCCAGTCCAGAAGAACAATGTGGAAATCAACATGAAAGCATATGTAGCTAACTGTAGAGATAATTTATTGGGTAGACCAAGCTTACTGAAATTGAACATTGTACAATTTGAAAATTCAACTTTGAATGTAAAAAGCCTTTGCTCAACAGAAACCATTGTTGATGATCCTCAAAGAATCAAAGAGACAATTATAAATAAACATAAAAATTTATTTAAGGATGTTGGAAAGCTGAAGGATTATAAGTATAAAATAACTTTTTCAGAGCCAGTTAAGCCATATGCAGTGACAAGCCCAAGAAGAGAGCCATTTCCCCTCCTGGAAGAACTGAGAAGAGAACTGAATAAAATGCTCAGAAATAATATAGTATATGAAGTAACAGAAGCAACAGAATGGTGCGCCCCCATCGTAGTGACGACCAGAGCAAATGGTAAGATAAGGATATGCTCGGACTATACTGAACTAAATAAATACATAGTGAGAGAAAGACTTCAGCTCCCCACAGTGGAGGAAACATTGAGTAAGTTATCAGAAGCAACACTATTTTCTGAACTAGATTGTAGTTCAGGGTTCTGGCAAGTAGAGTTGAGTCCCGAATCAAGGTTATATACGACTTTTATTACCCCCTTTGGAGGATTTGCTTATAACCGCTTACCATTTGGAATAACCTCAGCTCCAGAAATATTCCAAAGGCTACTCTCAAAATCTATTGGTCATATGGAAGGGGTTTCAGTTCATGTAGATGACATCCTGGTTATGGGGAAAACAGAAAAACAACATGATGAAAACCTGGAAAATTTACTGAAAATATTGGAAAAAACAGGTATTAAATTAAATATGGATAAATGTTTTTTCAACCTGAGGGAAGTAAAACACTTAGGACATATAATTGGGAAAAATGGAATCAAAGCTGATCCAGATAATATCAAGCCAATATTAGAATATCCTGTTCCAGAATCTGTACAGGATATAAGACGATTTCTAGGAATGGTTAACTATCTCACAAAATTCATGAAAGGTATGTCAGATAAAACGAAAACTTTGAGAGACTTACTGAACAAAAAGACAGTATTTTTATGGACAAAAGAACATGATAACTGTTTTCAAAACATTGAAAAGGAACTAACAAAAACACCTGTTTTAGCATCATATAACCCAAAGTATCCAACCAGAGTAAGTGCAGATGCTTCTTCATTTGGAATAGGTGGAGTTATGGAGCAGCAGCAACCAAATGGAACTTGGAGAGTCAATATTTACGTTTCAGCATCATTGTCAGAGACAGAAAGAAGGTACGCCCAAATAGAAAAAGAAGCAGTTGCAATCTTGAAAACAGTAGAACGTCTCCAACAATATTTGGTAGGATTAAAATTCCAAATATTCTCAGACCACAAACCTCTTATACCGATACTGAAAACCAAACCAATAAACGAGCTAACGCCAAGACTCCAGCGAATTCGTATGAGGTTGATCCGTTTTTCATATGACATCATCCATATACCTGAAAAAGATTTTACCATCGCGGATTCACTATCCAGAGCACCCTTGCCATCTAACGATATGGACGAAGATGTACTACATCAAGAAATCAAGGTATTTTCATTACTGACGATGGGGTCAGAAAACACAAAAACTCTGCAAGCAGGTTACCTCATGACATCTTTAAAACACTACATCCTGGAAGGATGGCCGAATAATGTAAAACAACTCCCACTTGAAATAAGACCTTATCATAAGCATAAAATGGACCTCACCGTATTCGAACAAGTAATACTTTTTAAGGATAGAATTGTGATTGCACCAGAGGAAACAAAGCAGTGCCTGCAAGAAATCCACAAAGGCCACCAAGGGATTTCAAGGTGCAAGGGACGTGCAAAATTAACAGTTTGGTAGCCTACAATCAATAATGATATAATAAGAACAGTAGAAAACTGTGAAGTGTGTTTGAAACACCAAAAAGATAAGGTGGAACCATTTCTATGTATGGAGATACCCCATTTACCATGGTACATGATTGGAGCAGACTTGTGCGAGTTCAACAACAAAAATAACTCAGTAGTACAAGACTACTACAGCGAGTTCGTTGAAGTAGCAAAGCTGAAAAATTCACAAACACATGAAATAATAGAAAAATTCAAAGAGATCTTCGCAAGATTCGGCAGTCCAAAGGTTCTTCGTACAGACAATGCCACATATTTTGTCTCCTATCAATTCAGAGAATTTTTGAAAGAATGGAAAATAGAGCAACATACTAGTAGCCCCAAATATGCTGCCAGTAATGGACTAGCCGAATCTGCGGTGAAGCTGGTGAAGAACATTATGAAAAAAGAAAAAGATCTACAAATGGGATTATTGGTATATAGAAACACCCCTACAATATATGGCGTAACGCCAGCCCAATTATTGATGGGACGACATCTCCGAGACACCTTGCCAAGATTAGACAAACTCTTAAAACCAAAGCTCCCAAATCATACACAAATATATAAAGAGATGAAAATTGAAAAAGATAAACAAGCAATGTATTACAACAGACACCACAATGCCAAGCCAATGACACAATTACAAGAGAAAGAAAGAGTGTGGATTAAGGATATGAGTCGAGAAGGCACAGTAATGGGACGGACAGAACATCCTCGTTCATATAACATACAAACGGAGCAGGGAACACTTAGAAGGAACCGAAAGTTCCTGGTTAAACTTCCAGATAAACCCGCGAGGCTACCTCTAACCCTTACTCCCCAACCCCATTTGACTGTTATAGGTTCACCAAGGCAGCAGGAACGTGGACTCCCAGAAGGACAAACTCTAACATTAGAGTTACCACCTGCGAGTACCATGGCCCACCCAGAAGAGCCCACAGACGAACTACGAGAGCCAGCACAACCTCAAGGCACCCCAGAGCGGAGTCCAGCACGGTCACCTCAACCCACAGTGAGGGACACTACACCGGTGGTCTACGGAACTCCGAGCTCATCCTCCACAGCGTATCCACCAGGGAGTTCAGCTGGTTCGGCTAAGTCGAACGTGGGCGATACAACACCAGAGGCGTACACAACGCCAAGTCCAGGACCGTCCCCCAAGGAGTACTCGGAAGAGGATATACGGCCTTTCCCCACATCTAGTGGATCCTCGTCAAGCGACAGGGACTACAATCGTCAAAAGGAATCCCCAGAGAGGCCACCACTGACAAGTAGTTCGGACCGCCAGGTCCGAGCAAGAAGGCCACCGCTTAGATTCAAAGACTACATGTAGGGAACTAGACATGTTACTTAGCAATGTAAATATCATGTAGTCTGAAAGAAGAGGAGATGTGACATGCGCATATCTCTCGTCTGGCAGAAGAACGACACGGCGCCATTGTTAGCTTGCTTGCCGTGGATTATCTATCGGTTACTGGACGCGATAATATATGTATCAAACTGATGTGTATGGTTCAGTTTATTCTGTCTTCCCTAAATAACACAAGCATATTCAGAAAAAATATATCCGACCTGCATTATTGATGCAAGAATAAACTGGGAGGGAAATGTTCAATTCTAGGAATGAATCATCACAAGAAAAGGTATACGATTTCAATAATATAATTCTAGTTATTCTCATTTAAGCTCCGAAGACATCATCAGCCTCAGCACAGTTGCCTCAGCACATGATGGCATAAGAAAGGCAATATTGAACATATCCAAGATAATAAAGTAATAAGAGATTAGCGTCCATTTCATCCCTAAGTTGCCAAAGAACGTAGGTGTAGACTGCCTCCTTTATCAATACTGCATCAACTTGACGCGACCAAGTCGAATGCTCATCTATAAAAATTATTAGGTATTTAGCGATCCTCTTCTATTCGATGATCCCGTTGTTGAGGTTCACAAACAGGCTTTTATTTAAATCAGTAGGTCTTAATAGTATCATTTCAGTTTTATCTTCGTTTAACAAAAGTCCCTTGACTCTGCAAAGATTCATCATTTGGTTAACCACACCACATGTCATTTTAGATAGCATATTCAGACTGCCATTCAACGTCGTAACAACGGCATCGTCAGCGAATGCTGCTACATTATTATAAGGAAAATCCTCCATGAGGCTATCAAAGAAAAAATTCTAAATAATAGGGATCCTAGTATGATTTCCTGAGGGATACCACTGGTAACTGAAGTAAAACTTGAATGAACCGAAATATCATTTGTTTGTAGGTTTTTTTCTTGTCCTCCATTGGTGAGGTAAGATTTAATCCATTCGAAAGCTAGACCGCGCATGCCGTATCTGTGAAAGTAATTTAGCATAAAGTCAATATTTATTACATAAAACGTCTCTTTTAGATCAAGAGTTTCATTATCTCGTTCGAAATTCAACATTATATTTGAATATAAAAAAATTGTAGCATCTTGGGTGGAGCGCTCCTTCCGAATACCAGAAATTGGTGATTGCTAAAAAAATTTACTTTATGCAGGAACGATTCAAATCGTATATAAAAGCATTATCCGAATATTCTCGAAAACATTGATGGAAGCGATATTTCGCGGTGATTGGACATCATGTATTTATCACCTTTTTTATGTATCGGGATGACAATGGATTTTGATCCCATAGCTTTTTTGAAATCATAGATATCACCACTTTCAGGGGTCGTGATTTTCGTAGAATTTGATTGAAATTAATTTCCTTTTCCAACACGGTAGGAGATGGCTATAGGGAAATATGAAGGAATGTTGAGAAAGTGTTGAAGATTTTGAAAATGATACTCATATAGGGTGTTCAATGTGGAAAATCAAAGTTGCTACTACTTTCTAATAGAAATAGCAATATCGCATTGTCTGAAATATTTTAACTGGGTAGAAAATGTCTCTCCAACAAATTCTCAGATAGATCCGGTGTCTGGTTCACCGAAAACGTCCAATGTGCCATCCACTGTGAATGATCCTGTATACACTGATGACTTCTTCACACACTCTCTGAAGGAAAGCACTATTCAAAAGCAATATGCATAGATGTCGCATCCAGGAATACGCAACATGTCTGCCATTCCGTCAGAGTAGATAATAATAATTAATTCACTGCAAACTTTGAAATTAACTTCCATGATGGCAAGGAGATATAAACTGTTGTACTAATTCTCTGGGCAAATCATGATAATTCAGTATCTGGTATACATCAATAATTATCATTCATCAATGGCTCAATGAGATGGGATTTCACAATGTTACATTGAAATGAGACATTGGGGCCATGCCGAATGAAAAGAAACGGCGTGCTATAGAAAATTGTTGATAATGAATATATCAAGATTCCTTGATGATGAAGTGATCAATTAGTGTTGAGATCTTTTTCAGTTAAATCTTTGAAATTGCTATAATTATTGATGTTTATACGTTGTGGTCTATGAACACCATTCAGTCATTTCTGGGAATTTGATTTCATTAGCTGAATATGTAAAATTATTTATAGATGTATGACAAAGAAATTCTGAATTGAGGAAATCCAATCACGAATCTGCGATTGGTGGTCTACAGATACAACAAGTTTCCATCGTTAAAATTTGAACCCTTGATTTAGTATGTATTGAGTAAGTATTGAAGAGGAATATTCTCTGATAGATCATGAATATGAAGAAATTGATTATTCAAATGGCTGGATAGAGAATTTATTCATGTACAATTTTGAACTATTTCGAGATATACAGGGTGTTCCATGAAAAAATAGGTACATATCGAAGTTATATTTTTTTAAATAAAACACCCTATATTTTTTGTCATTTTCGGATTCCGCTGCACAAATGGAGGTGAGTTTCTTCAATGTTCCCTATACCTATCATTTTTCGTTTTCATAACAACGGCCTAGTAAACAGACATGATTTCCATTATTATAGTGATGAGAATCCTCATTTTTTCCGCACAGTTGATCGTCAACATAGATGGTCTGTTAACGTGAGGGGAAAAATTTTTGGGTCCCAAGTAATAGGTCCTCACTTTTTTGATGGAATTTTGAATGGACGAAAATTCCTCAGATTTTTACGCCATTACCTATCTGAACTTCTTGAAAATGTGCCTTTGAATATCAGACAGCAGATGTGGTTACAAGTGGAAAGAGCTCCAGCACATTCCCAACGGAATGTCAGGGAATGTCTAGACACATGTTTCCCAAATAGATGGATAGGGAGAAGCGGTTCGCAAAATCGGCCACCGAGGTCCCCGGATTTGACCTGTATCGATTACATGAAAAATATTGTTCACGACACCCAACCAACAACAGCTGAAAATCTGAAGGAGAGAATAACAGCTGCTTTTCAAACCCTGAATCCACAAATATTATTTAATGTCAAAAGATCCTTTGAAAGAAGGTAACGCTCGTGTATAGAAGAAAATTGTGGTCTTTTTGAGCATTTACTTTGATTTATTCAAAGAAAACAAATAGAAATCTTCAAGTCAGTCGGGTTGAAAATACTTGGACCACTTTGAGAATGGGTGATTTCCACGAGTTTTTAATTTATTCGTTCATTGAAAGTTTTTTTTTTGTGTTATTTTTCATCAAGAACTGTTATTGCGATAACCACCAGATATATTTTCGACATGTCCAAATGTCAACGACTTGAGAATGAATATGATAAATTATAATCCCCGTTTCGAATGAAATCGTCGTTCCCTACCTTTATAACGCCTATACCAAATAATTCATTTCAAATTCGAACACAGAATGAAAATGAATCGATAGAATTATCTGAATTTTTGACTATCTGTTGATGTTGATGAAAACTATCGATCGTGGAGATCATATTTCGAATTTTTCCTTCAGTTTCTTGTGGAATGGCTTTTGAAAGTGAATAATTTGTTTTATTTTTTTAATTTTGTTCGCATTTATCCACATAAGACAATGCTAACATATTCCTATCGGCTTGTCGAAGGGTCACAATGATTATTTTTTTGCATTATGCATTTCAAATTCATTTTTGACTTGTAATCGATTTACGCTTACGATCTCCGCCCCTCGCTAGGCCACACCCTCGCTCCAATCAGAATGACCCATGACCGGCTACTTCACTTATTACCTACTCTGATTACTACCCCTTGACACAAATCATTCAATCTTTGTTGACAACTTGTGCTGTGTGTTTTGTTTATTGTTCCATTTGTTACGTAATTGCTTAATCATGGCGCGAATGGTAAGAAAATTCCACTATCAAGAGTTCTTAAGAGATCTAACAGATCTAAGTTGATGAAACAACTCAACGAAAGAAGGTTAGTTTCACAATATATTTATTTAGCAATAAGCAGAGGTATTATTATTATCATTATTCCGGCTCACTAGGTATGTACAGCGTGATTGATTTTCATATTTTCATCGGAGCCCTATGCTTTTTGTCACTTCAGTTCAGGAACACCCTACACGAATATTGCTAAATTATACATTTCTTCAGGTGGGCGTTGTTAGCTCTCGAAGCTAAAAACAATTCTGTTGCTGATGATTCCAAACGGTGCGTGTGTAATACTTTTATTAATATTATACATATACCTATAGTATGTCTGGAGAAGTTAGCAACAAATGGAAAACTTCATCATTATTAATTCAAGCAAGAAAACTATTTCTTCATAAAAAGGTCTGCGAAGCATAAAAACTATACCTTCAAGTTCAAATATCTGATACAAAAGTATTTAAAAAGTTTTCCATCTGTTGACAACAACAAAAAAAGATTTGCTGTCGCCAGCGATCATTTATGGGAGAATAAATGAACAAAAAGCAGTCAGCAAAAATGAAGAAACGAATAATGTGGAAGTTACTGCATGTGGACTTTTTGTTGATGCTACATTTTCATTTTTAGGTGCATCTCCTGATGGTTTGGTTGGAGATGATGGCATCATTGAAGTAAAGTGCATACCTTCTATAGAAGGAAAATTGGCTGAGTCCAAAGAATCTACCAACTGTTTTACTCTTGCTGATATTAATTGCATAAGGTTTGTTATTTTTCGTATAAAAATATAATATCTACTTGTGATGACTCAGAAAAAACGTTGATTTTCGTATTAGGAAAATATTTATTATTCCATCTCTCTTCTTAGATTGAAGGAAACATACAATTATTATTACCGAATCCAAAGCCAACTGAACATCACCAAAAGGGATTTTTCTGATTTCATAATCTACTACGAAAATGATTTCAATGTAGAGAGGATTATCAGAAATGAGAATATATGGCATGAAATGACTCCAAAATTGACAAAATTCTACAGAGAATGTATTCTTCCAGAGATCATTGATGCCAGGGTACCAAGAGGAATGAAAATTAATCAACGAGAAAGGAATGAAAATATCAGAATACATGATAATTTCTTACTAATACCCTCATTATAACATTTTTATTAATTGAATGAAGAAAATATGAAATGCCAATGAATGAGACTATATTTTCTGAAAACCCTGTATACCTGAATCGATAATATTAAAGTTCTCAGGCTTAGCCAAAGTATCTGGTTTTGCAGACTAGAATGAATAATAATTTTAGAAATTATTGCTCTGATTATGCAAATCAGTTTCTATACCTGACATCACCTCTTCGGAGGGTCAGTTGTACCTCTGTTGCCGATTGTAGGAAGGTGGGAGGAGCTTAACACTTCAAAATGTGATTATTCATATTGTCTATAGAATCGCCATCTGGCGGAATTCAGTTGTCATGAGACGGTGTGGAACAGCTTTAACTATAGAGAACCATGAAGCAGGTCGATAGGAAATAAAATTCTACGTCAGAATATGTAACTAACTACAGGGCGTGCAATTTGATATAACAAAGTTTTTCAACTTCATAAATTGTAAGTTTCTAACCATAATTTTGTTATCACCTTGTATGAATTTTGACATTGAAATATGAATGAAGGTATATTTCTAATCTTTCTCCAAACAATCGAAGTTATTACGAGGGTTCAAAATTAGTTACAGAGCCAAATAAAAATTATCTTCATGTACCATACAATTCGCAAATTATTCAAATATTTCGAAAACGAAAAATGATAGGTATAGGAAACATTGGAGAATTTCATCTCCATTTGTGCTGCGGAATCCGAAAAAGACAAAAAATATAGGGTGTTCTATTTGAAAAAATATAAGTTCGATATGTATCTTTTTTATGGACACCCTGTATATCTCGAAATAATTTGGAATTGTACATGAATGAATTCTCTATTCAGCCAGTTGAGAATAATTGTAAAATATTGTATGGTTTTCCATACCGTGTCGTATACGATGCCCCACCCTGTATATATATTTAAAGAGATACACACACAATACCGCTTTTACTTGACAGTAGCAGCAACTTTGAATCTTCAAATAGAACACCCTGTAATACAATATCATTTCATGATTCCTCATTACTTTCACAACAATTTTATGTTCTGTTTTTTATTATACAGGGTTTTTGGTGCATCGTGTGCCAAATTGAAATGGTCGAATGAAGGGGTCATCTGCTATCCTTCAAGAATAGTTCACACCTTTCATGCCCTGTGGATTATTTTTAATCGTCTTTTTATCTGTTCATCGGAGAAAGACCCAAATTCCACATTCAAATTCAAATTTTGAAAAAAGCATGAGGCGTAGACTCCGGATTATAATTCTATTCTAATATGTATTGTGTTAGAGTACTTTCAAATACAAAACTAGTGACATAAGTCATATAGTTTTTCTTTTATTTACTCGAAAAGTTTCGAAATATGTGGAATTCAAACTGACTTGACTACAAAAAAGAAACCAACAGCGACCAGGATCTTCCAACTCCCTCGAAAGTTCTCTAGTCTATCCTCTTGCTAATCATGTGTCACATGCCATAAATATCTTTCAACAACTTTGTAAATTCACTAGAATTGTGAATCGAGTCACATAAGGCAAATATTCAGAATTATGATTAAAAAAATTATTTTTGTATGAATGATACCTGCATCTTTTAAATTTGTTATCCCACTCTTATGAGGTGAAATCGGTCTCGTATCTGTATTGTTTCGTGTATTATACATGGAATGAACAAAAAATAAAATTCCACATTCATTTCGCATTCATTTTATGAATCACACAAATCCTGCCCAAAATGTTGACCTCCGTTGCAAATGCAGGCTCGACATCTGTTTCGTATTTCGACAGTTGTTGTTCGAAGTCGTATTTCCTCCTTAACGGTATCGAAGGCCGTTTCTATGCGTTGGACTAGTACAACCCTAGTTGAAACTTCCGTGGCGTCTACCAGTCCTTTGACGACAAGTCTGCAAACATTAAAGTCTAACGGAGTTAGGTCTGGGGAACTTGGCGGCCATACAATAGGGCCATCGCGCCCAATTCACGCATGAAAGAAGAAAAGAGGATGGACTAGAGAACTTTCGAGGGAGTTGGAAGATCCTGGTCGCTATTGTTTTTTTTTGTAGCCATGTGAAGTCACGGCTTTAATTTGAGTTCCACATATTTCGAAACTTCACAAGTCAATCATCAAAAAAAAACTAGATGACTTATGTCTCTAGTTGTTTCATTTTAAAGTACTCTAACACAATATATATCTGAATGAAATCAAAATAAAGAGTCTACGCCTTATACTTTTCTCAACATTTGAATTTGAATGCGGAATTTGGGTATTTTTTTGATAAACAGATAAAAAGACGATTGAAAATAATCCACAGGGCATGAATGGTGTTAACTAGTCTTAAAGGATAGCAGATGACCCCTTCATTCGACCATTTCAGTTCGGCACACGATGCACCAAACACCCTGTATATCTGTTACTGTTCAATTTAGACTTTTGATAATGATATGGAGTGATACCTAGGACATCTCACCTTCAGAGCGAGACTTTTATTAACCTCATGCAGGGTACTTTCGAAATGATTATTCCGTCCAAATGAAAGAATGAGTAAAAGTGAAGATCTTCAAATGAAGCACCCTCACCCTATATGTTCGGGTTATTATGTTTCGATATCGAACCGTTATCAAGATGAAGTGCCGAATAATAATGTGATGAATCGGCTGCAACAAAACTGTGGTTTCGATGAAACCTTCTATCCAGAAATCATCCTCAGAAAGCAAGAAGTGGATGATGATAATGACATAATGGTTTCGAGATTTTTCTATATATTTGTTTGATACAGTTCATGTCGAAAGCAGTTCGATATCGAAATTAAATAACCTGAACAGCGTTAACCTGTAATTGAATGTGAAGCTCGAAAATGTAGAAATAATAAGGTGTTCGGTCTGAGGGTTGAATCTTCAAAGTATTTGTTCACTTTATTTCAAATTTCATCATCTCAGCACGAAAGAGTTAAATGATATCAGCGTTCATTGAAATACGTTTGGTAGAGAAGAATAGTCGAAATTGATGTTTTTACTACAAAACAGTAACGATTAGGCACTGTTAACGTACATGGAGTTTTTGGAGAGGTGATGAGGAATTATGACATTATATTACATCCAGGGTATTTCATTTGAAAAATTCAAGTTACCACTACTTTTTAATACAAGCGGCAACGTTGCATCGTCAAAACGTGTATATTATGTTGACTTATACATATGGTTTGCCATAAACGTCTGATTGAATGAAATTATATATTTTTTTGATGGCACAGGCAAGATTTTTGTAGCCTTGATATTACGGCCAATGATTATGCAGAAAACAGTAACAGATATTTGTATTAGTCCTACTCACCTAATTTGATGACTTATTGCCCGTAACCTGCCAACTCTTTGATTACCACCATAGCGACTTTTTCCAAAATCTGCAGATTTCACGATCGAAGATGAATCGATATCTTGAATATCCTGTGAGTATATAACAAGTGAGATGAATTGATTCAAAATGTTGATGGAACTATGGACTAGAATGTGGTAGGATGTATCTTATTGCGAACGTCTCAGTTCATTTAGGTGTTGAATGGATTGCAATGTGTGTCAATGCTCAATATGAAATGGAAGTATTTTCAAATCTCAACCTGAGATGTTTACAATCAGAAACATCCTCCGTTGATGGTTCAACAATTCTTACATGACATGAGTGCTCTGCTGATCTTGAACATTTTTCTCCAATCCAAGCTACAGGTGAAGACCACCTCAACGTGTCTGGGCTGGGGCTGGATGAAGAATGCTTGAGTTCCTTTGTTGTTGAAGAAATACTATCAGAACTAGAAGAGGAACTAGCTTTTGGAATACGATTAACTCTTCGTTTCGGACTCAACTTTCTGGTTGGTGGAATCTTCTTCATGAAATCTTTAGTAGGAATGTCTAAATGACTGAAGAAAATAGGTGGTGGAGGTTTGGTCGGACTAGGAGTTTTACAATTACGCAATAACTTTTTTTCTCTTTTCCGTCCTGGCTTCTTGTAATAGGTACATGAAGTTATATTCACTTTATCATTAATCGGAGAGTCATATAATCCATCTGAGTCGGTAAATGGTAGATCTCTTTGTTTGTCATGAAGTAGTGATGACGATCGCCCTATGCTGGTGGTACGATCACTGAGAGGACTTTCACCACGTGAGTTCGAAGGGCTAAAGTTATTATCACAGCCAGATGATTCGTATTGTACGACTATGGATGGCAACTGCAATGAGGTTTTGGTACTTGGAATGAGCGGTTTTATCAGTTTATCAATATCATCTTCCGTACCATGACACGTCACTGTTTTTGGAGTAGTTAACAGAGGCCCGATCGGTAAGTCTAGTAATGTCTTACAACTCTCATTTTCATTAACCATGAATACTTCTAATTCTTTTGCACTCTTCAATTCTCCATCATCGATTTTCTCATCTATATGATCAGTACCGATACCCTCATCGTTCGATTCTATCACTAGATCATCGGACATTGTTTCAGAATCAGATCTCCTCCTTCTTCGATCTTGTGGTCCTGTTCCTGTATTCTCACATCCTGTAGTACTTGATGTGGATTTCATACTAGGTGTTAGAGATTGTCTCCTATGTGAACCTCTCGAACCTTGATCATCCATTTCACTTGGACATAATGGGTTACTAGATCCACACCTGGATGGATCAGGACTAGCCATAGAACTATATCCTGAGGAGCTCAGATTACTCTCAGATGCAGTGTGCTCTCCTCTCACATTCATGGACAGTGGACTGAGGTAAGTCATGCCTGACGATGTTACCATATGACTAGAAGATTTAGCTGCCGGCGATATGGACTCTGTGTCTGATTCGACTTCACTCAAATTGTATGTTATCGTGATCATTGGAGGAGGACATGGAAGGTCTAGTGAAGTGGGTTTCTCAAAGTCTTTGAACATTTTCCGCGAGAGTTTTGGTGGGGAAAATGGAAAACAGGAATCCTTTCGTTCTTGATGCCGATGCGGAGGTGGTGATCCTGGGTAACATATGGACGGAACTTCTGAATGAGTTGGTGATGGCGTTTGAATCACCAACATCGGGATCATACATGGTGGTGGATCGACAGAGATCGATATCGCATTATTTTCAGTTGGTTGTCCAATTGGAGGTGGTCGATTCTGAAATGAAAATGTTTTATTTCAAAGTTGCAGGCACTTTTTTCCACCTATATATTTTTTTCATATGGTTGTGTCATAGGGAACACCACGGAAATTCGAGTTGGGAAACAACTCGGGTTGATTGGAAATTATGAGTTTTGATATTTCGAGCATAACACACCAAATATTCGACGGATCATGAAGAAAAAGTGGGTATAATATAATTTGGAATGCTCATTAAGAAGAATTATCCTAACGGTGAGGAAATTACACAGAAATACTTTTTTCAGTCTGAATGGGACCTGAATCGGAGTAACCTTTTCTCGATCAGGCAAGGTACTCAAACATTGTTGATCTCTTCAATTTAATTTGCTGTAATATTATTCTTTCTCATGGAAATTCCCAAGCACTCTCCTTCTGCCAAGTTTTCATCTATGACAGATTATTTTCATAAATCTCTCCTTCTCACTAGGTGAATCCTGTACAGGGTGTTACAGATTTGAATGTACATACTATTTTCTTATCTCTCGAAGTACACAGAAGCGAATTCCTATAATGTTCGAAGAACATTGTACGTACCTAGGGAGGTAGGTATTGGATTTTTGTCCACTTTAGAGTTTGACAGTGGATCGGAATACTTCCAAAACTTCACCGTTCTATAGATGGACGAGTTCAGGTTAGGTTTTTTTGATAAATCAAAAGGGAATGAGATGATGTGCTGACCGGGCTTGTCGATTTAGTCTGACTAGTATCGATAGTGAGAGAGTGAGAGCAGCTATTTCTGGAGACATTAGCAAGTAGAAGTATCTATGGGAAAATCAAAGTTCGCGGACCTTTCAACGGTGTTCTAATGATGTCGAGGGATTAGGGAGTGTCTCCTCTAGATGAAATCTAAGAGCATCAGCGTATGTTTGGGTGCTGAACTCCATATGTGGGAATAGTAATAAATGACAGGCCGTTCCTCTTTTTCGTTGATTATGAGGAACTGTTGAGATGTGAAATAGATTCTTGCACAAAATGATAATCCGAGTGTAAAACTTCACAAACGATGAGATTTCCACAAAATTCTCGAACTTACGACATGTTTCGCTAACACAGTAGCTTCGTCAGGTGATATACTGGTACAATGAACTAAACTAACGTTGGCTTGCTTCACTTTTATATATCCTACTTTCACAACCTGAAGGATTAGTTAAATTCATCATACGCCAACCATATACTAGAAGAAAACCATAGTTTTGATGATAATCTCGGAATTCTACACGTAGAAAATAAAGGACTGAAAAGCAATTATCTTGAATCATTATCAGAAGTCAACAAACTCAAAAATTTTGACATTTTACTTAATGATCAATTCGACCTCAATAGTTCACCACTGTTGAATATGTTTTCTTAGTAAGAAATAATATGTATTTGCTATCAACTCTGGAGGTTTACCGTACCTGTACACAGGTGAATAATCCTTCAGGTTGGGAAAGTAGGATATATAAAAGTCAAGCAAGCCAACGTTAGTTTAGTTCATTGTGCCAGTATATCACCTGACAAAGCTACTGTGTTAGCGAAACATGTCGTGTGTTTGACAATTTTGTGGAAATCTTATCGTTTGTGGAGTTTTTACATTTGTATTTCCATTAAGTAACGGCCGAGTCAATTCAAAATAATCCGAGTTTTTGTGAAGCAGTTTTCGCGATTGATCTGACATGATTTTTTCACGGAAGAGTACTAGACATTGATATATCAAGCATACTGCGTTCTGCTTCCCTGCAGGAAATACAGGGTTGATTTTTTGTAGCGTTGAACCCAATTAGGTTGTTGGTGCTTCAGGCTGTAATTTCAACAAGTTCTCCATTGACAGCGTAGACCAACTTGCTTGAGTTCTCAGTGTCCTGAAAGATGCTGGAGTACTAATCAGTATCTTCTGCGAAGCTGTGGATAGGGCAAGTGGTTACATCAAACAGATTATTGATATTGGGCAGATACAATGTTGGAGCCAAAATTGATCCTAGTGGAACGTCAGAATTGATGGCTATATGGTATCAGACAATACTCCGTTCACCACCATATGGAGCGATCTGCCTGAAGAAAATCTCGCTGATGATATGAGCCGTATGATGGTAGTATGTGATAGAGAGTGTTATTCCTGGTTCTAATTTGAGTCAATTTTCTCTGCGGTTCTTCTAAAAATACTAAATTTTCCACTGTCAAGATTTTTCTCTGAAATTAATTCATTATACATACCTACTTAACTTTCCTAAGTTCTCAAAATTTCAAATTTGTTAATTTCCACAATATCTACATTCAGAACATAAAACTCAGTAAGCGGTTCAAAGGATATCCCCTCGTCCCTCTTCACATTGTCAACGACTTTCTGATTCCTCGTATATTTCCGCATGCACTCCACGCCTATACCTGCTTCGAGAATCCTGGTTAACCAAAGAGGATTGTAAAGGACGGTAACACTTAGAGATTTCCTACTGAGTAGTCAGAACTGAAGGAGGCTATACCCTACTACTTTCATCATGAGAAGTACCTACCAAGACCTGGGTAGCTCTAGAAGCAGAACAGAGAGCTGGAAGCTGAACTGACTCTGAAGGTTGAACTCTCATTTACCTTGAGGAAACCCTCTTGGACAATTCATCCGGCCACTCAGGTATAATCCATCCAAGTATCAAGACCTTCAATTGGAATCAGATCGGATCAATAGCTCTTGTAAAGTTGAATGTTCTGAATTTATTTCGCTCCATTTCTCTTTTTTTTTTCTAGTATTTCCACATAATTCTATCTTATTTTTGGGCTTTCTGCCACTACACTCTCACATAATTTTCAATATTATTTCAGGGCCTTCAGCCACTTCACACAATTTATTGTCATCTTAGATTCTTCTGGCCTTCAGCCCCATTGTAATTTTATCAAGAAAATAAATTGTTGAATTGATTCTCTCGTATATTTCTTTTGTCTTCTCATCCAAGCAAGGTTTTTAGGAAGTATCTGATAGGCTTATGTCTTTTGCAAGCCTGGCGCCCAAATATATCAAACAGTCAAATTAATCACCTTAAAATTAACCTTAGAATTCATATAACTTGATAACCATCTTAACAGTAAAATTGTAGCTTTCAAACTCACACCCTACCGTATCAATCTGAGCAGCCCAAAGGCATAAGTATAAACTTCATATTTTTTATTAAAATTTTTCAAATTCTGAATTAAGAGTGTGGAGGGTTACAAGACATGATATTGTTTTGAGTACAATAAGATGGTGAAATATCAAGTCGATATGTCAAAAGGTTCCGGAGATAAATCGATTTATGATTACCACAGAGTACAGACAGACAGACAGACCACACACATAAACCAAAGTTGCTCAAAATTCGATGGGAATCATTTTCTCCAAAGTAACTATACCTCTATCTCGCTTAGTTTCCGAGATAGCATTTATGGCAAGGCCGTAGTATACTTCACTATATAGGTATAGCGTCGTATTACAAGTGAGGTACGTAATTTTTGAAAGGTATCAGATTAGTATAGATTTAGTTCTCATCAGGTATTAGATTAGTATAGAGGTCAGATAATTTATACGACGCTATAAAAGCAGATGATATTTTATCATTGATCATGTGAGATGGAAGAAGAATCCATGGTACCATATCATGAGCATATTTTTATATTGAAACTATCATTGGGCACCAAAGATGTGTATACGACGCTATGAAAGTTCCCACAAACTACGTACTTAGCCCACTCGAATGTCTTGGTTTTTCCACACAAACTACGTACCTAGCCCACTCGACTGCCAATAGGGACTAATAAAACCGAGAAAAACAAAAACAAAAGAAAGTTAAATAATGCCAACATATTTCTTCTTTGTGGGAAATCAAGACAGTCTAGTGAGCTGGGTACGTAGTTTGTGGGAAAAAATCAAGACAGTCGAGTGAGCTAGGTACGTAGTTTGTGGGAAAAAATCAAGACAGTCGAGTAAGCTAGGTACGTAGTTTGTGGAAAAAAATCAAGATAGTTGAGTAAGATAGGTACGTAGTTTGTGGAAAAAAATCAAGACAGTCGAGTGAGCTAGGTAAGTATTTTGTGGAAGAAAATCAAGACAGTCGAGTAAGCTAGGTACGTAGTTCATGAGAAAAAAATCAAGACAGTCGAGTGTGCTCTTTTTACTTTCTCTTGTTTTTTGTTTTTGGTTTTGTTTTCTATTGGCAAGTGATTATCTAGGATTTTGTGAATTTTTTAGTTTCTTCATCGTATCTCCTGAACTATTGAATTCAGAGAAAAATGTTATGAGGACTTTTTGTAGATTCTATCAAAAGGAATAATTTTGGTTTCATAACATTTTCAGATATTTCCAGTTGTTTTCGAGATATTTGTAATTATCTGAGAATAATCTTTTCAACACTTTTGTTCCATCTTCCAATCAACGAAAGGAAAAAATATTTCATGGTTCAGTGGAAGTCGATGAGCTTCATCTATCGATAATCTTTGTTACCCTATGGGTCGTTCAAATTTTTTTTCATATTTTTTACTTTATTTCCTGTACTATTGGGTTTACAGAAAAAATTATGGATAATAACTTGTAGGAAATGTTCCAGTGGACAACTTTGCACTTCTGATAATTTCGATATATATTGAATTGAAAGGATTTCAAATTTTGATGTTTTGATTTTCATTTGTTTTTCCATTTTCCGATGGATGCACGAAGAAATGGTAACATTATAATTTGTTGCGTCATCAAAAAGGTATATGGTGCATTTTTCAAATTTGGATTTAGTCTATTCGTTCAGGAGATATGTCGTTTTGAAGCGAACCGTTTGTTTCGAAAATTCTCCTTGAAAAACCCACTTGGAATTTTCCGATCCTCCTCAATCTCAATAGGCTTCGTCTCTTCCTGATAGAGTTTTTTTTCACAAGAAATGAAATCGATCGGACCACTTTTGCGATTTGTAGAGTGGTTACAAGAAACTTTCGGTGAAAAATCGAAAAAACCACCTTGGAGTTTTCCGATTTTTTTCATATTTTAATGACATGATATTGTTTGGAGTACAATAAGATGGCGAAATTTCAAGTCGATATGTCAAAGGGTTCTGGAGATATATCGATTTATGATTACCACAGAGTACAGACAGACAGACCACACACGAAAACCAAAGTTGCTCAAAATTCGATGGCGATCATTTTCTCCGAAGTAACTATACCTCTATCTCGCTTAGGCCGTAGTATACTCCACTATATAAGTATAGCGTTGTATAACAAGGGTTTAGTTATATTTGCAAGATAAGTGGTAATTAAATTGAAATTTTATAGAATTGGTTGTACAATTATTGTTAGTAACACCAAAGTTTGATACATCAGTAAGTACATATACTATAGTGTGTTAAAATGTATTGCTTACATTCTATATCCGGCGATTGGTACACTAAGAGCATGATACAAATTATGTTATAAGGAAGTGTAGGATATAAAGAAAACCAATGTTTTGTTTTCAATATCGATTATATTTTTTATCAATAGATTGACTTTTAGCTTCAATGGCAGTCGCGTGCGGGAAAGAATCACTTTCTGCACTTGTTAGGAAAATTACTATAATTTCAGTGAGTTTTGTGTCCAATCATCATTTTCAGTCTAGGAAATTGCAGTTTCTCGATTTCGTCTTCAAACTGTAACACCATACATTGGTAGCCACTTGAAGAATGGTTATTTTTTAGATCAACAAAAAAACGGTTATCCAACAAACAGTTTCGACATTGGATACACGTTGAAAACATTGAAATATAAAACGTTGAGAATGAAACATACGAACACGTATAAGAGTCGTGTTTCATGTCGAAAAATTTGACGTTCAATCATTCGTCTGTTCCAACATTTGAAACCGCGACATTTTTGAGTTGATTGTGCGTAATAGGGACACTTATTATTTCTCGATTGGTGTATGTGATTTCATTAACATTCAGAATACGTATGTGTAGATGAAGATTCTGCTATAATCAAAATAACGTCCTGTATCTGAGTTACAAGAGACGGTAGACATATTATTTTTGTCAAACTCAGTTCTGAAGATAAGTGGTAATTAAATTGAAATTTTATAGAATTGGTTGTACAATTATTGTTAGTAACACCAAAGTTTGATACATCAGTAAGTACATATACTATAGTGTGTTAATAGTATATTATTCGACGAGCGTGTAATGATGGCCATTACTCATGAGAATGAAGTTTGCGACGTGAGCCGCAGGCGAACGTCGTAATCATTCGAATAAGTAATAGCCATTACACGCAAGTAGAATACTATACTTTTTCTATGACTGAGTGATGAACTGGTTGAGTTCATCAGCTGTGAATATCTTCGCATTCTTTGACATATTTCGATCAGATTTCCTTTTAGAAATGCTCGTAATTTCAAATATTTGTCAATATTCACATAATTTTCCATTGAAATTGTGCTTCTTAGTTTATGCATGGAATACTGTGACCACAAGGAGGATGCTTTGTGTTTAGCTGCTAATTCGCCAAAATAGGCTAGCAGTACCTTATCCGAAAACGAATTTGCAAGTTTTGCTTTTCGCCAAACCACTTCATACCTTTTTTTAGATTCCTCGGGCAAAAGGCTGATTGTACTTGAATTGGCAGCTTTCGAAACTTCTGATGGTGGAGAGCAGTTGAATTCATTTTCGCTTTCTGAATCCATATTTGTACAAAAAGTCAGTTCTAAATCACGCCAGATAGCTATTGTCAAATTATGACATTTCATGACGAGTCTGATTCAAACGTTTCACTGCATGCCCCATATTATCATTACAACTGGTGTCAACTGTTTTGTAGGTAATGAATCTGCTTTGTTGCTGATTGGCCATAGAGTCACTGGATGGTATTAGTTTGATAAGAGTTCGGACACAGAAATGACAACGGTTAGGGTTTTTCAATGTTTAGATTTATAAAGTTACACACCTTGCATCATGACAAGAGCACCATAGTCGTCCCGCGCTCTTTCATTCAAAATTTTTTGAATTTGACAATTCATTTCATAAACGTCAGAAATCACTTGCTGTGTAATAAATTGTACCAATTTTGAAACAAATGGATATCATTTATATATTCGATTATCCAGATCAAATATCAAGCATTCGCTTATGGAAGGAAGATATGAAACGGCCTAGGTGGAGAATCAATTTGAAGACGAGCGAAATTTGTGAGGTACTCATTGAAATTCACTTCTTATAACAGCATCTGATTAGAATGAATCTATATTTTAGGCCTATTTCCAAACAGAAGAATTCAAAATCTGTTTGAGAGAATCTGCTGTTTCATCAACTACAAAGCAGACGATTTCAAGGACAAAATTCCATTATTATCATCACACAAAATATAAAACAAAATAATAATCATGGGAAAAGGGGAAATGATCGTAAAATTACATTATGAAATTGAAAATTTGAAAACGAAACTAAGAAAAGCAAGTAAACTACAACGTGATATATCATTGAATGGCGTTTTTGGTGTTGACCGAATTCAAAATTCAACAGTGAAAAGTGAATAGATATTTATGTATCAAGGGAATTAATATAATGGCCTTGATTACGCTGAAGGTTATCGTTTTGGAGATATTTTCTATATCGATCCATGTTACTTAGCTCCTAGGGCGCTAAGTGAAGTTGCTGAGAACTTTATAAAACCAAGTATTTGGTAGGTCTCGTCAGAATAAATTACTTTTTTCCTATGAAATGAAGCATTTTCTCCGAAATGAAGCATTTCCGGAAACAAGCTTTTAAAGACTTTATTTCTCAAAATTGTCTCAGGAATACCTCACGGCAGTACAGTTTCACATACAATAAGGAATTATAGCTATAAGTTTATCCATATGTATATATTCTCTGATATTAAAATGTTGTTACATGTATTTATTTCATTTATATAATAGTTGCTCTGCTAGAAGTGTATCGATCACTATGAATTGAAGTGGGTGTTTGTACCCTATATCCATTGTCTATCTACGGCTATGATTGATTTGACATAAAATATAACCACTAAAATCGTATCTGACAATCAGGCGCTTCTAGGGAAATTGAAAAGACAGAGAGCAGAATACATGTCTTATTCTTTTATTCACTTAAACCATTGTATTATAGAAAATAGAAAAGGACAAAAGTTCAGCTGTGTCCGAACTCTTATCAAACTAATACCATCCAGTGACTCTAATTGGCCATAGCCTGTTGTGTAAAGGCTCTTACACACGGGGCGTGGCTTGTTTTGTGTAATGCATCCAGTTACCCAACAAAAATGTTACATTAAAAGGGTCTAGTTTTCAACAGTCATAGAAAAAATGTATTGCTTACATTCTATATCCGGCGATTGGTACACTAAGAGCATGATACAAATTATGTTATAAGGAAGTGTAGGATATAAAGAGAACCAATGTTTTGTTTTCATTCCTCAGAACATAGGTAATTTCGCGGAATTTCATCACACAAATAAGGAATCGAATATTTATAATTTCTTTGTCCAATTGTTTCTTCAGATTTATTTTTCAATGTTTCGTTTTTATTCCTAATTTCATTTATTCAATATCATTTGTGTTTTTGAACATGTTAGTTGATAAACGATGAATATAGAGCTGATTCATATCCATTTTTTTGTGAATATCCCTTTTTCGCGGTAAGCGGAAATAGACTCACTTGACTTTGAGTGGACTGTTTTTGATGTATGCGTTTTGCTTGAGATGTTCTTACCGAGTTTTCTTCCAACGACGTAACTGCAGCCGGCCGGCGCTAAAGCAGAAGCACAGTATAGGTCGGCAACACGCACCCAAATTGTCCTGTACACGTCACTAAAGTACGCGCCAAATCACTTAACTAAGATTGGTGAAAAATCACTAAATTGTTGGATCATAAGATCACTGATGAGATGAAAGTTGATCTGAATATATCAAGATCAGTGGGAAACAAGAGAGTCAAATTGATTGATTCGACAACAACAAAACGTAGTTGCGGTAGCTGTTGAGGTCAAAAATCGTCTGTCTTTTTCACTCGTTACACTCAAAAATTCAGGGGCGCTCCGGGCGGCCTCAACATTAAACTCTTGAATTCGCGAGAGCAAACATACAGGGAGGATGGGTTAAGTGAATAGCATTACAATGAAATCAAAATTGAATATTATCAACTAACAATTACAACACGATACAACTATGAATTTATGATGGTGAAAACAGAACATTCCGCCCAACAAAATGCATGTAATGCATTTTCTGAACTTCTGAAGGAAGGGGACAAATTTTCACGACAGGTCGCTTGAATGTGCCACCAGCCATTTTAAGGGGAACTACGCGTATTACCCCATCTTTTCCACGGTGTACCTCCGTGACACGGGCCAATGGAGGAGAGATATTTTCGTTTTCAATCCTCAAACCGCGTTGGTGCAATGTATGTAGGTATTCGTGGGACTGTTATCGAAAACCACTTCAACAAGTCTGATGATGACAGTGATGAGGGTGGTTTAGTAACCTGAAACTACATGAATCTATGGAATTCAGTTTGTCCTAATGCGGTGCGATCAAGCAGCGAAACGGAAAACATCTTTTTCTACAAGCGTGCGTGATTCACCCTATACCCACACGCAATTCAGGTTAGGAAGTGTCATTTCTCCACAACTTGGCGGGAAAAACAAAGATATGATAATATGGCAAAATATAAGTGGTAGGTGATGGAATATGAGAGTTTGAGTTTGTTTGTTGCCGTATTAAGTATGTAAGTAGAACCACTTGAATTCAATTTCTTTTTTGGAGAAAATATTTTTTTATTTTTATTTTGAATTCAGTAATATTCCTTAATTTTTTTATTCCTTTTGGTAGGTCATTAAATTTTGAAAGAGCCCCGTGCGTAAATCTCTTTTGACCAATTACACAGTATTATAATTGTGAATTTCTGAATTTCTAGTAAATATTAAATTGGATTTCATCATTTTATTGATAATAATATATGATAATTTGAGAGTTTCCCAAAAAAAAAGTGTTAGTCGAAGTTGATTTGTTGGAGTGTCAAATGGTAGACAATACAGTACTTTCAGAGCTTTTTTATAAACAGCAGTGTGGCCAGGTGGCCGTGCGGACAGAGTGTCTATATTCTAATTCGCATTCGCTTGCCGGTCGTGGGTTCGATCCCCGTCGACTGCAGAAATTTTTCTGATGGCCCAAGAAAGTGTTTGGGATCACACGTTAAAAGGTAAGGCCCCCGTCATTCCTTGCTCGCACAAGACTTTCGAAGACTTTTGAGGGTTGCTCGTAAGGGGGCAACCGAATGACGGATAGAACAAATTTTAGAACAAATAAAAAAAATTTTAGCAGAGATTTTATTGAAATTATTTTCAGGACATGATCTCCATATATTAATTGAATATTTGATTCTACTGAGGATATGTGAATATAAAAATATATTAGCTATTTTGGGATTCAATTTGGGACATCTCCTCAGGGCCCCAATGATAAAAGAAATTAGTTTCGTTAGATTATCAATATATTTTTCCCACCTCAATTCATCATCAATCCAATTGCCAAGATATCTCATCTATTGAGTTTGTTTCAATTGTGCATTTTTCATTTTAATATTCAATCCAATAATTCGTTCATTTCTTTGTTCGAAAATCATATATTGAGTTTTAGTAGCGTTAATGGAAAGAAGATTAGAATAATGCCATTTTTAATTGTTTTTTAAATCTTCGTTTATAGTTTCTTCTAAAATTGAAGGTGAAATATGGTGTAATGACATGATAAGTTGATTTGGGATGAATTTTGTAAATATAATATGTATAAAATTGGACCTAAAACCGACCATTGGGAGAGTTATTTGCTTATATTCAGTTTATCAGTTTCCACGTTATTAGTTTTGGTACTTTTAGTTTATTTCTCGAAATGAGATCATTCACAATGCCTCAAATACCAATCGATTCTAGGTTATTCAAAAGTATTGTATGGTCAATTATATCAAATGCTCAATTCAAATCAATTTTTTTTTTAGCTGCCACATAATTACCTTCATCAAGTTTTTCTTGAATTAAATCAATAACTTCTACAACTGCTGATTGCGTTCCACTCTTTTCTTGAAAACCGAATTGATTCAGATCAAATTTATAAGTTTTATTGACAAAATCAACAATTCTATTTTTTTTAAATTTTTGTCCAATATTTTTGAGAAAATACTCAATAAGGCTATTAGTCTGTAATTCTCAGGTTCTCGAGCATCCCCACTTTTATAAATAGGTCTCACAGATGCATGGTCGAGTTTATCTGGAAAAAAACCTTCTATAAAAGAATTATTTATCAATTTAGAAGGAGGTCCTGTCAAAATCTCTCGCACTTCAAAAATATCGGTAGTGATGAAACTATCAGGATCAGGACATCATTTTTAAGAGTTCTCATTATCTCTAATATTTCTCCTTTGTCGGTTGGAAAAAGAAGCATTGTGGAATTATTATGTAATGGGGAAATATTGTCAGTATGTATATTTCATTCAATAGAAACATTTCAAGTCCTTGGCTATCCTTTCACCAATGTGTGAAAAATGTACATTCATTAAACCAGCTATTTCCAGGTTATTGGTGATGATATTGACATTCGATTTTAATGATATAATATCCTTTTTCTCGCAGAAATTTGACTTTTTCCTGATACAATAATTCGATACATCCCACATTTTCTTTGGATTACCTTGCGATTTTACGAATTGTTTATTGACATAATGAAATTTAGCTCTCCTAATCAATGCATTCACCTCATTTCTTCGAATTAGATATTCTGAGAAAAGTTCCTGATTATTAGGATATTGTTTCATAATTTCGAATTCTGTATTTCTGATTTCAATTTCATGAATAATAGAATGGCTGATCCAATTATTATTTTCACGAGTTCGATTATATTTTTTATCAATAGATTGACTTTTAGCTTCAATGGCAGTCGCGTGCGGGAAAGAATCACTTTCTGCACTTGTTAGGAAAATTACTATAATTTCAGTGAGTTTTGTGTCCAATCATCATTTTCAGTCTAGGAAATTGCAGTTTCTCGATTTCGTCTTCAAACTGTAACACCATACATTGGTAGCCACTTGAAGAATGGTTATTTTTTAGATCAACAAAAAAACGGTTATCCAACAAACAGTTTCGACATTGGATACACGTTGAAAACATTGAAATATAAAACGTTGAGAATGAAACATACGAACACGTATAAGAGTCGTGTTTCATGTCGAAAAATTTGACGTTCAATCATTCGTCTGTTCCAACATTTGAAACCGCGACATTTTTGAGTTGATTGTGCGTAATAGGGACACTTATTATTTCTCGATTGGTGTATGTGATTTCATAAACATTCAGAATACGTATGTGTAGATGAAGATTCTGCTATAATCAAAATAACGTCCTGTATCTGAGTTACAAGAGACGGTAGACATATTATTTTTGTCAAACTCAGTTCTGAAGATAAGTGGTAATTAAATTGAAATTTTATAGAATTGGTTGTACAATTATTGTTAGTAACACCAAAGTTTGATACATCAGTAAGTACATATACTATAGTGTGTTAATAGTATATTATTCGACGAGCGTGTAATGATGGCCATTACTCATGAGAATGAAGTTTGCGACGTGAGCCGCAGGCGAACGTCGTAATCATTCGAATGAGTAATAGCCATTACACGCAAGTAGAATACTATACTTTTTCTATGACTGAGTGATGAACTGGTTGAGTTCATCAGCTGTGAATATCTTCGCATTCTTTGACATATTTCGATCAGATTTCCTTTTTAGAAATGCTCGTAATTTCAAATATTTGTCAATATTCACATAATTTTCCATTGAAATTGTGCTTCTTAGTATATGCATGGAATACTGTGACCACAAGGAGGATGCTTTGTGTTTAGCTGCTAATTCGCCAAAATAGGCTAGCAGTACCTTATCCGAAAACGAATTTGCAAGTTTTGCTTTTCGCCAAACCACTTCATACCTTTTTTTAGATTCCTCGGGCAAAAGGCTGATTGTACTTGAATTGGCAGCTTTCGAAACTTCTGATGGTGGAGAGCAGTTGAATTCATTTTCGCTTTCTGAATCCATATTTGTACAAAAAGTCAGTTCTAAATCACGCCAGATAGCTATTGTCAAATTATGACATTTCATGACGAGTCTGATTCAAACGTTTCACTGCATGCCCCATATTATCATTACAACTGGTGTCAACTGTTTTGTAGGTAATGAATCTGCTTTGTTGCTGATTGGCCATAGAGTCACTGGATGGTATTAGTTTGATAAGAGTTCGGACACAGAAATGACAACGGTTAGGGTTTTTCAATGTTTAGATTTATAAAGTTACACACCTTGCATCATGACAAGAGCACCATAGTCGTCCCGCGCTCTTTCATTCAAAATTTTTTGAATTTGACAATTCATTTCATAAACGTCAGAAATCACTTGCTGTGTAATAAATTGTACCAATTTTGAAACAAATGGATATCATTTATATATTCGATTATCCAGATCAAATATCAAGCATTCGCTTATGGAAGGAAGATATGAAACGGCCTAGGTGGAGAATCAATTTGAAGACGAGCGAAATTTGTGAGGTACTCATTGAAATTCACTTCTTATAACAGCATCTGATTAGAATGAATCTATATTTTAGGCCTATTTCCAAACAGAAGAATTCAAAATCTGTTTGAGAGAATCTGCTGTTTCATCAACTACAAAGCAGACGATTTCAAGGACAAAATTCCATTATTATCATCACACAAAATATAAAACAAAATAATAATCATGGAAAAAGGGGAAATGATCGTAAAATAACATTATGAAATTGAAAATTTGAAAACGAAACTAAGAAAAGCAAGTAAACTACAACGTGATATATCATTGAATGGCGTTTTTGGTGTTGACCGAATTCAAAATTCAACAGTGAAAAGTGAATAGATATTTATGTATCAAGGGAATTAATATAATGGCCTTAATTACGCTGAAGGTTATCGTTTTGGAGAAATTTTCTATATCGATCCATGTTACTTAGCTCCTAGGGCGCTAAGTGAAGTTGCTGAGAACTTTATAAAACCAAGTATTTGGTAGGTCTCGTCAGAATAAATTACTTTTTTCCTATGAAATGAAGCATTTTCTCCGAAATGAAGCATTTCCGGAAACAAGCTTTTAAAGACTTTATTTCTCAAAATTGTCTCAGGAATACCTCACGGCAGTACAGTTTCACATACAATAAGGAATTATAGCTATAAGTTTATCCATATGTATATATTCTCTGATATTAAAATGTTGTTACATGTATTTATTTCATTTATATAATAGTTGCTCTGCTAGAAGTGTATCGATCACTATGAATTGAAGTGGGTGTTTGTACCCTATATCCATTGTCCATCTACGGCTATGATTGATTTGACATAAAATATAACCTCTAAAATCGTATCTGACAATCAGGCGCTTCTAGGGAAATTGAAAAGACAGAGAGCAGAATACATGTCTTATTCTTTTATTCACTTAAACCATTGTATTATAGAAAATAGAAAAGGACAAAAGTTCAGCTGTGTCCGAACTCTTATCAAACTAATACCATCCAGTGACTCTAATTGGCCATAGCCTGTTGTGTAAAGGCTCTTACACACGGGGCGTGGCTTGTTTTGTGTAATGCATCCAGTTACCCAACGAAAATGTTACATTAAAAGGGTCTAGTTTTCAACAGTCATAGAAAAAATGTATTGCTTACATTCTATATCCGGCGATTGGTACACTAAGAGCATGATACAAATTATGTTATAAGGAAGTGTAGGATATAAAGAGAACCAATGTTTTGTTTTCATTCCTCAGAACATAGGTAATTTCGCGGAATTTCATCACACAAATAAGGAATCGAATATTTATAATTTCTTTGTCCAATTGTTTCTTCAGATTTATTTTTCAATGTTTCGTTTTTATTCCTAATTTCATTTATTCAATATCATTTGTGTTTTTGAACATGTTAGTTGATAAACGATGAATATAGAGCTGATTCATATCCATTTTTTTGTGAATATCCCTTTTTCGCGGTAAGCGGAAATAGACTCACTTGACTTTGAGTGGACTGTTTTTGATGTATGCGTTTTGCTTGAGATGTTCTTACCGAGTTTTCTTCCAACGACGTAACTGCAGCCGGCCGGCGCTAAAGCAAAAGCACAGTATAGGTCGGCAACACGCACCCAAATTGTCCTGTACACGTCACTAAAGTACGCGCCGAATCACTTAACTAAGATTGGTGAAAAATCACTAAATTGTTGGATCATAAGATCACTGATGAGATGAAAGTTGATCTGAATATATCAAGATCAGTGGGAAACAAGAGAGTCAAATTGATTGATTCGACAACAACAAAACGTAGTTGCGGTAGCTGTTGAGGTCAAAAATCGTCTGTCTTTTTCACTCGTTACACTCAAAAATTCAGGGGCGCTCCGGGCGGCCTCAACATTAAACTCTTGAATTCGCGAAAGCAAACATACAGGGAGGATGGGTTAAGTGAATAGCATCACGATAAAATCAAAATTGAATATTATCAACTAACAATTACAACACGATACAACTATGAATTTATGATGGTGAAAACAGAACATTCCGCCCAACAAAATGCATGTAATGCATTTTCTGAACTTCTGAAGGAAGGGGACAAATTTTCACGACAGGTCGCTTGAATGTGCCACCAGCCATTTTAAGGGGAACTACGCGTAATACCCCATCTTTTCCACGGTGTACCTCCGTGACACGGGCCAATGGAGGAGAGATATTTTCGTTTTCAATCCTCAAACCGCGTTGGTGCAATGTATGTAGGTATTCGTGGGACTGTTATCGAAAACCACTTCAACAAGTCTGATGATGACAGTGATGAGGGTGGTTTAGTAACCTGAAACTACATGAATCTATGGAATTCAGTTTGTCCTAATGCGGTGCGATCAAGCAGCGAAACGGAAAATATCTTTTTCTACAAGCGTGCGTGATTCACCCTATACCCACACGCAATTCAGGTTAGGAAGTGTCATTTCTCCACAACTTGGCGGGAAAAACAAAGATATGATAATATGGCAAAATATAAGTGGTAGGTGATGGAATATGAGAGTTTGAGTTTGTTTGTTGCCGTATTAAGTATGTAAGTAAAACCACTTGAATTCAATTTCTTTTTTGGAGAAAATATTTTTTTATTTTTATTTTGAATTCAGTAATATTCCTTAATTTTTTTATTCCTTTTGGTAGGTCATTAAATTTTGAAAGAGCCCCGTGCGTAAATCTCTTTTGACCAATTACACAGTATTATAATTGTGAATTTCTGAATTTCTAGTAAATATTAAATTGGATTTCATCATTTTATTGATAATAATATATGATAATTTGAGAGTTTCCCAAAAAAAAAGTGTTAGTCGAAGTTGATTTGTTGGAGTGTCAAATGGTAGACAATACAGTACTTTCAGAGCTTTTTTATAAACAGCAGTGTGGCCAGGTGGCCGTGCGGACAGAGTGTCTATATTCTAATTCGCATTCGCTTGCCGGTCGTGGGTTCGATCCCCGTCGACTGCAGAAATTTTTCTGATGGCCCAAGAAAGTGTTTGGGATCACACGTTAAAAGGTAAGGCCCCCGTCATTACTTGCTCGCACAAGACTTTCGAAGACTTTTGAGGGTTGCTCGTAAGGGGGCAACCGAATGACGGATAGAACAAATTTTAGAACAAATAAAAAAAATTTTAGCAGAGATTTTATTGAAATTATTTTCAGGACATGATCTCCATATATTAATTGAATATTTGATTCTACTGAGGATATGTGAATATAAAAATATATTAGCTATTTTGGGATTCAATTTGGGACATCTCCTCAGGGCCCCAATGATAAAAGAAATTAGTTTCGTTAGATTATCAATATATTTTTCCCACCTCAATTCATCATCAATCCAATTGCCAAGATATCTCATCTATTAAGTTTGTTTCAATTGTGCATTTTTCATTTTAATATTCAATCCAATAATTCGTTCATTTCTTTGTTCGAAAATCATATATTGAGTTTTAGTAGCGTTAATGGAAAGAAGATTAGAATAATGCCATTTTTAATTGGTTTTTAAATCTTCGTTTATAGTTTCTTCTAAAATTGAAGGTGAAATATGGTGTAATGACATGATAAGTTGATTTGGGATGAATTTTGTAAATATAATATGTATAAAATTGGACCTAAAACCGACCATTGGGAAAGTTATTTGCTTATATTCAGTTTATCAGTTTCCACGTTATTAGTTTTGGTACTTTTAGTTTATTTCTCAAAATGAGATCATTCACAATGCCTCAAATACCAATCGATTCTAGGTTATTCAAAAGTATTGTATGGTCAATTATATCAAATGCTCAATTCAAATCAATTTTTTTTTTAGCTGCCACATAATTACCTTCATCAAGTTTTTCTTGAATTAAATCAATAACTTCTACAACTGCTGATTGCGTTCCACTCTTTTCTTGAAAACCGAATTGATTCAGATCAAATTTATAAGTTTTATTGACAAAATCAACAATTCTATTTTTTTAAAATTTTTGTCCAATATTTTTGAGAAAATACTCAATAAGGCTATTAGTCTGTAATTCTCAGGTTCTCGAGCATCCCCACTTTTACCTTCTATAAAAGAATTATTTATCAATTTAGAAGGAGGTCCTGTCAAAATCTCTCGCACTTCAAAAATATCGGTAGTGATGAAACTATCAGGATCAGGACATCATTTTTAAGAGTTCTCATTATCTCTAATATTTCTCCTTTGTCGGTTGGAAAAAGAAGCATTGTGGAATTATTATGTAATGGGGAAATATTGTCAGTATGTATATTTCAATAGAAACATTTCAAGTCCTTGGCTATCTTTTCACCAATGTGTGAAAAATGTACATTCATTAAACCAGCTATTTCCAGGTTATTGGTGATGATATTGACATTCGATTTTAATGATATAATATCCTTTTTCTCGCAGAAATTTGACTTTTTCCTGATACAATAATTCGATACATCCCACATTTTCTTTGGATTACCTTGCGATTTTACGAATTGTTTATTGACATAATGAAATTTAGCTCTCCTAATCAATGCATTCACCTCATTTCTTCGAATTAGATATTCTGAGAAAAGTTCCTGATTATTAGGATATTGTTTCATAATTTCGAATTCTGTATTTCTGATTTCAATTTCATGAATAATAGAATGTCTGATCCAATTATTATTTTCACGAGTTCGATTATATTTTTTATCAATAGATTGACTTTTAGCTTCAATGGCAGTCGCGTGCGGGAAAGAATCACTTTCTGCACTTGTTAGGAAAATTACTATAATTTCAGTGAGTTTTGTGTCCAATCATCATTTTCAGTCTAGGAAATTGCAGTTTCTCGATTTCGTCTTCAAACTGTAACACCATACATTGGTAGTCACTTGAAGAATGGTTATTTTTTAGATCAACAAAAAAACGGTTATCCAACAAACAGTTTCGACATTGGATACACGTTGAAAACATTGAAATATAAAACGTTGAGAATGAAACATACGAACACGTATAAGAGTCGTGTTTCATGTCGAAAAATTTGACGTTCAATCATTCGTCTGTTCCAACATTTGAAACCGCGACATTTTTGAGTTGATTGTGCGTAATATGGACACTTATTATTTCTCGATTGGTGTATGTGATTTCATAAACATTCAGAATACGTATGTGTAGATGAAGATTCTGCTATAATCAAAATAACGTCCTGTATCTGAGTTACAAGAGACGGTAGACTGAACTCAGCATTTGAGTACCATAAATATATGATTGCCGATTATGATAAGATGTTTTTTTTTATTACTGGTTGCTGTTCAGTATTGAAAATTGTAAAGTCGATAAATACCATTGAAATCATATCGTATACAAAGTATATCATAATAATTACCCAGGCAACCAGGGTTCACCCGTTACCACCGATACAACAAGGCTAGCAGACTCTGACGTGAACAGCTCGTGACGTTACCAAGAGAGGCCAGTGTTTCATTTTATCGCTTGTCGACTAACGCGTCAGTTCGTGTTAATTCATCGGTGATTCACGTATGTTTTTCAAACGGTCCCGAATTCTTTTGTTGTTTATTCATCAAAATAAATGGCGGAAAAATTACTGTTTTGTGAAATATTTTGTGTTGTGATCGGCGAAATAACAATGCTTTTCAAGTGTTGTGTTCCCTTTTGTCGGGGGAATTATGTGGGTGGTTCAAAAGTGCATGCTTTTAGTTTCCCGTTGGACGCGGAGCTATCGAAAATGTGAGTATATATGCAATTCACCGCGAGGATTTTACTTCATCTGAGTATCTGAGTTCAGTAGTGAACAGAGCTTAATTTATAATGATGAATTAATAATAGAATACAATAATTACTTTCTCATGAAAAGTATAAGTAGAGGAAAAATAGAAAAGCTTTGATTGTGCAGTTAGATTTGTTTTCGTATATTGTAGTCAACAAAATCATCTCTGAATTCGAGGAAATTTTCTTGAATGTTCATAATGAACGGGCATTTTTAATTCTCATTCTCAAATTTCTTTCTGAAAACGGTCATTTGCCTCGTGGCAATGAATGCAGAATTCATTCCAATGATCAAATTGCAACTATCATATTGACATGAACTACAACAATGCAACTATAATATTAACATGAACTACGAACAAACTACTCAAAAAGGTGAAACTGCATTTATCATGATATTTATCATGAAGATATTTGACTAAAAAGTTCCGAATTTCACCTTCTTCTTCACCTGTCTTCTGGATGGCATTTAGACCAAATGCCCCTTCTTTTTTCATTATATTGGACGATTTATATATAATTCAACTATAAATATGATTTTCTTGAGATTAATCCATATATCTCGTATTTTGATTGACTATTGATTGAATGGTCGTCATCTGGAATGCTTGTTCACTAAATATGAAAAACTCGCCATAAAAATCATATTTTCTGTTGAATTTTCTATATAAAAATGTGCCATCGAAGTACACCATGAGTATATAAAGTGTCCAATGTGAAAATGAGAGCAAGTAGCTTCAAATGCCCGCAACACAAGGGGAGAAAGAAGGCGAAATTTCGTACTTTTTCTTGAAATATCTCAATAAATAGTGGTTTGTTCACATTTTCATTATGAAATTCGGTTTATCAGACAAAAATACATGAGTACCGAAAAAACTTTTCAAAAAAGAACCATCGCATGATAAATGCAGTTTTACCCTTAAAAATTACGGTTTCAAGTGTAACGATCCACTTGGGTGGAACATCCAACGAAAGAAAATTGAAAACACTCACTGGTCATTTTTTCTGGTAATAGGAATTTTCCAAGATAAATAAAGGTAATTGTAACAAACGGTATGTCAATCAAAATAAAATACATTTTCTACAATTTTCTTTCGATCAATCTCACGATAAGTTTATGTTCTGAGGGCCCTGTAAGTAGGTGTGAAGTTTACTTTCACCACAATTTTTGCTAATATATTTAATTCGAATGGGTTGCTGTAGGTGGATATTTGTGTTTTATCCTGGTTTTTGCTTCAAAACTTCGTTTTTCCATAATAAAATCGAATGAAGTGCGAAGAAGGGCTCAGTTGACGACTGGCATCCTTTTTCAACCGGAAGCTCTTCAAAAAACAGCAGAATCGGCTCAATGATGATCTAAAAACTAAAATCGAAATACGCGGTCGCCTTATAGCGCTATAAGCGCTTGTCGTTTCGAGCCGATGGTTAGGCCTCACAAAGTGACGTCACCCACGGAGCATGCAGCCTTGTTGTATCGGTGGTAACGGTTCACCTCGCTGTGACGTACCAATTTGATGAGGGTCGGCTCTCGGATACCCGTCAAAACTGTTTTTTTTTTATTTCCTGTTGAAAGACGAGTGATACATATAATATGCGTTACTCAACAACAAAATGGAGTTCAATACGTCAACATTATTGATCAATTGTATCAATTCATCATTTCATGCTTTTATCTCGAAATTTCAGTTCTACGTCATCTACAGATTCAATTTCACCTGAATTTATAACGATCAAAATTTACCTTTGGTCTGAAAATTAACGAATGATGCATTGCTGCAGCTTCTTCTAAAATGAGGCCATCCTCTGCCTGCGGATCGATTGCAATGTCCGCACAGCGGATGTCATCTTCATCCATATCGCTACTTATCGAAATGTTTGGTATCTCTACGGAAATCCGATCGTCGCTAATCTCTGCATCGTCAAGAGAAGACGAGGCAGTGCTGTGTCGCATCATAGGAGAAGAGGCATTACTTCGTCTCATTATAGGCGTTAAACAAGGCGAGGGAATTGGCGTTGGTAGAGGTGTAGGAATTTCTCGAATAGGCGAAAGGCACTTGTTGATTGTGCTTGGTATTTCTGAAAAAGTGAACGAATACATTGATATGAATATGAAGGTGGTACAAGAATACAAAATAATACGAAATCCTCTTTTCTCAAGATGAATCAATCAAATTTTAGTCTTTTTCAACAGGAAATTAATCAAGACAGACCACTTGATAAATATCCCTTATATTCATTCAGACGAAAATGATGGACACATATAAACTTCATCAAATTTTCAAACTTCCTGGAACTTCCTTGTGTCACACTGTATATTTTCACTCATATATCTCGAAGGCTCGTATATTTCTGAGGAAACGAGAGCTCGAACATACAAAGGCTTCAGAAAATTACTGATATTCAGTGTTTTTCGCATTGGCGGTGTAACAGTTTTCTTTCGGAGGGGGAAGCTACAGTCATGGACTTGTTCTCGTGACTTAAATGAAAAATGCTGACATAATTTTTCTGCAGCACTCAAACTATTGACAAAGTAGGATCTATGCTGAGAACAAACCATAATCACCCCACACTCATGCTATTCCAGGAAGCAAATGTACTCAATTTTAGGGAACTATATATCCATAGTATAGTTATAAACCTGAAAACCAATAAAGATAGCATGATGAAAATCGAACAAACAAACAAGGATGAGAGTGGATGCACATGTAAGGATGAATAGGGCAAGAGGAATGTGGGTCAGAAATGTTCTACTAATTCCGCAGAAAAAGTATTCAACTTTTTGCTAGACATGTACAGAACATACCTGAATCCACAATCTAATTCCTTGCCTTTAATGAAGAAGCGATTCAAATTTCATTTGCTGAATATATACTCACACAATTGCTTAAGTTCATACTCTATGGTTATAGAGAGTGGGCCACCAGTAACGCCTCGGTCTCTAGAAGGCTAACCACTTATCTTCTTGGAATTCTTCCTCTCTAGGAAGTTGCAAGTCAACATAGGCTACCATTTAAAATTAGTTCGAAACATACAGGGTGTCCCCAAAAACCATAAAACAATGAAGTTAAACTTCATTCTATCGAACACCCTATATATTATTTCATTTTAGGATTCTCCCTGATGAGCTGATTTCAACCACCCATCATACTTGGGGTCTAGCAGTTATAATAACTGAAATATAGGGTGTGGAAAATCGAGATTTTTCAAGTTCAAGAATTTTTCGTGTCGAAACTATTCATAATTGGTCAAAACGGCTTACATGTCCCTTTCTCAACTTTTGAATAAATATTTACTGATATATAATTGGGACATATACCGGGTGATCGAAATTCTGAATTCTGCACCACCCTGTATTTGTTTCAATTAAATGTCAGTAGATAGTTGATCAAAAGTTGATATAGGGACATGTGAGCCGTTTTGACCAATTATGAATGGTTTAGACACAAAAAATTCTTGAACTTGGAAAATCTCGATTTCTCACACCCTATATCTCAGTAATTATAACTGCTAGACCCCAAGTATGATGGATTGTTGAAATCAGCTCACCAGGGAGAATCTCAAGATGAAATAATATATAGGGTGTTCGATTGAAAAAAGTTCAACTTCAGTGTTTTGTGATTTTTGGGGACATCCTGTGTGTTTCAAAATAATTTCAAATGGTAGCCTATGTTGACATGCAACTTCCTAGAGAGAAAGAATTCCAAGAAGATAAGTGGTTAGCCTTCTAGAGACCGAGGCGTTACTGGTGGCCCACCCTGTATATGGGGAACCCTATGTTCATACTAGTAGGTAGATTTATAATCATTATTGTAGGAAATGTGGATTCCATATTTTCCTCGTCTTGAATAAACATATTATTATTATCATCATATCGTAATATCATGGAAATGATTGTCATCTTCGCACTTTGGAGTTTGTATTATATTCTGATAGATTCAGTTGAAGAAAATTTTATAATATCCAATGAGGTGAGAAAGCAAGTCGTAAAAATTTGAAAATGAGAAAAGTGGACAAAACATCAGAAATTCTGATCGATTCATTCGGTTGAATATTACTCTATGTGGAGAATAGACAGTTGACTGAATTTCTCTTGTTGAGAAATTTGAGGTGGGCTTAGCCCACCCTCGCCCCTCTTTCCCTCCTGCCGCCAATGTTTTTTTAATCTCTGGTAGAAGTCCATGTTTGCTCAAAGTGGAGTGGGATTCTTGAAGGAAAAAAGGAGAGCTCAAAGTCATCTCCACAACTTTAATAATGTTGTAGTCAATCAAAGGGACATGTTCCGGACTTATAAAAGTCCATCTGTAGCCGTATTTTAGAAGTAAATGGAGGTGAACTATATAAGTTCCATGAGAATGAACGGGTTTTCATTAATTCTATATAATAACGCGCACTTGTTAAATCAGAATTCAAGTCCCAGAAAGGAAACTTGACGAGCACACAAGGTGCTCTTCAATAACCATTTCTGGTTGTGGAACAAGAAAAACTAAAGGGTTCCATACCCTTGAGAGAGCGTACTCAAAATCCAAAAATCAATTCAGAATTGATGAGGCCACAAGCCAGAAACGTATGCTTTTGAACAAAGCAAAGCAAAAGTTTGCCAGTACCGTCAGTTATTCTGTAGATGCTCGGATGAGGTTCAGGAGCTAGATTTTCCTGATTCTTCAGCGTCTTCAAAACTGGTTGACTGACTTCAACACATCATAGATGTTTCATTGTAATAATTTTTAATTTTTTTTCATTGTTCTTGATCCATTACTGATAATTCTTATCATTCTATACCATTACGTATTTCCTTAACAAAGTGCATGATTTCAGAATCTCATGCAAAGAAATGGACAGTGCAACTGGAATACTTTCCACCGAGTTTAAATATTTGACCAAGTCCTAGTTCACCATTCTCATCCATGAAACAAATGAGGAGAATATATAGTAATTTGTTGAATTTGATATCAAATCTTTCCCGAAGAAGATTCTGAACAATAATACGATTTTCTTCTCACAACCCATTATACTGGATTGTTCTGAGTTCTGGAATCTGGTCATATGTTCTCTCTTCCCTATCATAATCGTGTTTGTGATATTCATGAATACGAGAAAAATTGATACCGTGAAAATTACCTAAAAGAATAGTAGGCGGATGCAAAAAGTTGCTGCCAGCCGAAGATTTGTGTGCGTTCATCGGGTCCAAAACGGGCACCTCTATGGTGCTTCGGTTCTGTGGAAGCGGATGCTCTGGCATAAAACTTGAGAATGATACTGGCGTATGAATAGATGAGGTGGAGGAGTCGTCATCTCCTGCGACGTCATCATGAGGACTGGAAGCTGTTGGCGTTGTTGAAGGTGAAACCTGAAATCAAATATTGATGAGGTGATAGAATTCGACTGTAACTCATCTCTTCGAGTGCCAGAAAAATCCTCACATTCCTTCGAAGAGCTTGTGCGAGTTGGGAAAAACATATGATATAGAACTGTCATATATTTATTCGAAATTAACACCACACTATTGCATTCGAGTTGATCCCTGATGAACCGTTTGATGAAAATCGTACAGAGTATAGTTGACCTCATGAAGAACCAAGAGTACCAAACCATCTCACACAGTCAACTCGACTTCTTTCCCATCCATAATATATGGAAGTTGGGGAGTTTGTTCTTCACAACCTATCATCACTTCACGAATGGTGAATCACATCTGCACATTCTATTTTTTCATTCTGTTGATAATTATGAAAATCCTCACTTCTGATTCGAATCAATTTGGTGTTTGTGAGTTAACGACTTTCTCTATTGTTTTGCAAAATGATTATGGTAATTTATAGTCGAAAATGGAACATCAATATGTTATCCTGATTTATCCAATGACGAACATACATCATATGAGCTCCGCACTTGTGGCATGTGAAAACTTGTATATAATATAAGCTTCACTATTGAAGTAGGTACTTTGAACTCTGATCATGACTTCAGAATACTTTTCAATCATTTCCGAATCTATATGACATACATCGTTAGATAGAAGTTGAATGAAAGAACATAGAAATTGGTGAATAGGAACAATTCTCCATATTCTTCAATCTCCAGCTGGAGTTAGGAGTTGATAGATCAAATACAACTGGAATACTAAGCTGCTTCCAGTTTGAGACTCCATATTTGGCCGTCATAGTGGAGAAAATTTTGAACACTTTCGCCCGTCTTTTATCGACTTAATCTATCAAAATCACGTAGAGCTACAATGTCCCAATCTTTATTCTGACATTCACACTGAGTGGATGGAAATAGTCGTCTATGGTAGAACCAGGACGACATTTAACTAGACCAAATACATGAACTAAAACTCAAGGCAAACAGCATTCAACCCCTCCGTATCGATGATCAAATAAGTACCCCTGGATCATTCTTCTCTACATAGTAGTACCTCAATACTGCTTCACTTGGATGAACGTACAGTTCAGAAAACTAAAAGGACATCTGAAAAGAGCATCCAACTTCCTCAACCAACAGAAGTTTCATTCCTTCTATTCGAAACTCCCTCTCAAGGATGGAGAATTTATATATTTCAACCAGCTGCTCGCAATTCGAAGATGCAGACGGTGCAATTCACCCGACTCGAGAAAATCAATTCGACATACATTCCAATGTTCTCGCATGTTCATGTCATACAAAGAATACATTCTGATTGTAAAATTCGAACGAATCGGTTGTGTTGAATAAAAAGTGATTTCTGTTTCTTGAAGATGTTTTTGGTTCTCTGATAAAATTGAGTCGTGGAATTGTATGTTATATAAAACTGGGCAAGAGTTAAAGCTTCCCAATGATGTGAATATGATTTTGTTCATCGCGAGAGGAATTCGATGAGAATCCAGTCAAATGTGCACGAAAATAATCGCACATGCTTACATAAGATTCATGCTCACCCATGATCCTACGAAGTCAGACTAATATCTGATGTACATTGACATTGATAATCAATATGGGTAGACTTCGTTCCAGGAATAACCAAATAGAGGCTTCGATCAGACCGATATCGACAATGATGGTACAACCGTTGCTGATGATGCGTCTGAACGATGCTTTCTAGAAGTTGACCTAGAATATTCTCATGGGCTTCATGATTTCCATAAAGACCCGCCTTTCTACATTGAACACATCGATGTCAAAACAAAGAAACCTTCGAAGACTTCAAAGAAACAAAAGAGATTGATGGCTACGCTGAACCATAGAACACACTATGTAATACATTACCGAAATTTCGAACGAGCACATGGATAATTGGTGAAGAAGATCCACCGCGTGCTCAGATTCCGGCAACCAACGTGGCTCAAATCCAATATTGACCCGACCTCCGGAAACAAACAAAAAAATTTTATGCTCAGAGAATTCGATGATTACACCGTCTGCTACACCGACATATACTAAGTTATTCATGAGATTGGAAGTCGAGAGCCGTGTAAAGTCATGAAGAGGGATGGTCACACTCACTTAGACACTTCGGATTATCCCAGCAAAAACATTCATGACATTCCTTAGATACATGAAAGAGGTTATAGGAACATTGAAGGATGAGGAAAACTCAATTTTGATGACGAATTATGTAGGCATACGAGAAGAAGGAGAAGATAAGTTGAAGATGAAGGCAAAGTTCCAAGAAGAGGTTTATGATGGGGATGAAGTCGATAAAGACATTATGGATATATATATCGGTGTTATGAAGACAACGGAAGAAGTGAAATCACCTGTCGGTTAAATTGATATCACTTTCGAATGCCTGGAATCTTATGAGCAGAAAAGTTCTACAAATGTCGTCAGGGCTCAAAAATATTTTGTATTTCCAACTACGCAATAGGAGATAGCGTTTGGCGCAACTGACGATTAACGATACTCGATTCCTAGTACTGATGAAAGTATTCCATGGGGTCATTTTTTCATACCATCAGTAAGGATGTCGTATGATAATGATGCAATGAAAATAAATCAATTTATTTGTTTATATACTGTGAGAATGAATTATTTCAGATTTATGCTTATGGATGTTTGCACCCTTCCCCATCACAAATCTGAAAGTCAGTAGGATCAGGGAATGTATATATTTCAATTATAAATCGTTGGGAAGGGAGGCAGAAAGAAGAAAGGAGCAAGCATCGTAGACATGAGTGCCTTCATCTAAGATAACTGCATCAGTACCTCTGATGATAAAGAGGGTACGCCATACATCAAAGGACCACCAAGGTATCGGTGCACTCGGTGTGGTTCTTTATTTCCCAGCTACACCGAATATGATATATGCTATGCATGTCTTTTCTATGAATGAAAATGCTCATGAGGATCGACTACGACGTCTAAGGGACATGCATTGGAGATTCAAACGACATCTTTATTATTCTGTAAACATATTTACCATCACTGCAAGGTGTTGAAGTAGGCCTCTAGGAGAAGCTCTCCATTTGAAAGAAGGAGCAACGCGCCAGAGCTCTACCTCCTGGTGGTGTGGAAATGAGATGCAATTTCTGAACTCCCTTGCAAGTATAATGGTCTAGATACATAGAGGTGATGTATATATTTATTGGGATTATTGAATATATCATAACTCTCTTCTTTGAGTTTGATTTCATTCCATTGGAACCATATGTATTCTATGTGTGAGTATAGCGTAGTGAGAGCGTGTTCGAAACATCGTGTATGTGAATATCGAGATAGGCAATTTCATTTCATCCAGATCATCTCCTCACTATTTTTATTCATTATTCCGATTTTCGTCGCATCTATAACCCTGCTGAGAAATGAAGAAGGAAACTGTTCTGCTATAAGCTTCTCAGAATGCTCCATACCTCATTTTTCTATATGTAGAAGGAAAAAAGATTCCTGCTGGTCTGATCGGGTATACTTCCTATGATCTCTCAGTACGCACGAATGGTGTTATGAGGAAGAGGAATATCGAAAGACTCAGTGAGACCTTGTACTATATAAATTATCACGTGTATCTTCAGTGTTCTGATTAACATTGCTCATTATGATTTCAATCAAATGAATTGGTGCTATATCATCTTCAAACCATCCACCCTCTACTACTAGCGCCCCTTACCCTTACACCACGAGTTCTGGTAGAGGGTTGTTCAACATATTTCACGGATGCTGCCTCGACGTGTATGTCTGATATACAGTTTGAAGACTTCAACTTGAATGAATCCGTTAGCGGGTAGGTGAATATCTCTTCCGAATATTCTCGACATACATGAACGATTTAATGTATCTATCTTTTGCGAGCAATATAGGGAATATATCTCTCGGGTAGTACAAGGAACCACCATCAACATGATTCATACAAATATTGTGACCCCTCATTGGAGAGTTCTTTATACGTTCAGGGGTTGTAAAGAATTGAAATGTTAGTTCGAAATTATCTTTCTCTCAATGTATCAATCGCTCAAAATGTGTTCGACTTTTCATGACAATTTTCCGCCACAAGTGCTATCTGCTTCTGAATTACAGTGTTTTTATGGAGCCGCTAGGAAAAAATCAGTTCTCTGACAAATTCAGAGTTTGAAACGAAGTATTTTTGCAAACTGGAGAGAATGCTCTCATCACTGTCACTGAAAGTCACAATTATAATGAGAATATGTTCGAAATACTCCGAACTTTGGAATTGAATTTCGATTACAACCAGCTCTTTATAGAGGGGTCCCATGTCATAGGTTTGTATTCAAAAAAACATATTGAGGTTGATTTCAGCTACGCGTGAAGGGTAAAATGCCAAATGTAGGTAGATACATTAGAACGTTGATACGGCTCGTACATTTTCAGAAAAATTATTTATTTCCTCACAAGCGAATTTATTTCAGTTGAAGTCTCTACCTAGTACATTCAATGCATTGTCATGCAGCCTCCTAGTATGATTATAGTGATAGCGTAGTTTCGCCACAGTATGTTTTTTATGTTGAGGCTAGTTTTCATAGCACTGAGACACTCTGTATAATATATAACCATCCTCAGACCCTTTATTGATGATGAATTTGGAAGATCTTATAGTTTCATCGAGGAGTTGACTATTAGATCACATGAATAGTGATAATAGCCCCTAGACCACCCGCCCATAGCCCCTAGCACCCCTAACCCTTACATCACGAGTTTGAATAAAGAGTTGTTAGATGAAAGGATGTGTTGTCGTCTGTCAATTTTCCTGGGCATAGGCATTCTGAAGACTCAGAAACATATATTTTTTCAGATCCTTTTTTTGGCTATTTGATCTGCATCTGCTCAAATCAACATAATTATGTGATGTATAATGATTTTTTTTCCACCATTATCGCAGATCTTGAGACGAAATCAGATGACTGATGTACTAGACATTTGAATAACCAGTTTGTGGAAAACTGGATTGGAAGTTTTGGTCCTTTATGATGGGCAGCACGATCCCTCGATTTATCCCCCTCAGATTCTTTTCAGTGGGATCAATTGACACAATAAGTATAGACCCTGTACGAAGCCTAACAATATCGCTGAGCTGAAGAACAACAGAATTCGTAAGCTCACGAACTATTAGATAAACCACAAAAATAAGAGGATGTAATTTTGAAAAATGAGGGGTGTGTGCAAAGGGGTGGTTTATCGGGAAATTGTTCCACTAACTGATTCTACATCAGTCATCTGATTCTGTTTTCAGATTCGTTCCAATAAGTGATTCTACATCAGTCGTCTGATTCTGTTTTCAGATTCATGATAATGGTGAACAACATTTTTGATATGATATGATATTGTGAGGTGCTGATTTGACATCATCTCGGGCGTATTCAAAGTGAGTGTAATACATCATTGTGTTCGTATGCTCGTTAGCTACTCAAATATGCCATAATAATGTAGAGCTATGATTGGATGAAAAAGTTAGCGTTATGTGCTAAGGACTGAATTATTTTTGTGAAAAACTTTTTTTCATTCGAGCTAGTTTTTTCATAACATTGATAATGTCACCAGTTCTCCATTCTATCCATTTTGATATCCATTCGGCTCGAACATACTGTATATTTTCATTCAACTCGAACGTCATATGAATCTTTACGTCATACATATCAGCAACTTGCGGTTTGCTCGCCCGCCGGAAACGAATGACGTTGAAAGATTAATAATTGTCAGTCAAATCATCGCCGTTCTCTCATATCTCCTTTACTCGCAATACGAAGAGCGTGAAACATTTGGAAACATCCATTGTCAACGTGAAAGTGGAATTCGATATTGGCAAGGTGACGATTCCGATACGGCACCTGGTGGGCAAATTTGAACCAGTTTAGGACGTAATTCAAGGTCATGTCTGTTATTGTGTTCAGTGGGTTTCATATTTTATGAATACCATTCAACAAATTACGTTAATTTCCTCTTCTTGCGTCTCTTGAGTACAAGACATGAACTTTATATCAATTGCCTAATCAATTCTATATTATTTTATGAATTAGTATCAACAAATCTCTGATAATACACGAAATCAACTTTGTTTGGTTGCTGGTTGAACTAGTAGAAGGTTCCAATGGATGGAGGACCTATGATATGTCCTCTAATATGAATTTCCTCCACTCAAGAAGTCTTTTCTGATGATGAAAAATCAGTTCAGCTGAATGGAAAAAATTGATAAACGTTGAGAATCCAATATGAGTTCGAAAACTGGATGCATGCAGCTCCAACAAAAACCTCCTACCTTTCTTCAATTCATTGGTCCAATAATGATAACAATAAGGTAAATTTGTGATTCATTGATATATTTATTACTGATGAATAACTCTTATTTGCAGTGCCTATATGAGTGAGAAAATGATTGAAATGATCAACAGTTCATTCCTATTCTGTTCATGAGGAAATGTCTCCAGGAAAAATAAGTATGGTTGGTTTTCTTTCAAATATTTTTATAAGAAAATTAGAGAAACAAATTCAATGCCTTTGACTTTTGAACTGCAATACACAAAGCTGGGCAAGAAAACAGACATTATGAACATGTGCAGGTGGGTAATTTATTGTTTTATTTGTAATGCTTGACTCATATAAAAATCTTGTTCATGACATCCTGCCTAGGCCTCCATAGATTCCTATTTTGTAGTATCATCTTTGTAGTAAAATATCCAATGCAGATTGCATGTACTTCCAAAATGATTAAGGTAAAATGCAGCTCCCAATTACATTCATATGAGAAAAAACAGTAGCATATTTCATAGATATATAATAACCCTGGTACAAGCAGGTCATTGTAGGTAGCTTACTTCATAGCTTCAATTGCTGGAATTGAATCTTTGAACATACATTGAAGTGACACAATCTGATAGATATGGTTTGTTTATAGTAGGTACTAACATTTCTTAAATTTTTCAGCAGGGGAGGAGTTGCCATCCAGGGTGTCTTACAATTGAGTGCAAATAGTTACACAAATTGAAACCAAAACCTAGATTCCTTGAAGTTGATTTCAAGTTTTTAAGGAAATATCACTGATTATTTGGGTACTTGAACATATCCATGAGATTTCAAATTGTATCTTGAAAAGATGTATCAATAATTTTACTGCTTGTATGTTATTATTGAACTGTATTCATGAGTAAAAGTTCTACTTTTTTTTTTCTGTTTTGTAATGTTTTATTGTAGGTTTTCAAAATTCATATTTCAATCCCACAACTACCTCAATCAACACCCCCATTCTTTTTTGATGCAATTTCAAAGTTTCACTTTATAATCTTCACTGATTCCTTTTAAAATAGGAACCTATGAGGTAAATACTTACTTTTGCTCATTGTTAATTCATTTATACATACAGGGTGTTCATTTCAGGACATCCCACCCTAATTTTCTCAAAATGTGTGTATGTTTTTGAGAAATCCCGAGACACGTCAACTACATTTTCGAGGGGGGCATGGTTCTAAAATATTTTCAGCCCCGCGGCGTTGCCGCTTCTAACGAAAAGAAGCAACAACTTTGTTATTTCAAATAGAACACCCTGTATTTTATTGCATTTTTAGATTCTTTCTAAAAAGCTGATTTCATCAATGTATCACACTTGGGGTCTAGCAGGAATGATTACAGAGATATAGGGTGTTCAAAATCGAGATTTTACAACTTTAGGATTTTTTTGAGTCGAAACTATTCATTATTGGTCAAAACGGCTTTCATGTCCCTATCTCAACTTTTGATTAACTATCTACTGACATTTATTTGAAACAAATACAGGGTGGTTCAAGATTCAGACTTTTGATCACCCTGTATTTGTTTCAAATAAATGTCAGTAGATAGTAAATCAAAAGTTGAGATAGGGACATGAAAGCCGTTTTGACCAATAATGAATAGTTTCGACTCAAAAAAATCCTAAAGTTGTGAAATCTCGATTTTGAACACCCTATATCTCTGTAATCATTCCTGCTAGACCCCAAGTGTGATACATTGATGAAATCAGCTTTCCAGGGAGAATCTAAAAATGCAATAAAATACAGGGTGTTCCATTTGAAATAACAAAGTTGTTGCTTCTTTTCGTTAGAAGCGGCAACGCCGCGGGGCTGAAAATATTTTAGAACCATGTCCCCCTCGAAAATGTAGTTGAGGTGTCTCGGGATTTTTCAAAAACATACACACATTTCGAGAAAATTAGGGTGGGAAGTCCTGCAATGAACACCCTGTATATGAAAGTCCTGGATTCCAAAATCATTCATAATTGTTAAGTTTCATGAAGGTACCTATCTTGTAAAATAATTCAGGGAAAAACAGTATACATGAGCACTGAGGGAGTATACTGGAGATCAATCTATTTGTAGGTACATCTTTCTGGACTTCTTTGGAGTAGCATAAGTACAAAAAAACACATGTTATGTCAATGTACTTTCATTTTCGAAAATCATCATCAATTCAGTTTCAAAATATACAAATTATAATGAACTATACAAATTCATAAGATAGATATTTTCAATTAGATGAATTTAGGATTACAAAATGATATCAAATCACACAATTTATGATGATATACTGTGTAAATACATCAACTGAAATCATAGGTCATTTTATCAATGGTTTATGTGGTGGAATTCCAAATTATTCAATGATTTCATCAATATGGTAAAAAAAACTAGCTTTACAAGGTATTAAATGAATTCCAAGAAGAAAACTCAGTCTAGGATGCCACCTACCTCAACTCTAAGTATATTAGGAATATTCACATTATGAAAAGTGTGTTATATGGATACAATTTACACACATGGTACATAGGATCATGACAATTTGCTGTTATTGCAGTGGAGCACCATAATATATGAGGTATGGGAGTTGCACTGTGAACAATCCTGAAAGCCTGGAAGTAATATTGTTGAAGATAGGCCATTGATGGTTGTATCTACTATCGAATCCACAGTAATGTCAGGATGCCTTTGGTGTTGATTTATTTGTTCACAGAAGGCTGTTCACTGTTGAAAAACTCCACTCCTGGTATCACCATTCGTGGTCTGAAGGATCATTTTGCTTGAAGAGTGGAGTTATAGAGGTATGATGGTGAATATATCAGCTTCTGATGATAGTGGATATGCTTGTGATTCTTCCCTAATAACACACCTTCATCCATTGGACATCCAATGGATATCCTCACCCGGACACCCTGGACATCCATAGGATAACCACTTTGTGTACACAGGACATCCTATGGATGTCCATAGGATATCAGCTTTCCACATTTTAGGACATACATACGTTATCCATGATGGACATCCATTTGGTGTCCATTATGGACATCCATATGGTGTCCATTATGGATGATAAATTGGAAAATAAGTGGTCCAATGCACTGGCAGCACAAAAACTGAAATGCATATTTTGCATCGTTTCTGCATTGTTTTTGAAAATATTCAATGCATTCTGAATCTGTCTCCATAATTCCTGTTCAGTATTTACTGGTCTGAAGTACACCTTGAACTTTATAGGTACTGCTCCCCATAAACTATAATGTATTTCCTCTGCCGTTTCATCTACTCATTATCTGAAAACTGTTGAATGAAACAGCAATGGACATTCATAGTGAAATGTGGTGGAGCCTCATCATGCAAGAGCCACATGTTGTGAAAAAGGTGAAAGGTGTTCCATAAATTTTTATCGTCAGTTTAGGTCGATGAGCAAGATAATTGGCCCCAAGATGAAAATTCCTTAAACTGCGAAATTGTCAGTGATTCTTGGCCACTCATCATCTGTTGTCGTATCATTCAAGAGTTTGTCAACAGCCGATGAATTTTTTTCTACTTTATAGAAGATACGTCGGAAGAACCTGTTTCAAATCTTTTTCCTTCTGTTCATTCTGGTGAAGAGTGTTTTACCTACCTATCCAAGAAATATGTTATGTTATCGTAACAATTCGCAATTAGGAACACCTGAATAGACACAGAAATAATAAGAACTTACTTGCATGAAGGACGTATAAAGCAGGAAACTGGGGCATAATTCAACTATAAAATACTAGTAATTATCATGAAAGTCCACCAAAATGAATGAATGAAATAAACATAACCTATATTATGTTTCGAATTCTGACATATGAATTCAGATCTTCTTCTTCTCATTTCACTCTTCTCAAAATTTCTCACTACAATGGACATCCCGAAAATACACTTATGGATGTCCAATATGTACTGCCAAGTATCCGGTATGGACATCCAAGTGGCTATTCGATGTGCGTCCATGGACATAGATAGGCTTCCAGATGGAGTACATACTAGATCATCAGCTGGATATACAACAATGTACATCAAAAGATAGTTCCATTTGGCGTCCATGGATGTCTTGAACGGCAAATGGATATAAAATGGATGTCGCCTGGATAACGTGTGTTATTAGGGTTGATATCCCATAAAGCTGTCCCACAGAAATGCACTGGTTTGAAGAAAGCTCTGACTATTTGGTCCACGATTCAGTCAGTAGGTAACAGTTATTTTCCTCACATCACGATGAAACAGTATGATCCAACAAAAAATATTATGATTTCAGTAAAAATTTCAACAATAAACACAAATAACACGATGAGATATCAAAGAAAAAATGTTAGCAAATCTCAAGAAATTTTGTAAACAGACATCACACTCTTTGCCGCCATCTTGTTTCGAACCAGCGCCCTCAACGGTCGATCACCTTGCCAATTGCGAATCACTATCGGCCTCAACAGGAAATATAGTAGGAATCGAATCCGGATTTTATCAATCCATAGAAACAAATTCATTCATTTCCTATTTCTCATACATAACTAGACAACTTCTGAAAGTACTTTCTATCACATTTTTTTTCAGATTTCACATATCAGTGTGATTGTGATTGGTGTTAGCCAGGAGAGTAGAATTCCACGTTGACTTCAAGGAAAAAATTGCAAAAAAAAAATTTCAGAGGTGCGGCAGCTATGGACTGCGATTCATAGGTACGTACGCTTCTTCATTGACCCTTGAACTACTGGTGAGCCAATGTACAAAACAAATTCAAACGCTCGCCACTAGCCGCCCGAGATCATTATCTACAGTGCCCCACAATTGAAGTAAGACACCTGAAATTTTCTTTCGAGTTTGAAAAATTATAACTTCTGAGAAAATGATCCGATTTCAATTCGGTTTCCAAAATTCAAAAGCTCAATTTATTGTCTCAAAACCCATGGATTCGAAGAACTGAAAATATTATGAATTGAAATTGTACAGGGCCATTGATGGTACACTGTGAACTATCATCGACTATAGGGTCACCCCATTCCGTCCAGAAGATGTATTTTGCTGTCTTCATGATGATCACATCATCTCGACAATATGATTTTTTTAGTAGAATGTGTCGAAAATAGGTATTTTTCTTTCGAAAATTGTTACGAGAGGATTTTCAAGGTTGCGTACTTCATAAAAAATCGAATCACTTCATTTCCATACGATGACCAATTCAGAGTGGTTTCCAGGGATTGATTCAGGCTAGATTTTTTATGTGTATATGAACAGGGCAAAGTATCATACTTCAACATAATTCTCCATGATGAATCTTACTTCATCAGATACAACTTTATGTTATGTTCTAGTAATTCGCATATTTAGTATTTTTCTACTCACTAGAGATTCTATTTCCAAGTACATATTATAAACATCAAACCACTTAAATAACAAATAAAGATCTCGACTTGAACATTGCAATACATAAAATGAACTAAATTGACAAAATGTATAGGTACGCATGAGTAACATCTGTGTATACAGGAATATAAGTATAATAGAATAGTTTGGTGCTAGTGTGGGTGTGTCATGTCCATATTAACAATATGTTCAATATTTGGAAAGAGACAAAATTCTCCATTTTGTTTCACACTTGTATATGTTTTTTTCTCCAAATTTAATTATGACTACTAGTTGTCATTCAATAGGACTTGGTATTGCTAAGTGCAATATACTATTTAGCTATATCCCAGTTAACCACACATGTCTCAGCTCTATCACAAGAGAGATCAGTCAAAGAACTTCGTTTCATCACACCGTTCTGAAACATATGCAACTTGCATCTAAAATATAACATGCTACTGCTACAAATCAGTGTTTCATCACACGTTCTATCAATGTGATAAAATTGAGACACCCTAGGCGTCATCACACAAGAGATCAATCGGAGAACTTTGTTTCATCACACGTTCTATCAACGTGATAAAATTGAGGCATCCCAGGCGTCATCACAAAGCAGATCAATTGGAGAACTTTGTTTCATCACACGTTCTATCAACGTGATAAAATTGAGGCATCCCAGGCGTCATCACAAAGCAGATCAATTAAAGAACTTTTCCGTCGACCTCGTATTAACGAGTTAGTTTAATGTTCATGAAATCGTTCATTAATGACCCCTATTAATGATCGATTTGTCTATTAATGCACGATTGTTTTATAGGCAACCAAACATACACCGCGTGCATTCATTGTTCATGCTATATCTTACGGAATCTGCATTTAAATCGAAAATATGGATTTCATCGAAGATTTTCCGTTAACGTGTTCGACTTTCCAAGTTTCTGACACGATTTTAATCCCTGTTTTCTAACACAAGGCATTTATTTTCTATGTTGATCATTTCGACAAATATCAAATGTCACTTATGTCAGTAACAAGGCTACTGGGTGATTCTTAGCATTTTCCGGATGAATGATGAATTCGCGAACCAAGTTTTCTTCATCGCAGGAGAAATGAGTAATATAGTCGAAGGAAAAATTTTGTAACCAACTTGTATATTAAAAGGCGATAAATGATCTAGAACATTAACGCGCTCGCTTCGCTCGCACGTTAAAATATCTCGATCGTTAATCGCCCTCATTGATACACTAGTTGTTTAAATAACTATTGTTCCATCACACGTTTTATCAACGTGATAAAATTGAGGCATCCCAGGTTCCCAGGCGTCATCACAAAGCAGATCAATTGAAGAACTTTGTGTCATCACGCACGTTCTATCAACGTGATAAAATTGAGGCATCCCAGGCGTCATCACAATATAGATCAATAAAAGAAATTTGTGGCATCACATTCCAAAACGTTCTGAAATTGAACTGATGCAAATTGCATCCAAAATATAATTCTTGCTTGTATTGTAGGTTTAAAAGTGATCATTTGAGTAGGTACGTGTAATTCACTGTGGTTGTGGTTAATGTGGTTTAACAATCACGAAGACGAAGAATGTGCTTTGTGTTTACTGGGCTTTTCTAACCTCACTACTTTTCCGTGGATTTTCAAGAAATTCGGTAACGAAACGAAATTAACAGCACAAAAGGATACCTCGTCGTTTACAAAACAAAACTAATGTATTTGTTATTTCACTAAATGACCAGAACAACAATGATCTGCCATTCACCAAAATCACCAAGATGACTCTTATTGTTTCATTGGGACATTGAAATGAATTTCATTCCAAGTAAGCCACTTGTGTGATTCGAAGCCCTCTGCTGATGTAGTCATCAGTACCACCGTATACTTCTATACGGTGTCAGTACCTACCAAGGTAAGTAAGTTAGATATGATTTGCCTACCCTTGCAGTTTGCACACCATCATATCTAGGTGGAATTCATTTCAATTGTATACCAATCAAATTTATAATCATTGAATAATCATTCATAAATCATTGACCACATGAAATAGATATCTGCAAATAGATGATAATGTTTTGGTTCTTTATTCTAGCTAGGTTTGAGGCTATTTTTCAGTTTTCAAGTACTTGTGATTCTTTGTATCCAACAAGGAAATTCAACTCTGCAATTTTAGTGACAATATTTGTAAATGTATCTTGTGTTTTGTGTCATATTCTTATTATTAATATAGGTATGCTACTAGTTTGTAGTTTGAAATTGAATTTTTATTCCAGCTGGACTTCAAGAGAGGAAAATCATCAATTTTGATCTCAAAAAGCATACTAGGTACAAAAATATACTGAAGAGACCAGGTTTTGATTCCCGTGTAGCAAAGACCAGCTGGTTAGGCCAATCTGAGAGTTTTCGCAATAATGACAGGTGAACACTTGTTTGGTATACTTTTATTTGCACTGAAATATTATTTATTCTAGTTGTAGTCAGCTCAACTAAAGATTTTGATCTCGATTCTGATGGAAAAATGGTTGGAGAGAACAGTAAAAACAAAACAATGATCTCCTATGAAAATGTGATAACTTTTCTATGCATCACTTCCAAGAGATGGAATCTGCTGGTAAAAAGGAAATAAATGGAGGAGTTTATGGAAGAAAACCATGCTGTGATCATCATGATAACTGGGAACGCCCTGTTTATTCTATTTCATATTTTTATTTTATATATATTTTGGGGTTTGCTTAGTAATTTGTCAATGGATTGGAATAAAGTTTACATTTTTACTCCTTTTGTTTCACTGTTTTGAATGCCACTCCATGTGTTTAGGGGTATATTCATGGATTTTTTGATTTCAACATCTGAAAATCCAAGAATATATCCTAAACATTATGGTGTTGCATTCGGAACTGATTCAAATACTGGTGGAACCAGTATAAATTTATGGATGATTTGAGATGGAGCTAATGCAGAGCACAGATTTATCAGAAACGTCTCTGGCAAGCTCATGGAGAGAGCTATGTAGATACATAGTCATCACTGTGATCTCACAGGAGCATATCTGATTCAAGTCTGATGTTGCATCACTGATATAAGTCTGTGATTTCATTTGAGGCAGACATTCATCTATGCTATATCTCTGATGGGAACATCTCTGTGATGAAACATGGAACATTTGAAATGCAGCAGGGATAAAGCTGCGGCATGTTTTGGTCAACTGGGATACAGTAGGTATATTCTTTGATTATTCAGTAACTAGTTGATTGTTAATTTTTCATTCCTTAAAATTGCGTCGCCATACTCATGCAAAGTGCAGGACATGCTTTGTCAATGATTGCCAATAATGTTCATTGTAATTTATGAATTTATCGATTTTGAATGTACATACACCTCCTACTAGTTACGTTATTTTCATATAAGTTGACTACTCGATTCTGATTTGGCTATAGTTAGGCACCTCTTGGAAAATATCATTAGTATTATCAAACAATAAAAATCTCTTAGTTTTGTTTCGAAATAATTGGTACTCCTATTTATTTTTTCTACAACAGATAAGTATACTGGATATGTGAAAGAAAAAAAATATGTTAATTTTGAAGAATTGAACTCAATACAGAGATTGTGTTAATCCGAGTTCAGTTGGTTCTAGCATTCCGAACTGAAATACATCAACAGAAATGCCTTATACGGAAAAAATCCATATAGAAGCAATTCGGTTTTGGCATGCCGAATTGTGAGCAAATTCTAGCTAGTGCCTCGCGAAAAATACTCCTTCTGTGAATTTTGTTCATGGCTTATTTTATTATTTTACATGTTATTCAGATGTAAGTTAACACAAAATTCATTATTATAATGCGGTTCTTCATTATACAAATTGAAATTTCCTAAATCTTGTTTTCTTTCACAAAATAACTTGCACATTTTTGTTTTATTCAATTTTTCAAAGATTCCGATTCATTCATTCTTCATGTTATCATTCTTTTGACATTTCATACCTCATTCAATTTTCGAAATATATATATGAACAAGAGAATATATGTCTACAGGGTTGGAATAATGAAGGTCAATTTTCTGCAAAAAATGTAATTCATTTATTTTTTGAATGAAATTTATTTCACCTCACGGCTATGTATTTGAAGAACCTCGGAAGTGATGGTTGCCGTTGCGCACTCGGCCGCAACCTCACCGCAGCAAGCTGTAAATAGGTAGTATTGTCGCAACTCAGATGGTTTTGGTAGATTATTTGGCAAACGGCGTGTCCACCACATGTCGCAACTCAGATGTTGCCCTCCTATGGATCGCAACTTGGCTACTCGCTTGGCTTGATGAGAGGATTTTGATCATTTCACCATCCAACTATATTCACCCCCAAATGAAGAGTCAAGATAGTTTTCGTATAAAATCAACATTTATTGATTTAATGAGAAAGTCGTGAATAAATGCTTGCCGCATGGCAAAGTAGCAGAGACAAACCATAGTAATTACCAAACGGAACACAACACAAAACAACAATTCAGATAGAACATGGAAAAACAGTACTCACATTATGACGCCTGGGGTTGACCAGCAGGATCAAAGTCGGGAGGACGGTACACATTTTGGCAGCAACTCGTGAATAAGTAACCCAATCACGGATTCAAGTAAAGTGTTATCGAAATGCATTATAATGATAATGAATTAGTAATCAGTAATGAGTAAATCAATAATAATGGATCAATCAGTAATTGAGAAATGGGTGATCAATAATAATCAAAAATCAGTAATGAATGGCTTATCGATTTGGAATCTATTTATATTTGGAATCGATGCTAACATTGCAATTTCCCGCAATGGCAATGCTCGATACCGGGCGTATAGCTTAGCCCGTATCGCAAGCTAAGCGGTTTCATGCAAATTTTACCGGAACTAGAGTCTATGATCGAAACGCTGTACAAGATGTTATAATTTGGAAAAGGTAATTTATGAATAAAGATCTAGAAATGATTTGTACTTCTTGACAGTATCTCGTTATATGTTCATAGCGTTTTTAGATTATTTCTATATAGGATGGAAAAAGTTTTCTTGTGCATGATGGAATAACTCTGCCAATGCGAATATGGCCGCAAATATCGTTTGCCAGCTGTTAAAAATATATTGATCAAAAGGAGGTTTGCAACATCGCTCGCAAATTAATGCGTATGCGTCGGAAGCTGGAATTCTCAACCAATGACACAAACAGTACTTAATTGAACCTTGGATACTCATGGAAAGTGAAATCAGATCAAATAATGTAGGGATTTTTTTTGCAATCTGTATTATATTCGGAAACGTCAGCAGATTCCACTGTCAATGAAATGTCATGGTATTTATATTTTTCATGCGACGTAATAATAACTTGGGAAATATAGTTCACGTTAACAATAATGAAAATGATGCTGTGTGTTACGTGACCGTCTAATGGTCATTTGATATCATTTTGAATGAGAATACTTGCGGCCACATTTTGATAGGCAACCCAGTGAAGACATATTCTCCTATTCATGAATATATGATTGAATTTGATGAACGTAGTAATCTTACATTCGGATCTCGTACTATAACCAGTGTAGGCTTAGCGATGTTTGTAAAAGGCTGCATCATTCTGTCGTTTGCTCCTAGGAACACTCTAAGCATCTACTTATCGTATGATATTAGTGAAATTCTGGTGCAGTGGACAAATCAGCCTCGAAACCGGTCAAAAATGACATATATTGTGCCTACTGATGAAGCTTTTATACTAGTAAATATAACAGTTCTAAAATCACGCATGATATACGTCGATTACGTTTATGACTGTGATTACATACTTCACGCCACCAAATATGCTCTTATTCAACTGATGACAAAACATGTTGTCTATTAGACGGATCAGTGATGAAGGTCATGCAACGATGGACGGGTACATTCTTCATCATATTTCATCCTTCTTTTATATGAAACGTTGGCAAATCCGGAAAAATCTTCGTCAACTCTTCTCCACATACACGTCATCTATTCGATAATTGCGTTTTCAAGCTAAGAAAAATAGTAGTACCTTCGTTAAAATGGTGATAATTTCGTAATATTCCAAACACACATCAACGATGGATACCTATACGTCACTGGTTCATTGATTCATTAAGTTAGTTAGTTAGTTAGTTAGTTAGTTAGTTAGTTAGTTGGTGGTAGTTGAATGCCAATAAATATCATTTCTGATGATGATTTTATCGCTAGAAATGAAAACGAGAGATAAGAATCATACCTTCAAAGAAGATGACAAGTTGGCAGCAGCAGAGCTTGAAGAGAAATTTCTAAACATTGCTAGAATGGAATCGGCGCTAGACGGTTTCTGCTTTCCATTGGGTAGCCGGTTGTGTCTTCTGTCTATCAACAAATCTGAAATACTTGTACTCAGAGCACTGAGAATAGCAAGATCAGAGCTAGTAAACGAGTCACTACCTTGATTGCTAGAAGTGCTATTCGGCGATCTGAGGCCTACGCTAGGCGAGGGAGGAGTACTAGCTGCCCTAGCGAACAAACAGCCGAGTTTGTTTGTTTGCATTATTCCGAGTTCCATTTCACTACCCGGAGTCATTTCATTAGAAACCTTATTCAGTAGTCGGGCAAATGTAACTTTTTTTTCTAATTTGGGATCTATCAGAGTATTCTGCACGTCGCTATCAGTGAACTTCGTCTCACTGTCTCCACCAATTTTCATTTTGATATCTTCAACATTCGTATTCATTTCACTGAGTTTGATTAGCTCTCGTAAACTGACTTTCTTAGAATTCGGCTTGGGAGAAACGAGTTGTTGAAGTATTTCTCTTTTCTCGGTAACATTTTTTTTAATCGGTGTAGAGTTGTTTCGTTTCTTCCTTGGTGAAGGAGTACCTATAAATCAATGAAATGTGATTAGATCATTTCGAATTGAATGCAAAGTCGCGATATGATTTCAAGCAATATACATATACTTTCAAAGCTGAACATCATTTTCGAGTAGAACAAATCCATGTGAAATCATGTTAAGCTAGTATTACTCTTTCTATTTGTCTTGGCGTGTGCTTGCATGTTTCATATTTGATATAGTGATATGAACGATCCATTCGATTCACACGTATGTCATCACGTTACCAGATATGCTCATATATGTCTCTCCTCATGAACTAATATTATGCATTGAGTCGGTTATTCACTGGCATTAATGGTTAATGTTCTGTTGAAACTTCATTCAACCGCTAACTGTGCAAGAGTTGCAAATATGTTATTGTATCAATATCGATAGATAAAGTGTGGATTCATGCAAAAATCATATCAATACAATATAAGAATAAACCCAATATGATGTTAGATGAAATGACGCACACGCCAAATATGCAGAAAGACTGTTTTGAGATTCGTAAAGTACAAATGGAATTTGGCTGAATTCTCTATATTTGTTCTGTTATATCTTCGTTATCGAAGAGTTATGATTTTTAGTTTTATCAGCAGGTTGATTGATATAACTCTCTTCAGAATCTGCACATTCCAACATACAGCATTACCAGCAGAAATAACATATCGATTGAAGAACCAATTGACAATATGGCGTGAATACGTCTCATTATATCAACAATGTTCCTACTTTATATCAATGATCTGTTGGGGGCAACCACTTGCCCTATCCACAGCTTTCAGACGAAATTACTCTCCATGATGCGTCCATTCCTAGAATTTCTATTCCTTCCCAGAAAATTAGGAACCCACGACGAGACTAGGTCAACGCATTCAATGAATATCACGAAGAAATTACAGCCTGGAGAAGCAAGAACTTCTTAGAATTTAACGCCAACAAAACCCAAGCGTGTATTTGAAGACCACAAGAGAAAAAGGGGGAATGTCATAGGAAGTGAATTTAAAGAAAAACGCATTACTTTTTGGAAGTTGGAGGAAACTGGAATCAAACCACCTGGATTCCCATGATGAAGTATAATGAGCAATGAAGTTGGATAACTAGGAATAAAAACATTTTTGAATGAAAAAATCATCAAATACAAAAAAAATATCGCTTGGAGCGCACGAAAGGAAATCCCTATGATGTTCAAAGAACATCGTGCGTTTATAGGGAGGATAGGGACAGGAGGTAGGTATTGGAATTTTTTTTGAACTGATAAAATGCTGTTCGACATCTTTCGAGGTTCACAACGAAAGGATGTGCTGACTGGGCTTGTCTAGTTCGTCTGACTGGTATTGCTAGTGAAGGGATGATAGCAGAGATTTCCAAAGAACATTTCCCGTAAAAGTACCGAGAATAGAGAGGTCGCCGACCTTTCTACGGTGTTCCAATAATGTCGAAGAGTGAGTGAGTGTGGCGTCACCCACCAGTCTTCTCTGGATGGAATCTAAGAGCATGATCGTATGTCTTGGTGCTGAACCCCATATGAGGAAACAGTATTCTAGAACAGGCCGTATCTGCGCTTTGTAGATCATGAGAAGCTGTTGAGGTGTAAAGTAGCTTTTCGCACGGAACAAGAATCCGAGGTTTTGTGAAGCGGCTTTTGCGACGGATCTGACATGATTATCCAATGAAAGAGTGTTGCTGATGGAAATTCCGAGCATAGATATGGTGGACTTGGTGGGGATGGTGGTGCCAGACATTACAATATCAAGCTGAGTTTTGCCTTTCTATAGAAAATACAGGCTTGAGTTCTGGTGGCGTTAAATTCAACTAGGTTGTTGGTTCCCCAGGCTGTAATTTCAGCAAGGTCTCCATTGACAGAATTGACCTGCCTGCGCCGTGAGTCCTCAGTTTCCTTGAAAAAAACATGGGAATTCTGGGAGAGAACGCAGTATGGAGGGTACTATCATCTGCAAAGCTGTGGATGGGGCAAGTTGTTACTCCCAACAGATCCTTGATATGAAGAAAGAATAATGTTGGTGCCAAAATTGATCCTTGTGGAACGTTGGAATTGATGTCAATGGTATCAGACGATACACAGTCCAGCACCACGTGAAGCAATCTGCCTGAGAGAAAACTCGGTAAGAGATGGCATAGCTGAGGTGGTAAGCCGTTTGATGGTAGTTTGTGGAGGAGTCCTTCGTGCCAAACACGGTCGAATGCTTTCGATATGTCCAACGCGACAGCTAGAGATTTCTCGTGTTTTTTTTTAATGAAGCTTGCCATGAATGGGTGACGTAGGCAAGCACATCTCTAGTATATCTTCGGTGGCGAAAGCCGTATTGTCTATCATTGATGATTCCTGACTTCTCTAGATATTTGATAAGCTCACTATTGATGGCTATCTCCATCACTTTGGAGATTACTGAAAACAGGGCAATGGGCCTGTAGTTGTTGAGCAGGTTCTTCTTCCCTGTTCTTAGGATTGGTTGGACTATAGCTGTCTTCCAGCATGATGGAAAAATACCCGACCAGTACGAGACGGTAAACAACTTGCAGAGAATCGGTGCCAATTCTGGTGCACATTTTTCGAGGATGATGAGTGGAATTCTATCAGGACCGTTAGCCCTATTCGTTTTGGGATCAAGCAAAATTCGTCTGATAGTGCGTTGACGAAAGACGATTTCGGGCATTCGACTTTCAACGGTTGGAATGTCTGGCGGCACTTTTCCTTGAGAATCTGAAGTAGAATTTGCCGCGAACATCTCTGCAAGAATATTTGCTTTCTCTTGCGATGTTGTTGCTAATGTACCGTCGGATTTGGAGAGTGGTGGAAATGAACTATCAGTGAAATTTCTTTCGACTGCTTTAGCAAGGGACCAAAACGAACAGGAGCCATTGGGACAATCTATGAGTTTCGATATTATCTTGGCATTGTATGTTTCTTCCGAAGCATCTATTGTTTGGCTGCAGTTATTCCTGGCACAAACTTATTCTGCTCTAGTCGCGAGGTTAGGGTTTTTGCGCCAGCGATGGTAGGCTGTTTGTTTCAAGGCAACAGTTCTAGAACAGTTTTTGTTGAACCAAGGTTTTGATGTTGATGATCTTTTCGAAGAATGAGGTATGTATGTGTCCATTCCGAGCATGATGATCTCGGATATTTCCGCAGCACACTGTGAAGGGTCCTCACAGTCAAAGCATACTCTATGCCAAGGATACTCAGAGAAAAACATGCGGAGACCGTTCCAATCTCCAGAATTGTAATGCCATATAAGACGTGGAGGTGCACGAGCAGTTGATGGAATGAGAAATGGGCAGGTTGTGGAGATGAGTGAGTGGTCAGAATTACCAAGTGGAGCTCGTACATCTATGGTGTAGGGTGCTGAATTATCAGTGAGGAATGAGTAAATTATGTCAGCTGAATGGTTATTGGCATCGAGAATTCGTTAGGGTTCTTTGATAAGCTACTCTAAGCCGTGAGTGATGGCGAAAGCTTCGGCTTGTCGCCCAGCTTCATCCGTTCTGTCAGAGTGTACGAGCCAAGCAGTGTTGTGTACATTGAAATCGCCCATGATGATGATTTCTGCTGCTGGATGGTTCTGTTGAATTTGGTCAAATTTCAGAGACAAGAATTCCAAGAGCTCTCTATAGGATGGATCATTTGGTGAAAAGTAGTTATCCAAAGATTCAAAGGAAAAATTGGGAATGTCTGAATAAATTGTCAAAAAACTGGATTGTTCACTCGCAACGTTCTGTTCGGGTACATTCCTTCATTCTTGCCTGACTACCTCATGAGCATAGGTGGACATATAGTACATCTAGCATCTCTACAATTCCATCATTCACGCGATATGAGTAGGAATCGTCATGTACCAATTTCATTATTTGATTCCCATTACTCGGACGTACTCGACAAGCCCATACAGTACACCTTTTTGTCGTCAACCTCGAAATATGTCGAACAACTCTCTACCGAAACTCGTTCATACATAGAACGGCAAAGCGTCGGAATTTTCTGCCAAACAGAGTATTTCCTAGAACTAATCATCTCGAGAAACTGAGAAAAAAACCCAATACCTTCCTCCTCTCCCTATCCTTCTTATGAACCCACGATGTTCCCCAAACATTATATAGGGTTTCTCTTTCGTACGCTCCAAGAGATGAAAAAAAAGTGGCAGTATCTCTCTCTTTCTCATCTTTTGTTTCGACCTTTTGACAGTGTGAAAACAACCTATTGAAATCACAATGGAATCTGTATTCAAGCTAGCACTAAGTTTGGACGTTTCCTTTTCTCCACATTTTTCGTGCTCATCAAGCTTCATGCAAATTGCAATTTAGAGAACTGTTCTTTGATTCGCATTTTATGATTCGGGATATTATCAAGCGTGGAAGTGTGTGCGTGCTTCCAGCGCACTCGGATTGATATAAATCTTCCACCCAACATGATTCGGAAGATAGCATCAAATTTGAATTCATTGAGTCCTTTCGTTTTATTGGAGCAGGCTTCGATGCTCTTGCAAAAACTATGGACATTGAGGATTCGAGAATTTGGAAAAGTGATTTTCACAGCGCTAATGGAGGTCAGTTTAAATTGCACACAACGGGAAGTTTTTTTTATGACTATATTCGAAGTACACAAAAATTGACTGAAATTAGGTAACCTTTCATCAGAAATTTTCACAAGCGATTGGATTGATTGATCAATATTTTCGATGATGAATATGCTCGTGCTCAAAACGTTTGGGAGGCTTTCGAATCAAAGACGCTAGAAGAATGAAGTGACTTGTCAATATTTGTCTTCTCGCCGATATCATAGTGGAGTATCAAGAATCATCCATGAAAATATTTCGTCTCGACCAAGCCTAGTATCACACCATGCCGTGTTATACGTGGGATTGTATGCTCAAATAAACAGAGTGCAAATCAGAAATTCTCAAGGATATAGACATGGTGATATAATTGAAAAAGGAAGAGGGACCTCGGTTTGCTGCGATAGATACAGCAAGGCAAACAATAAATACCGAAACACATAAATGATTTCAATATACCATCGAAATATTTACTTTAGGAATAATTTATACGGTGAAGCTATGAGTGAACCACTCTTCTATTGAGGTTCCACTTGAGTCGATGACAACAACGATGATGTCACCCAAATTGATGATGATGCTAATGGAGGCTATACTCTCCAAGTAGATTTGAAGTTTCCAGAGGGGTTAAATGACTTGCATAAAGAAATTTCCATCTCATCTCTAATATTGCACTCCACCTGATTCAAAATTATCAAGATCAATCCACCCTTCATAAGAAGAGATGATATATTCTGCCCGGCAGAAACTTGAAGTAGGCTTTGGAACATGGATTGAAACTCACAAAAATTCATAGGGTTTTAAAATTCATGCAAATGGTTGTGGCTAGCGTCCTCCATCGCGTTGGACGAACGATTGAGGATTTTAGCTACGAGCGACTTCGAAGAAGATTTACGGTAATTGGTGAGCAATACGGTGTTCGAGGAATCCAATAATATTCTCTTGTTCATCGCGTTGTGAAACTAGTCCGAAAATATAAAGGTCGTTATGGCGCCAAAACTTTGATTACCTGCCCCAAAATTTCACAATCGTGATGACATCATAGCGATACAATTGGAAAAGTCTCAGTAAGTATTCAATGAACCTCTTCATATTGGTATGACCATTTTAAAATCATCGAAGATTGTAATGTCTGATTTCCACTATGATTTCATGATGCCAAAGATCGAAGTAGAAAATTGTGAACTCATGTACACCGACGCGAAAAGTTACATCAATGAAATTGCCTATGACGATGTATGAAAATGAGTATCTACTTCGAACATAACAAAATTAGATAGGTACATGAGGATATGCTGCAGATGATTTATATATGTGATTTCTCAGACCAATGAAAAAATATTGTGTTTATCAGAAGACGAGGCTGACAGTAGGATAATTTCACATTTCCCTGCGTTATGCTCCTAAATGTACAGATATAAATCAGGAAAACATGATGGGGATATCGAGATAAAGAGAGCGTTTAGAGCGGGAAGGATTGAATGAGAAACACTCAACTGATTGAATGAAGAATTTATAAATAATCGAAAAATCAAAAAAAGTGAGAAAAACGTCGTCAAAAATGGTTTGACATTCGGGGATCATTTGATTGTTTGAAAAATGAAAAAAAAAAAACGTATTCCAGCGCACGATTAGTTCTTATGCTCACAGTGTCTGCTCCATCAAACAATCCAGAATCAGCCTGAGTCCACATGACGATGAGATGAAATTCATGTAGATCTTTTTTGATACTGTAACGTTATTTGGGTGCAGAAGCAAACACGACACTCGAACTGATTTGTTTGAACTATAGAAACACTAATTTATAACGAACTTAGAACTACTATTTATGTAAAACGATTTATATCACGCAGTATATAACTGTATCTCTGACACTCGCTGCTCGACTGACTGACTCAGTTGTTCGGCCGTCTTATATATAAGATCCATTGGTAGGCTTTGGTTCGAGAACGTTCTCGAATGATCTTCCGTCTCCTTCTTTTTGTTCTAGAAGCTTCTTAGAACAAAACCTCTCTCTCTAATTGTTTCATCGATTGTTTCCAGAATATTCCAGAATCTTCTGTGACGTTATTTGTCACTGCGGCATATATTGGGTGTTCGGAAATATACTGGTGTATGTAGGAATCATTGGGAGATTGAAGAACAATCTGGGATGCGTGATACAGGATGATCGTTGTACTGTTGTCTTACTGATGATGTTACTAGTGTCCCTCTAAGGGAAATATCATTACAATACATTACCCTAGGGACAATTCAGTTTGAAGTTACCTCTTGTTTTTGTATTTTTTTATTATTCACTCTTTCATCACAATAACAATGAATCTACAGGACATCTACGTTGAAACGATTTGTGAAAATAGTTGGTGTTGATGTCGAAGCAATGAAATCGTGGTGGATCTTTTTGAAAATGAACAATAATTCGAAGTTCGTCGATAATTTCATCGGGCAGTTCAAGTCTACTTCGAGATGCACCTTTTTTGACAATATTCTGGTGACGTTCGAACCATTTTGAGAGTTGTCTCCACCGATACCACAGCGATCAGGCCAAGACAGGTTGTCTCATTGCTTGAACTCGTTTACCAGTGTTGAGATTTTAGACGGCGAGGAGAAACCAACTTTCTTGATGTGTTAAGAAATGAAGATGTCTGAAGTCATCATTCATCCACAAGTTTCCTAGAACTTTGGTTATACATCTGGAACGTTCCTCGCAGACTGAATAGTGCAGTGGAAAAATGAACACAATTGTCGACTCTTCCTTGATGTGCTTGGACATAAGCCTCTACATACCTGAAGATATCGCCCTATGTCCTCACAATCTGTACTCTATCTCGAATCATTACGGTAGCACCTCTAGCGGACACTACACAGCCTACTGCAGACATATTCATACTGAAATTTGACATAAGCACGATGATTCTCATGTCTCTTCAGTTTCGTCGAATTCTCTCGTCAGTGAAAATGCTGATATTTTCTTCTACCAGCAAGAGGTTCATCCCAAATACGAATTCAATTACTAAGTTCAAGACACCTCAACTGGTGACAACATATCTAAAAACAAACAACGTGATGGTGTTTCAGTAGAGAGCTATTACACCGTAGATGATCCCGATGAATCCCTTCGTACTGTCCACTATATTGCTAATGACCACAACGAGTTCAACCCCCGGGTTCAACACAGTCGTGAAGAAGCAAGAAACTTCAATCTATCCAGCTCCAACTGCACACTCTTCTCCAGTACAGAATGTACACTCTGCCCTAGTACATAATGTATCATCTGCCCCAGTTCTACATGCTGCTCGAATACGTGCATCCCAGTGTGTGCACACTGCCCCAGCCGTTCATGAAACTCTCAAATTGACTGGAAGAAAAAAATCAAAAGAGCTATATGCATTGAATATGCGAGTTTCTATATCTGAAACCATTGCTGATGTATTTGTTGCGTCAAAGGAAACAATTTTACAACTTTGGCATAAGCGATTGTGCCATCAGATTGAACGTTATGTCATGGAAATTAGGAGGCAATATAATATTCATGTAAGAGCACATGAGGAATTTTGCGAAGGTAAGCAGCACAGAGCTAGCTTCAGACCAAGGCCGAATATACGTATGGAACGGTTGAGTTTCTTGAAATCACAAGAAATGATCAACAGTACTGCCAATTCTAACGAGAAGGAACTTCTGATAGTTTCATATGTCGACGATGGACTTGTCGCTGAAACTGACATCAGTCAAACTACGTTCACAAACTGTCGAAAACATTTTGAATGACTCTGATTGTGATGCTGTAATAACCCCATGTGGAAGTGATAAATCTAATGAGGGTGGGGATGATCCAGGTAGAGCACATGCCCCTCATCGTGAAGTTGTGCATAGTGTTATGTGATTGGCAAACATAACTCATCCCAATAATACACAAACAGGTAATTTTCCTACAGAAACATCAAATAGTCCCAATATGACAAATTGAAATTCAATTCAGCCAAACGTGTTCTGAGATATTGAAAGACAACTGCATCACATGGATTTTTGCACCAAGCTAAAAAAACTGATGTGAAAGCTTATAGTGATGCAGACTACACTGGTGATAGAATAACACGACGACGACAAAGTGAAGAAGTATGTCAGAATTCAGGAGCTGCTATAACATGGATGAGCCACAAATAACGCAGCGTTGTACTATTGTCACGAGTAGAACATACGGTATATCAGTAATTTCGAACCATGAGGGTTTCATAAACATAAATTAAATCAAATCATCCGTTGACATTGAATTATAAAAACTGACCAAGGAACTCTCATGAGAAACGTGCATTTCTAATAAAATGATGTATATAAATATTGGAAGTGAGGGTTCCGAAGTTAGTCTGGTCTGGGGCTACTCTTGACTTGACAAGAGCTCGTCGTTATGGTCTTTATAATGTAAGTTGTTATTCAGTCTTTATATTCATTGTTGTTTATTCATAATTGTTATCGCTACCCATAATGTTTCATGCTATTATAAATATTGTTATGTTTGAATGTAGTCTCGTACTTTCAGTTACCCCTAAACTATTAGTGCCTATTTGAATATTACCTCTCGCAAAATATTAAGCCAAGCATACCCCTTATAAATCGATATGGTGGGAACACAACCCATTTGTTGTGACATGGTGGAGGCGCCTAAGCTTCTTTCCTTGAGTCTCATTCCTCATAATGGACTCATCCATTTTTTTTTTGCATACATCGATTTATGTCAATTTTACTTTTCATACAAAGGCACTAGTAGAAAGGGTTATTTGAAAGTAATTAAGTATAGCAGCATGAATTATGGGTGATAACAAAGTAAGAAAGTCATTTAAATTAGAAATCCGAAATTTTTTCAATATTTTAAATACCATTAAGCTTGAAAAGTTTAATAACAATCATTCCATTTCTATTCAAAGACATGATATAAAGCACCGGACCAGACTCACAAAGTTTGGAGCTTATCTCTGAACTTTGTTATTTTTTTTCTCTACTCCTAATTTTCTATTTGAATTTGGGAACAAGTTTTTCCTATATCTCATTCTTGCCAGTTTTTTATTTTTCATATCAAGATAATTTCAAATATTTTTATTTTTAGTTGATGAAATCATTCAAGAAATGCAATGCCAATGCCATGAACACTCAATTGAGAATATAATAAGTCATTCACAACGTGCCTATAGTTTTATAACAATACGAAATGAAAACAATAATAACAAATCATCGTGCTCGATATAATTCATAATAAATTTCAATATTAGTGCGAATGCAAATAATTAATAATTCAAGTAATAGTTGAGAATGTTTCCATTCAAAATAACTTAGTCAGTATATATATGACCTTTCAAATATTGAAAATACTCTTAAACGTTGGTATCGTTTACCATTTTTTTGTCATTCCTCCTGAAATGAATTATACGCAAATATGATATTATGATGTCATGGAAATATGATATGTAATGAATTAATTGAGCTCAAAAATATTGATGTGTATGTAAACTCTCAATGAAGAGATTGTTACTTGGTTTCAAGTGAAAACCGTTTCCGTACAGAATAATCATCACCCTATTCAGCATATCTCGTGGTCCTAGCCAAACCACATCCAGAGAAGTAGCTGTTTGGTTGATATTCTAAAAAGTACGAAGTGTTATAGTTGTAATTATGCACTATAACAGTAAATAGGAGGGAATCCTGGAAGATGTGCCACACTAAGGCATGAAGGATTAACCTTACTGAAGATATTTTGTCCTCGAATTGATAGGACATGAAATGATGATTTAATGTGGAATAATGAGCTCGTATATGATGATTATGTATATTTATGAATTATGAAGATGATTATAATGATATTTACCCCCAGGGATGATTTTCCGAAAATGGAAAATATTTGCGAGTTGTTGAACAAAGAAATGTACGGTCTAGTTCTAACAAAATTGGAGGAATGAGCATGCGGTATTTTTAACAGGGGTATTTTCAATCGGTTCAATAATGTATAACTGATGAAATATCACAAATTTTATTATAATAAACTATCTACTACTTGAATTCATCGAAACAACGAGAATAGGGGAATTGATTTTTTTTTTTAATTGAATAAACGCCAATATATTTGTGAAAGCGGTTACACCAAAGATAAATAAATAAATCGAATAAAGTTCTGATAATATTTCATATTGAACAAAAAATAATATCAATGGCCCTTGAGTCAAAATATTGCTCAAAGTACATGAAAGTACCAATTCTCGGACGGTTCATCAGTTCATTCAAGCTGCCAATAATGAGTTGTCAGATGAATATCCTTTTAAATCTTACGAATTGGACCTGGAATGTCAAAAATGATCAATATGTAAGTATGAAATAACATGGTGATAATTTCGATAATATATTTATCAAATAGGTAATTTTTTTTAAAGTAATTTTTCAACGAGAAGGCACGTTGGTTTGTTCACATGACACAAGTTAATTTTTTAACCATTATTTCAATTCACCTGTTAATATATGAATAATTTTCAATTGGCAATATTGGCAATTTATTTCAATCTCGTGTTTGAGAAAATATTTTTCTTAAAGAAAAAGCATTCAAATCCATTGAGATTTTAAATCGAATAGAAACATAAGAAATTCATCATAATACCGCATATGTAAGAAATTAGGTATATAGGTAACTCATAATTTATTTTTTGATTATTCAATGAACTATTTCTTTTTTCAATCATAAAACTTCTTCTGATGATTCATTTTGTTTTTTGCTTTCCAAGAAAAGTTAATACGATTTTCAGATGTCTCTGATAATCAACGAGAACTTTTCTGCAATACGTATACATTGTAATATCGCATATTAGTAATAAAAACTAAAGCAGGTATTTTGACGAACTCGCTAATATAAAGAAAATAATCATGAACTTGACACTGTGTTCACGTTACTTTGTGTTAGTTAATATAATATTGTTTATTTTGATCATAGGCTTAATGATGAATCATGCTATATGAGAAACTCGAGAAAGCATGTTGATGTTTTCACAATAAAATAGAATAATGATAGTTTTAGGAAATGATTTTTTTTTAAATAAATTCATAATTGATAATTACGCACCAAATTCATAGATTGACTCTAGTACCATATTCAGTAAATTATCAGAATCATCAGAAATTGATGGAACAAATAGAAAAAATAGGGGATTCATGATGTTGAAAGAGGTAGACAGCGGATCTCAACATAGACAATATATAAATGTCCATGTTATATATAATATTTTTCACTTATTTTGCGAAACACTTCAACTTATTCGTATGATAATATTATATAGGCTTATGTAATCACTACTCATTTCATTGTAAATAGATATCTACTAGAAATATTTTCTTCTTCATATGTTTCAACGAAACCACACAAAACAATGCACCCACAATGAGCACTGGAAAACAGCACGCATCAACATATCAGACACCCAGGGGGATGCAGCCACGCAGCCAAATGGCCAAACATGGACAAACCAATGACCGTTTGACTGTACAGCGTGATTCGATGGTAGTTGCTGGGTAGCCTAGGAACGAAGAGGAAACAAGTAGGAATGCTACAAGTTGTGGATATCTCCTAGAAGTTTGACGTTGGGAGACCACGAAATTCATTCCACGAGATTCCTGATCAGCCTCTGCATTGAGACGAATGGACCAAGATGTTGTGCCGTCATGACAGCAACTGCTCATCAGTCGTCATTCGCTACCCGAAGCAGCCAGCAGTTCCTTCTCCGTTCAGCTGCCAACTACCTCGAATGGCAGCCTAGGAAATCTTAAAGCCCAAAAGATTTCATCCCGATGCCCAGGACAAGGATACCTTCGAGCCCAAAAGGATCCTGCCGAAATTTCCATGACGATTGGAGGATGCCATGCCCAATCGTCATTCCCTACCCCCAAGCTGCCAGGAGTCTCACCGAGAAGAGTCTGATTGAAATGCTTTAGTTGAATAGCCAGTGCCGGACTTAGTGAAGGTGTGAGTGTGCATTGTAGACACTAAACTTTTGAGTGTGTGAACTCACTTTTCAAGACTTATTGATTTTTGTCATCTGAGTTTTTTATGTATAGGTTCTCCTCGATATATTTAGATAGGTGATAATTCAAAAACTGGGGTCCAGTTTTCTCGGAGAGAGGGGTCATGTCACGAGTAGAACATACGGTATATCAGTAATTTCGAACCATGAGGGTTTTATAAACATAAAGTAAATCAAATCATCCGTTGACATTGAATTATAAAAACTGACCAAGGAACTCTCATGAGAAACGTGCATTTCTAATAAAATGATGTATATAAATATTGGAAGTGAGGGTTCCGAAGTAAGTCTGGTCTGGGGCTACTCTTGACTTGACAAGAGCTCGTCGTTATGGTCTTTATAATGTAAGTTGTTATTCAGTCTTTATATTCATTGTTGTTTATTCATAATTGTTATCGCTACCCATAATGTTTCATGCTATTATAAATATTGTTATGTTTGAATGTAGTCTCGTACTTTCAGTTACCCCTAAACTATTAGTGCCTATTTGAATATTACCTCTCGCAAAATATTAAGCCAAGCATACCCCTTATAAATCGATATGGTGGGAACACAACCCATTTGTTGTGACACTATCATCAACGGAAGCTGAATATATTGCTGCTAGTGAGGAATCTGAGGAAACGATTCGACTGAAGAGACTTCCTGACAAAATATAGAATCTCAGATTTACACCAACAATACTTATGGATAATATGAGCGCTATTAAATTGACTGCATTGCATTGCAATGTGTTTTCACTTCGTACGTCATGGATCGCATTAAATTGCATATATCATAACGAAACCACTAGACTGTATTCGTTTTCAAGAACTCTGCAAAATGGTGGGTGTTGCTGAACAAAAATAATGATGTTATATTCATCATCATTATTATTATTTATTATTGTAGTTCGGTCGAAACGAAGAAAATGATAGTGACTGTTTCGACAATTAATGAAAACGTCTTCACTTGATTGTATTTCTTTTTATCATGCTGCTACGATACGTCATCAAGAAGTCTACGGTTGTAGTTTTTACTGTTCACAAGGAGGAGCTGTAACAAACCCGATGGGTGCCACTGTATGAAATTCTCCATCTCCAATTATATTTAACTCTGAAACATTAACATCAACAGAAATATTATAAGGTTTTTCAAACTCCACATTCTGAGATAGTTTAATGGTTGTGTCAAATCCTTCTGTATACAAAATTGTAAAATATCGTGGATGATTTGCAATCCTTTGAAGGTTTTTGCTATAGGATATAAAGCGCTGACCATGCTTCAGTAGAAACATGCCTTATCGTTATTTCGAATATCAATGCAAGCCTGCTTCTTCTCAACTTCTACAGGTTATTCGATAGGTACTAATTGGTTGGTAATTCCAAAGAAATAATATCTCTCAAAGCTCAACCATTATTTTTTTTGGCGAATTCGCTTCATTTAATCTCAAATTTGATACTTTCAATTTTGAAACAGTCCTCCGAATCCGTTTCCATATTTGCTTTCAATCATCCCCACATCATCAGATTCTTTGACAAAATCACCACATAATGTATAATTAGTTTTCAGCATAGAGATGTCATCCAAAATTTCCAATATTGTTATGGTAAATAATGTGGAGGAGTCTGCCAGAATGTCAATGATTCCCTTATGATTCGAATTGATACTAAGCCGGTTATACAACACACTATCCGCAGCTACAGAATACACGACATCAAATCCGCGACGTTATATCCGCGAGTCATTATACCGTGAGTGATTATATTCACAACATTATATCCGCGACAATACATCCGCGACGTTATATCCGCGATAGAGACATTTTGAATTGAATTGAATTTGAATTCAATATCAAAATTTTCAATATAATATATACAATTAAATACAAAAATCACTGAGCAATATAGTGAACTTTTACTACTGATGAAGACGACTGAATAAACAATACAATAATCATCAACAATAAATACCGAACCTCTCTTACCTCTCAGACAAAATGAAAGGAGCGTATCCCCGCAGCATTTTGGACGAGAATGTAGAATGTAGTTTTCAAAATACAAGGTGTTCAAATTTTGTTTTCGAATCGGTTATTTAATTTTCATTTCAGACATTCTTCACCCAATTTTGTTGAAATTCGATAACGTTATTAGTATTTATGAAGGCTTGATTAGCTATTGATAAAAAATAATGAGCTGATTAATTTCAAGGCGAGAACATGGTGTTAAATTGTTTTGAATTGCACTTCACTCTCGACTCAAAACCAAAATTTCAACACCTTGTATTTTGAGGACTAAGCAACATTCAAGAAGAACTATTCCACATCTTTGTCTTGAAATTAAGTGAGGAATCGCTCCTTTCATCTATCCAGAAAAATTTATAAACACCCTGCATAAAGAATACGAATAGAATAGATCAGAATATCACGAATTATCTATCAAGATATAGATGAGACAAGGGCAAGATTCTTTAGATAATCCTATACCTTGTCCTCATCGAATTCAGCAGCTATATTTCTGAATTTTTTTTTCTCGTACAGTATTTACGTCGCTGCTCGACCACAACCTCTTCACCAGTATTTATTTGCGTGATGGATAGTTCAGATGAATTTTGTTTCAGTTTTATCGCATTTATGATGGCACCGATATGTACATGATTGCATCCAACACGATCATTTAACCCCTTATGCTATCCTTCCATATTATTATTGGTACGGATTCGATCTTCAAACATTTAGGTATATCAATTCCAAATCGTTATATCGAAGTGTGGTGCTCTACGGCGACGACGGTTTCAAGATTCTTGGCCAATCCATTTTTTTTTTCAAAATACTCTGAAACCGGTGACGATTCCTGTTCATGATAGTCAAAATACTCGCTTTCAATCAAAGCATCATAAGCGAAATTCATATCATTCACGGGAACAAATGCTAATGCCATCATTTTTTTTTATTGAGTGCAAATTCCGCATTTGTTTCATCCGATTTTGTAGCCCACAACCTTGAATACGGCGCCACAAACATTGACCAAAGTGAAAAAGACAACCTGAAATCTCAGTTTTTGGAAATGCAGTTTGAATGCATTCATAAATGCCAATTCAAAATCGATCATCAACGACTTCGGCTTCAGTGTTTTATCAATATTTTTCAATTGCTTTAGAAACGCTGAGTACATTTCCTCAGTTTTATTAGGAACTAACATTTACAAGCGGCAGAGATTTGCGGTGCTTGTAACCATCTATTGTATGCAATTGTCAAAATATTGACGGAACAGAGCGAAATGTACCATCACATAACCACTGATCACATGTTGAGAGAAACTGAAGATTTCCAGCAGTAGAGAATATCAGAAATCTATCACCATCATTTCCACTATCATAAAATAAATATGAATCTCCTTCAGATGTTAATCTTAATGAAGCATCGAATACCAGCGCACTACGAGATTGCCCGTTTAACAATGTTGGATTATCATTTTAACGAGCACGTTGTTTCGCTCTCCTCATCGCTGGCACGTTTGGCAATTCAGCAGTTGAGATTTGATCAACTTTGACTTGACTTGGTCAGTATCGACGGTAGAAATGTCAGCAGCATGATGATGGTCAGGTACAAAACCAACAATTGTTCCTACATCTCATACCGAATTATAAATTCAAACCAAATCTCATCAATTTGAAATAGGTATCTGTCTTTTCGTCAGAAGATGTCTGTATCACAACACGACACGAATGTTTCGAATACTACTTACACCGCCAAGTTCTTGTACCACATGCATTTTCACTTTTTCGTGTATACATATGTCCATCGTGAACTAGCATCGGATTACCGTATTGTGATCGAATGAACTTCAACGGCATTGTTGAAAAATCGGAATCTATAACGAATCAGTGAAGCAGTACGATATCGAACGCAATCTGATTAACCGGTTCACACACCGACAAATAATTTACAACATTGCAATCGACTAAAAATAGGTGAGCAGAAGAGATAGAAAACAGAATGATACATTGCTGTTTGGATATTGACAAGCGGATATAATTACGCGCATATAAAGCCACGGATATAATGTCGCGCGGATACAATATGTAACGGATATAATAACGCGGATATAAGCCCACGGATATAATGTCGCGCGGATATGATGTCGCGGATTTGGTCTCTCGGATATAATGACTATGGATCAAGTGACATGTTATAACTGAGCCCTGTATGAATTCTTGATTTTATTGCAGTATTTTCGTTTTCTCGTCGATTTGCCTGACTTCTCAAACATGAGCCGACATAATGATGATGATTATGCTGCTCATTTGATGTTTCAATAAAGAACACAATTTGTTCGATCTCATCGATATTGTTTGGATATTCCTTATCTTTCCAATAGATAATGGACATTTTTCCTAAGCTGAAATGCATTTTCTGATATCTGAATCAAAAGATTTGGGAGCAAATGAGACTATTGGTTGTGACTGGTTATTTTGAATGTATAAAAGTGTTTCATCGACTTTGGTCACAGTTTTCCTGGTATTCCTCATCATTATTTTGGTGTATTGACAAAAGATATATTCGAAGAAAAGAATATCACCCACTCTCGAATTTCGATAATTTCGAATGACGCTGCAAAATGCGCCTTTCCTGTGGAGACCCCTCCTCTGATAACGGTGGAATATTTGCCTATCGTGAACTCGTCAATGTGTGGCCAATGTATTCCCGTTACTATATTTGATAGAAAAGCCACCACCTCGTCTGATTTCAGCAGAAGCCACTTTCCAAATTCGATGTTGACAACTTTGATGGGATGCAGCTTTCCTACCGTCATATCTGTCAGATTTCTTATCGGTTTCCTTTCCACCAGGAAAGCTTGGTTGAACTTGATAAGATCTACCTGTGGAGGAAAATGATATGAAAAGGCATATTTTGCACATCAAGAACTCAAAATGGAATGACAGAAGGCCTATAATACTCATGGAACCGTTAAATCAATTATAAAATATATATAATAACATAAAATGTATGGCAGAAGATTTATAATATTTGAAAAGACTCAAAACTCATTGGAAGAGCAACTAATTGAATAAGCAGAATCTTCAAATTCCTTTCAAACACTCAGAATGGTGTTGTGGAATTTATCACCGAAGGTCTATATTATTAGGAGAAAGTCACAATGTGATGAAAATATCAACGATCATATACGCAGAATCAAGCAATTATTCTCAAATTCGTGATGAATACCAAAATGTCTTCAATATTATAACAAAAACGGAAAATGGAATAAATAGTCAATTATATACGTCGAATTGAGGATTCAAATGATAGCTCGAAGAGATATTATCAAAAAAAGTCTATAGTATACGTAGGATCGAGGGTAAAAAAAGGCACTTTGATTTAAAAAAGATACGTACTGCAATCGATAATATGAAAATTGTAGGTGCTCCAGATGGGAGGCTGTGGCACGAGGTGTATTTTTTCCTGCGATCACTGATAATGAACTGAATGCTGCTGAAATTGAAGATTTAATTATACACGCAGAATCGTGGAATTTTTAAAAACTCAATATAGTGTAATGATATTTCCCTTGGAGGCGCTTTAGAAACATCAGCAGGAAGGCAGGAGTACAACGATCATCCCAGATTGCTCTTCAACCTCTCAATGATTCCTACATACACCAACATATTTCCGAACACTCAATATATGCCGCAGTGACAGAGAACGTCACAGAAGATTCTGGAATGTTCTGGAAACAATCGATGCAACAATTAGAGAGAGAAGTTTGTTCTAAGAAGCTTCTAGAACAAAAAGAAGGAGACGGAAGATCATTTCGAGAAGGTTCTCGAACCAAAGCCTGCCTGTGTTCTCATATATAAAACGGCCGAACAACTGAGTCAGTCAGTCAAACAGCGAGTGTCAGAGAGACAGTTATATACCGCGTGTTATAAATCGTTTTACATAAATAGTAGTTATAAGTTCGATATAAATTAGTGTTTCTTTAGTTTAAATAAGTCAGTTGAAAAATAAATAGTGTCATGTTCGCTTCTGCACCCGAATAACGTAACAATTGGTGTCAGGTGTGGGGTATTCCAGTGTGAAGTGAACAGACCGTTGCAATGAAGAAACTACACGAGTTAAAAGTGGTGGACTTGAAACGCGAGTTGGAGGAGAGAGATCTCGACAAAACAGGGATCAAGGCTACACTTCAGCATCGTCTCGAAGAGTTTATGGTGAGCGTAGGTCAAGATCCAGAGACGTTTACCTTCGAGGAACCAGCTTCAGCGGAATCGATGTTGGCTGGGATCTCGGCACAGATTTCTGCTCAGCAAGATCAGATCGCCTCTCAGATCTCAGCTCAACGGCAGGAGGTATTGGCCCAGATAACAGCTCAAGTCGCGACTCAGATAGAAGATCTGAAGAAAGAATTGCAGCTAGAAATAGATGAACTGAAGTCACAATCTCGCAGGCGAGCTGCGATGGAAGAGTCAGTGGTTACTACCAATCGAGTGAAGCCGCCTACATTCGATGGAAAAACATCGTGGCCAAACTACCTGAAGCAATTCGAAGCAGCTTCCAAAGCCAATGGGTGGACATCAGAAGACAAAGTGGTAGCTCTCACAGTAGCTCTACGGGGTGATGCACTAAACATCTTGCAAGCCATTCCGGAAGATAAATCCGATAACTACGATTATCTCATCGAACGCCTCAACATGCGCTATGGTCAAAAACATCTACAGCAAGTGTTACGATCACAAATGAAGAACCGTCGACAGGGAGACAATGAGAGCCTACAGGAATTTGAAATGGAAGTAGCTCGGTTGGTTCAGTGTGCCTACCCATCAGCTCCTGAGTATCTGATAGACTGTCTTGCTGGCCAAACGTTCCTGGATGTTTTGCGAGATATGGAAATGCGGAAAGCGGTTCGGTCGACTCGACCTAAAGACTCTCCCAGTGCTCTGGCAGCTGCGCTAGAAATCGAGGCCGCGATAGAAGCTACACGAGAAGCAACAAAATTCCAAGCCGTCGATGACAGCACGAACATAGCGGACAGTCCCAGGCAAGATCTAACTGAAGACCTTATAAACGTCATCAAGGGCCTCTTGGATGAGGAGAAGAAACCAGTTCGAGCAGCTGCAGGAAAACTAGAGCGGGATGATCCAAAAAGACCAGTTTACCGAGTGGGGACGAGCCATAAGAATGCAGATGCATTGTCCAGAAGGCCATGTCCACCTGAGTGCCCACATTGTAGTCGTTTGGAGGATAAGGAAGCAGTCCTCTATAGAACCACCGTTGTCAATGAAGATTGGTTACCTGCAGCAGTCAAGCAAGAGCAAGAAAAGGACCCAGAACTTCGGGAGCTTCGAGAATGGAAGAAAGCGAATCGCCGTCCTTCTTGGCAAGAAGTAGCACCATCTTCACAGACTTTGAAGGCGTACTGGAGTCAGTGGGACTCCTTGGTATTAGAAGATGACCTGCTCAAGAGGAATCTCGAGAGCGATGATGGGTCGGATAATCGGATGCAGTTGGTCATTCCTAGGAGCCGAGTGTCGGAAGTACTTGGATATGTACATGATGGAACTTCAGGGGGACATCTAGGAGTGAGGAAGACACTGCAGCGGGTACGGGAGCGGTTCTACTGGCTGAACTGCAGTGACGACGTCAGAGAGTGGTGCCGTAAATGCACTGTGTGCTTTGCCAGCAATGGGCCTCATCGTAAACCAAGGGCACCCATGAGACAGTACAATGTTGGAAGTCCTTTCGAGAGGATTGCTATGGATATTGCGGGGCCGTTTCCAGTGACTGCTAATGGAAATAAATACATCCTTGTCTGTATGGACTACTTCACCAAGTGGGTGGAAGCGTATGCGATCCCTAACCAGGAAGCCGTAACTGTCGCCGATGTCCTGATGAATCAACTCATCAGTCGTTTTGGGGTGCCATTGGAACTTCACTCTGATCAGGGCCGGAACTTCGAGAGTGAAGTGTTCAAGAAGATGACCGAGAAGTTAAGAATCAAGAAAACAAGAATAACTCCATTGCATCCACAGTCAGATGGCATGGTGGAGCGAATGAACCGAACCATAGGGAGGTATTACTGCAAAGTCGTTGATCAACACCAACTAGACTGGGATCAACATCTTCCTTTCTTCTTGATGGCCTACAGATCTGCGGTACAGGAATCTACAGGACAGACTCCGGCGAAGGTTCTATTTGGCCGAGAGATGAGGCTTCCATGTGACTTGGTCTTCGGATGTAGACCTGGTGAGGACATAGTGGAGGAAGATTACGTCACGAATCTGATGAAAAAAATGAACGATATTCACGAATTGGTTCGTTCTAATCTGAAAATCGCCAGCGATCGCATGAAAGACCGGTACGACATCAGAGCTGGGGGTGCAGGGTACGCAGAAGGAGACTTGGTGTGGTTGTACAATCCACAAAGGAAACGAGGTATTTGTCCAAAACTACAGAGATCTTGGGAAGGACCTTATACCGTCAAGAAGAAGATCAACGATGTCATATACCGCATCAGTAGAGAATCCAGTGGCAAACCAAGAGTCGTTCATTTCAACAGACTAGCACCATTCGAGGGAACACAAGATCAACAAGTTCAACAAATTTGTCCGGAAGAAAAGGACCTTACATTCGACGAATTCATTGGGACATACAGTGGTTCATCAAAAGCAAGGTTTGGCGTCACCAAGGAAAAGCACCGCGACCTTTTTACCATTCCTGTAGAATACGCACTAGCTCACTGCGTCGCCAAGGATCTTCAGATGTCTCAAGGAATAGCGAACAAGTTCATGAGGAAGTTTGGGAAGTTAGAGGAGCTTCATCAACAAGGTCCCTCCGTCGGTCGAGCACTAGAAATAGAAGATATCAGCGCTGAAGGGAAAAGGTCTCTGTTTTATCTTATAACGAAAGGAAGATCTTCTGAGAAACCCACTTACAAGGACCTCTGGGAGACGCTAGTCGACTTGCGAAGCACCATACTCGAGAAGGACATACAGAAGATTGCTGTTCCAAAGCTGGGGTGTGGACTGGATGGCTTGAATTGGAGAATTGTAAGGAACATGCTAGAGGTCTTATTGAGATTCATCGGAGTTGAAATTCTGGTATGCTGCTGGAACTCCAAAGGAACTCCAAGAGAAAAGACAGTGCCATGCTATTTCTACCATACTGCACGTTGTAAAAATGAAACCAGTTGTCCCTATCTTCATAACGATCAGAGTGCATTCCAGGAGGAATGCGTTTTAAGGAGGGGGCAGTGTAATGATATTTCCCTTGGAGGCGCTTTAGAAACATCAGCAGGAAGGCAGGAGTACAACGATCATCCTGTATCACGCATCCCAGATTGCTCTCCAACCTCTCAATGATTCCTACATACACCAACATATTTCCGAACACTCAATATATGCCGCAGTGACAAAGAACGTCACAGAAGATTCTGGAATGTTCTGGAAACAATCGATGGGACAATTAGAGAGAGAGGTTTGTTCTAAGAAGCTTCTAGAACAAAAAGAAGGAGACGGAAGATCATTTCGAGAAGGTTCTCGAACCAAAGCCTGCCTGTGTTCTCATATATAAAACGGCCGAACAACTGAGTCAGTCAGTCAAACAGCGAGTGTCAGAGAGACAGTTATATACCGCGTGTTATAAATCGTTTTACATAAATAGTAGTTATAAGTTCGATATAAATTAGTGTTTCTTTAGTTTAAATAAATCAGTTGGAAAATAAATAGTGTCGTGTTCGCTTTTGCACCCGAATAACGTAACAATAGGATGACAGGTATTTGCAGAATCGTGAAATTATTTTCCATACCTCGGAATGAATAGCAAAAAATTCATAAAATTCTTGAAAACTAAAAAAAAAATGAAAAAAGTCATTCAAATACGACAAATCGAGATACAAATGGAAACTTGAAGAAATGTTGTCGAAAAGGTCTGAAGTAGACGTATTATTCAGACTACAAATGAGCACTTTGATATAAAAAAAAGGTAATTACCGGTATTATGGAAACGAGCTGCACTGGGTGTTAGAATGTATACTCGCTGTTGCTACAATCACTGTTGAACTGAATGAGGCAACAGCGCAAACTAGTTTCATAGGCAGAGGAAGCGTGAGACCAGTGGGAGGGCATGTGTGCGCGCCATGTGGTATACCAATGCGCATATCTATCTCTCACATTCGTCAAGAATTTTTCTTCTTCTGATTTTTTTTTCTTTATTTTCAATACAGAGTATAGTTCTGATTACGTTGAATGCTACAATGATATCTATGTTCATTTCTATAATTGTTAGGTTAAAGTGTAAGAATAGTTTTATACTAAACTTTCGCCTAATAAAGACCTATTATTATTATATTATTATTATTATATGTGAACTGTCTGGCAATCTCGAGATTTCGCCGACAATGGCCAAACGAAATGAAAAACCTTGGCAGTGGAATGTTGATTGAAATATTAATGCGCATGTAATAAGAAGCGGATAGCAATCTGGAGATATCGTCATATATCGTCATGTTAAAACAAGCTCACTACAAATGAAAGGAAGAAAGAAAACGAAGGAAGCTATCAGGGTTATCTGAACTGATTGCGCAAACATTCCTTGAGGAGACTGTATATAGATATGGGGTAGGCATGTGGGTTTCTATTGAAATATGAATGTGTATATCATTCAATTCGATGATATATTTCCAAGGCCTGAAAAATGTACCTATCAGAAATCTTGCACATTGACGAACGAACGTAATAACAACCTTTAGCCACATAAACGAACGATTCTTCAATCACTAATACAGGAATGAGATTGGACATGTTTCTATTCATTTCCTACAGATTAATGCGATGATTCTAATCAATCTGATCACAACTTAAAATGCTGCATTGATATATGAGAACACGTTTAACAAAGCAACAGATTTTTCATATTCCACTGGTGGTGGTAATGGCGGTATTGGTGATGAGTTTCAAAAAAACTGCCATCAATCCAACTCTCCGAAAGTCCTATCATTGAGCATTGATCCCATTCAATATTTTGGCTCCCTTGATCACTGCTGCAATAAGAGCGCTCATATATTGTCCAACCGCGACATGTTTGCAGAAGACGAGTGTACGGTGTCTTGATCACGCATATTATATCTGCAACTTTCACACGAACATCAACTAGGGATGTGGTGCAATGGCAGTGCTCGTCTGTCGATATTCGATTTCCTGTGCACAACTCGCAGAAACCAGCTTTTTCCATGTGATTCTGAATATTAATTGAATTGGAAAAACGACGTCATCGAACAAATAATGTGATTCAAAAATGAAAACCATAGAGAAGTTCTAAATATCCCAACATCTGCAGCGCCACCTAGAAAGTGCGGCATGCGGCACTGTGTTCAAAACGACATAGTTCTACTAAGTTCGTCACGATCACGACTCGAAAATGAAGTCTGGGTGACTCGTTGAATATGCATATCAAATAACCATTTGATAAAATCAGTGTGAGTATCGAGACAGATCAATTCAGTCAATTTCCATATATAGCTGGTTTCTTCCATTTTTGTTGTAGATTCTTCAGGATGCAAAATGGTGATCTTGTTGAAAATCTGATTTCGCCATCATATTGTGCTACATACTCGTGTTCTTCTTGTATATGTACAAAAGCTCTACGTGCGACGGAAATAAACTTTAGTTCAAATATTATAATATATACAATAATGTGCAACCTACCAGCCACACGCGATAGAGTGAAGAAAAGGTTATTCTACAACAGAGAAATAAATTGAGACAGGATAGTGAGTTCATAAAAAGACGACAATTCAAGATTATGTGAAAT
>OU896714.1:28233132-28263266 GCA_918026855.4 Phaedon cochleariae | reverse complement strand
CCACATTTTGATAGGCAACCCAGTGAAGACATATTCTCCTATTCATGAATATATGATTGAATTTGATGAACGTAGTAATCTTACATTCGGATCTCGTACTATAACCAGTGTAGGCTTAGCGATGTTTGTAAAAGGCTGCATCATTCTGTCGTTTGCTCCTAGGAACACTCTAAGCATCTACTTATCGTATGATATTAGTGAAATTCTGGTGCAGTGGACAAATCAGCCTCGAAACCGGTCAAAAATGACATATATTGTGCCTACTGATGAAGCTTTTATACTAGTAAATATAACAGTTCTAAAATCACGCATGATATACGTCGATTACGTTTATGACTGTGATTACATACTTCACGCCACCAAATATGCTCTTATTCAACTGATGACAAAACATGTTGTCTATTAGACGGATCAGTGATGAAGGTCATGCAACGATGGACGGGTACATTCTTCATCATATTTCATCCTTCTTTTATATGAAACGTTGGCAAATCCGGAAAAATCTTCGTCAACTCTTCTCCACATACACGTCATCTATTCGATAATTGCGTTTTCAAGCTAAGAAAAATAGTAGTACCTTCGTTAAAATGGTGATAATTTCGTAATATTCCAAACACACATCAACGATGGATACCTATACGTCACTGGTTCATTGATTCATTAAGTTAGTTAGTTAGTTAGTTAGTTAGTTAGTTAGTTAGTTGGTGGTAGTTGAATGCCAATAAATATCATTTCTGATGATGATTTTATCGCTAGAAATGAAAACGAGAGATAAGAATCATACCTTCAAAGAAGATGACAAGTTGGCAGCAGCAGAGCTTGAAGAGAAATTTCTAAACATTGCTAGAATGGAATCGGCGCTAGACGGTTTCTGCTTTCCATTGGGTAGCCGGTTGTGTCTTCTGTCTATCAACAAATCTGAAATACTTGTACTCAGAGCACTGGGAATAGCAAGATCAGAGCTAGTAAACGAGTCACTACCTTGATTGCTAGAAGTGCTATTCGGCGATCTGAGGCCTACGCTAGGCGAGGGAGGAGTACTAGCTGCCCTAGCGAACAAACAGCCGAGTTTGTTTGTTTGCATTATTCCGAGTTCCATTTCACTACCCGGAGTCATTTCATTAGAAACCTTATTCAGTAGTCGGGCAAATGTAACTTTTTTTTCTAATTTGGGATCTATCAGAGTATTCTGCACGTCGCTATCAGTGAACTTCGTCTCACTGTCTCCACCAATTTTCATTTTGATATCTTCAACATTCGTATTCATTTCACTGAGTTTGATTAGCTCTCGTAAACTGACTTTCTTAGAATTCGGCTTGGGAGAAACGAGTTGTTGAAGTATTTCTCTTTTCTCGGTAACATTTTTTTTAATCGGTGTAGAGTTGTTTCGTTTCTTCCTTGGTGAAGGAGTACCTATAAATCAATGAAATGTGATTAGATCATTTCGAATTGAATGCAAAGTCGCGATATGATTTCAAGCAATATACATATACTTTCAAAGCTGAACATCATTTTCGAGTAGAACAAATCCATGTGAAATCATGTTAAGCTAGTATTACTCTTTCTATTTGTCTTGGCGTGTGCTTGCATGTTTCATATTTGATATAGTGATATGAACGATCCATTCGATTCACACGTATGTCATCACGTTACCAGATATGCTCATATATGTCTCTCCTCATGAACTAATATTATGCATTGAGTCGGTTATTCACTGGCATTAATGGTTAATGTTCTGTTGAAACTTCATTCAACCGCTAACAGTGCAAGAGTTGCAAATATGTTATTGTATCAATATCGATAGATAAAGTGTAGATTCATGCAAAAATCATATCAATACAATATAAGAATAAACCCAATATGATGTTAGATGAAATGACGCACACGCCAAGTATGCAGAAAGACTGTTTTGAGATTCGTAAAGTACAAATGGAATTTGGCTGAATTCTCTATATTTGTTCTGTTATATCTTCGTTATCGAAGAGTTATGATTTTTAGTTTTATCAGCAGGTTGATTGATATAACTCTCTTCAGAATCTGCACATTCCAACATACAGCATTACCAGCAGAAATAACATATCGATTGAAGAACCAATTGACAATATGGCGTGAATACGTCTCATTATATCAACAATGTTCCTACTTTATATCAATGATCTGTTGGGAGCAACCACTTGCCCTATCCACAGCTTTCAGACGAAATTACTCTCCATGGTGCGTCCATTCCTAGAATTTCTATTCCTTCCCAGAAAATTAGGAACCCACGACGAGACTAGGTCAACGCATTCAATGAATATCACGAAGAAATTACAGCCTGGAGAAGCAAGAACTTCTTAGAATTTAACGCCAACAAAACCCAAGCGTGTATTTGAAGACCACAAGAGAAAAAGGGGGAATGTCATAGGAAGTGAATTTAAAGAAAAACGCATTACTTTTTGGAAGTTGGAGGAAACTGGAATCAAACCACCTGGATTCCCATGATGAAGTATAATGAGCAATGAAGTTGGATAACTAGGAATAAAAACATATTTGAATGAAAAAATCATCGAATACAAAAAAAATATCGCTTGGAGCGCACGAAAGGAAATCCCTATGATGTTCAAAGAACATCGTGCGTTTATAGGGAGGATAGGGACAGGAGGTAGGTATTGGAATTTTTTTTGAACTGATAAAATGCTGTTCGACATCTTTCGAGGTTCACAACGAAAGGATGTGCTGACTGGGCTTGTCTAGTTCGTCTGACTGGTATTGCTAGTGAAGGGATGATAGCAGAGATTTCCGAAGAACATTTCCCGTAAAAGTACCGAGAATAGAGAGGTCGCCGACCTTTCTACGGTGTTCCAATAATGTCGAAGAGTGAGTGAGTGTGGCGTCACCCACCAGTCTTCTCTGGATGGAATCTAAGAGCATGATCGTATGTCTTGGTGCTGAACCCCATATGAGGAAACAGTATTCTAGAACAGGCCGTATCTGCGCTTTGTAGATCATGAGAAGCTGTTGAGGTGTAAAGTAGCTTTTCGCACGGAACAAGAATCCGAGGTTTTGTGAAGCGGCTTTTGCGACGGATCTGACATGATTATCCAATGAAAGAGTGTTGCTGATGGAAATTCCGAGCATAGATATGGTGGACTTGATGGGGATGGTGGTGCCAGACATTACAATATCAAGCTGAGTTTTGCCTTTCTATAGAAAATACAGGCTTGAGTTCTGGTGGCGTTAAATTCAACTAGGTTGTTGGTTCCCCAGGCTGTGATTTCAGCAAGGTCTTCATTGACAGAATTGACCTGCCTGCGCCGTGAGTCCTCAGTTTCCTTGAAAAAAATGGGAATTCTGGGAGAGAACGCAGTATGGAGGGTACTATCATCTGCAAAGCTGTGGATGGGGCAAGTTGTTACTCCCAACAGATCCTTGATATGAAGAAAGAATAATGTTGGTGCCAAAATTGATCCTTGTGGAACGTTGGAATTGATGTCAATGGTATCAGACGATACACAGTCCAGCACCACGTGAAGCAATCTGCCTGAGAGAAAACTCGGTAAGAGATGGCATAGCTGAGGTGGTAAGCCGTTTGATGGTAGTTTGTGGAGGAGTCCTTCGTGCCAAACACGGTCGAATGCTTTCGATATGTCCAACGCGACAGCTAGAGATTTCTCGTGTTTTTTTTTAATGAAGCTTGCCATGAATGGGTGACGTAGGCAAGCACATCTCTAGTATATCTTCGGTGGCGAAAGCCGTATTGTCTATCATTGATGATTCCTGACTTCTCTAGATATTTGATAAGCTCACTATTGATGGCTATCTCCATCACTTTGGAGATTACTGAAAACAGGGCAATGGGCCTGTAGTTGTTGAGCAGGTTCTTCTTCCCTGTTCTTAGGATTGGTTGGACTATAGCTGTCTTCCAGCATGATGGAAAAATACCCTACCAGTACGAGACGGTAAACAACTTGCAGAGAATCGGTGTCAATTCTGGTGCACATTTTTCGAGGATGATGAGTGGAATTCTATCAGGACCGTTAGCCTTATTCGTTTTGGGATCAAGCAAAATTCGTCTGATGGTGCGTTGACGAAAGACGATTTCGGGCATTCGACTTTCAACGGTTGGAATGTCTGGCGGCACTTTTCCTTGAGAATCTGAAGTAGAATTTGCCGCGAACATCTCTGCAAGAATATTTGCTTTCTCTTGCGATGTTGTTGCTAATGTACCGTCGGATTTGGAGAGTGGTGCAAATGAACTATCAGTGAAATTTCTTTCGACTGCTTTAGCAAGGGACCAAAACGAACAGGAGCCATTGGGACAATCTATGAGTTTCGATCTTATCTTGGCATTGTATGTTTCTTCCGAAGCATCTATTGTTTGGCTGCAGTTATTCCTGGCACAAACTTATTCTGCTCTAGTCGCGAGGTTAGGGTTTTTGCGCCAGCGATGGTAGGCTGTTTGTTTCAAGGCAACAGTTCTAGAACAGTTTTTGTTGAACCAAGGTTTTGATGTTGATGATCTTTTCGAAGAATGAGGTATGTATGTGTCCATTCCGAGCATGATGATCTCGGATATTTCCGCAGCACACTGTGAAGGGTCCTCACAGTCAAAGCATACTCTATGCCAAGGATACTCAGAGAAAAACATGCGGAGACCGTTCCAATCTCCAGAATTGTAATGCCATATAAGACGTGGAGGTGCACGAGCAGTTGATGGAATGAGAAATGGGCAGGTTGTGGAGATGAGTGAGTGGTCAGAATTACCAAGTGGAGCTCGTACATCTATGGTGTAGGGTGCTGAATTATCAGTGAGGAATGAGTAAATTATGTCAGCTGAATGGTTATTGGCATCGAGAATTCGTTAGGGTTCTTTGATAAGCTACTCTAAGCCGTGAGTGATGGCGAAAGCTTCGGCTTGTCGCCCAGCTTCATCCGTTCTGTCAGAGTGTACGAGCCAAGCAGTGTTGTGTACATTGAAATCGCCCATGATGATGATTTCTGCTGCTGGATGGTTCTGTTGAATTTGGTCAAATTTCAGAGACAAAAATTCCAAGAGCTCTCTATAGGATGGATCATTTGGTGAAAAGTAGTTATCCAAAGATTCAAAGGAAAAATTGGGAATGTCTGAATAAATTGTCAAAAAACTGGATTGTTCACTCGCAACGTTCTGTTCGGGTACATTCCTTCATTCTTGCCTGACTACCTCATGAGCATAGGTGGACATATAGTACATCTAGCATCTCTACAATTCCATCATTCACGCGATATGAGTAGGAATCGTCATGTACCAATTTCATTATTTGATTCCCATTACTCGGACGTACTCGACAAGCCCATACAGTACACCTTTTTGTCGTCAACCTCGAAATATGTCGAACAACTCTCTACCGAAACTCGTTCATACATAGAACGGCAAAGCGTCGGAATTTTCTGCCAAACAGAGTATTTCCTAGAACTAATCATCTCGAGAAACTGAGAAAAAAACCCAATACCTTCCTCCTCTCCCTATCCTTCTTATGAACCCACGATGTTCCCCAAACATTATATAGGGTTTCTCTTTCGTACGCTCCAAGAGATGAAAAAAAAGTGGCAGTATCTCTCTCTTTCTCATCTTTTGTTTCGACCTTTTGACAGTGTGAAAACAACCTATTGAAATCACAATGGAATCTGTATTCAAGCTAGCACTAAGTTTGGACGTTTCCTTTTCTCCACATTTTTCGTGCTCACCAAGCTTCATGCAAATTGCAATTTGGAGAACTGTTCTTTGATTCGCATTTTATGATTCGGGATATTATCAAGCGTGGAAGTGTGTGCGTGCTTCCAGCGCACTCGGATTGATATAAATCTTCCACCCAACATGATTCGGAAGATAGCATCAAATTTGAATTCATTGAGTCCTTTCGTTTTATTGGAGCAGGCTTCGATGCTCTTGCAAAAACTATGGACATTGAGGATTCGAGAATTTGGAAAAGTGATTTTCACAGCGCTAATGGAGGTCAGTTTAAATTGCACACAACGGGAAGTTTTTTTTATGACTATATTCGAAGTACACAAAAATTGACTGAAATTAGGTAACCTTTCATCAGAAATTTTCACAAGCGATTGGATTGATTGATCAATATTTTCGATGATGAATATGCTCGTGCTCAAAACGTTTGGGAGGCTTTCGAATCAAAGACGCTAGAAGAATGAAGTGACTTGTCAATATTTGTCTTCTCGCCGATATCATAGTGGAGTATCAAGAATCATCCATGAAAATATTTCGTCTCGACCAAGCCTAGTATCACACCATGCCGTGTTATACGTGGGATTGTATGCTCAAATAAACAGAGTGCAAATCAGAAATTCTCAAGGATATAGACATGGTGATATAATTGAAAAAGGAAGAGGGACCTCGGTTTGCTGCGATAGATACAGCAAGGCAAACAATAAATACCGAAACACATAAATGATTTCAATATACCATCGAAATATTTACTTTAGGAATAATTTATACGGTGAAGCTATGAGTGAACCACTCTTCTATTGAGGTTCCACTTGAGTCGATGACAACAACGATGATGTCACCCAAATTGATGATGATGCTAATGGAGGCTATACTCTCCAAGTAGATTTGAAGTTTCCAGAGGGGTTAAATGACTTGCATAAAGAAATTTCCATCTCATCTCTAATATTGCACTCCACCTGATTCAAAATTATCAAGATCAATCCACCCTTCATAAGAAGAGATGATATATTCTGCCCGGCAGAAACTTGAAGTAGGCTTTGGAACATGGATTGAAACTCACAAAAATTCATAGGGTTTTAAAATTCATGCAAATGGTTGTGGCTAGCGTCCTCCATCGCGTTGGACGAACGATTGAGGATTTTAGCTACGAGCGACTTCGAAGAAGATTTACGGTAATTGGTGAGCAATACGGTGTTCGAGGAATCCAATAATATTCTCTTGTTCATCGCGTTGTGAAACTAGTCCGAAAATATAAAGGTCGTTATGGCGCCAAAACTTTGATTACCTGCCCCAAAATTTCACAATCGTGATGACATCATAGCGATACAATTGGAAAAGTCTCAGTAAGTATTCAATGAACCTCTTCATATTGGTATGACCATTTTAAAATCATCGAAGATTGTAATGTCTGATTTCCACTATGATTTCATGATGCCAAAGATCGAAGTAGAAAATTGTGAACTCATGTACACCGACGCGAAAAGTTACATCAATGAAATTGCCTATGACGATGTATGAAAATGAGTATCTACTTCGAACATAACAAAATTAGATAGGTACATGAGGATATGCTGCAGATGATTTATATATGTGATTTCTCAGACCAATGAAAAAATATTGTGTTTATCAGAAGACGAGGCTGACAGTAGGATAATTTCACATTTCCCTGCGTTATGCTCCTAAATGTACAGATATAAATCAGGAAAACATGATGGGGATATCGAGATAAAGAGAGCGTTTAGAGCGGGAAGGATTGAATGAGAAACACTCAACTGATTGAATGAAGAATTTATAAATAATCGAAAAATCAAAAAAAGTGAGAAAAACGTCGTCAAAAATGGTTTGACATTCGGGGATCATTTGATTGTTTGAAAAATGAAAAAAAAAAACGTATTCCAGCGCACGATTAGTTCTTATGCTCACAGTGTCTGCTCCATCAAACAATCCAGAATCAGCCTGAGTCCACATGACGATGAGATGAAATTCATGTAGATCTTTTTTGATACTGTAACGTTATTTGGGTGCAGAAGCAAACACGACACTCGAACTGATTTGTTTGAACTATAGAAACACTAATTTATAACGAACTTAGAACTACTATTTATGTAAAACGATTTATATCACGCAGTATATAACTGTATCTCTGACACTCGCTGCTCGACTGACTGACTCAGTTGTTCGGCCGTCTTATATATAAGATCCATTGGTAGGCTTTGGTTCGAGAACGTTCTCGAATGATCTTCCGTCTCCTCCTTTTTGTTCCAGAAGCTTCTTAGAACAAAACCTCTCTCTCTAATTGTTTCATCGATTGTTCCCAGAATATTCCAGAATCTTCTGTGACGTTATTTGTCACTGCGGCATATATTGGGTGTTCGGAAATATACTGGTGTATGTAGGAATCATTGGGAGATTGAAGAACAATCTGGGATGCGTGATACAGGATGATCGTTGTACTGTTGTCTTACTGATGATGTTACTAGTGTCCCTCTAAGGGAAATATCATTACAATACATTACCCTAGGGACAATTCAGTTTGAAGTTACCTCTTGTTTTTGTATTTTTTTATTATTCACTCTTTCATCACAATAACAATGAATCTACAGGACATCTACGTTGAAACGATTTGTGAAAATAGTTGGTGTTGATGTCGAAGCAATGAAATCGTGGTGGATCTTTTTGAAAATGAACAATAATTCGAAGTTCGTCGATAATTTCATCGGGCAGTTCAAGTCTACTTCGAGATGCACCTTTTTTGACAATATTCTGGTGACGTTCGAACCATTTTGAGAGTTGTCTCCACCGATACCACAGCGATCAGGCCAAGACAGGTTGTCTCATTGCTTGAACTCGTTTACCAGTGTTGAGATTTTAGACGGCGAGGAGAAACCAACTTTCTTGATGTGTTAAGAAATGAAGATGTCTGAAGTCATCATTCATCCACAAGTTTCCTAGAACTTTGGTTATACATCTGGAACGTTCCTCGCAGACTGAATAGTGCAGTGGAAAAATGAACACAATTGTCGACTCTTCCTTGATGTGCTTGGACATAAGCCTCTACATACCTGAAGATATCGCCCTATGTCCTCACAATCTGTACTCTATCTCGAATCATTACGGTAGCACCTCTAGCGGACACTACACAGCCTACTGCAGACATATTCATACTGAAATTTGACATAAGCACGATGATTCTCATGTCTCTTCAGTTTCGTCGAATTCTCTCGTCAGTGAAAATGCTGATATTTTCTTCTACCAGCAAGAGGTTCATCCCAAATACGAATTCAATTACTAAGTTCAAGACACCTCAACTGGTGACAACAGATCTAAAAACAAACAACGTGATGGTGTTTCAGTAAAGAGCTATTACACCGTAGATGATCCCGATGAATCCCTTCGTACTGTCCACTATATTGCTAATGACCACAACGAGTTCAACCCCCGGGTTCAACACAGTCGTGAAGAAGCAAGAAACTTCAATCTATCCAGCTCCAACTGCACACTCTTCTCCAGTACAGAATGTACACTCTGCCCTAGTACTGTAAGAGTTTTTATTCTGGGGCCCTCACTTTGACGCTCTGTTCAGGACAGGAGACTACTCTGGTATTTGACAGGGGGGATTCTCGAGCGCCAGATTTTTGATAAAGGTGATTTACTTCACCTGCTCCTCCCAACTTAGTCGGGAAGGAGGCCCACAGTAGCAACAGTGGAGAAAGGTACAGGAGGTATACCTACCTCGGTACCCACAGTATAATCCAGGGGTCAATGGTATTGAATCGACCTGGAATCAATAAGTAGCCAAGGGAGTGTAGGCTTTAATTACAAACCCTGGGTCTAGCCTGGAATACTGGTTGCTATTTCTGGTCTGGATAATTACAGGAATCAAAGCAGAATATCTCTCAGGTCTTTGGTATTTTAAGGTTAGGTCTGGAATGTCTGGAAAATTATTTATTCAACTATTTCATTATTTCTACCTGGAGAATCGGAAACACAGTTCAAAACGAATTAAACAGATTCAATTTCTATTTATCTTTTCTTTTCCTTCGATTTTCCTAATTTTCCAATATCGGATTTTTAGTGAGGTTAATTAATTATATTTTTCCATTAATGTCAATAGTTCATGAAACATAGAACACCGCCTGACGGGATACAAAGCACAGAGACACCGGGGCACAGGACTGGATTTCTCAAGGAAAAGAAGAAGAAGAGTTGTTGACTGGCTTGTCAGTGTCAGTCGTCAGTCAATAATAATATTCTGCAATTTTGACAAATGAAAATATTGAAAATCACTAAATAAATTATTGAACTATTTGGAACTGAAAACAATGACAACAGGGAAGGAAATATGAAATATGCAATCACAAAATCCGTTTATTCAATTTAGAGTTCTGGATTCTTTACACAGGTCGGGTGAGTATCGGTGTGAAAAACAACAGGAATGAAATGAGGCTATAAACAGGATGAATAACACTGGTGAAAAATATACAAACTTACATGTGTAACAAACAGGAAATCACTATACAATACTATTTTACACTGGTTTTGAATGAACTATGAGAGCACTAGAGATCAGCAAGAGAATCAGGAGCTTGAAGAGCAACGGCGATCAGGTACTGTAGACTTGTAGAGAAGAGCTTAGAGAGAGTCTGTGTCTGTCCCGAATCCTTGGCTGTCTTCAGTATTTATGCACTACTTTGGCATTGACACAAGGACAGGTGAATCTGGAATCTCATTGGTCAAAACTCCCACCTTGTCATGGCTCATGGCCATGGCCACTAGATCTGTCCTTGAAAAACACATGTGCACCTCCAACACAAAACGCGGAAAAAATAATATTACACCCTAAATGGGTACAGGAACAGGATCTACTACCTTTGCTTATGCTACTGAATGAATTTGGCTGGAAAATATTCAATAACAACAAAGTTATGAGCAGTTAAACATTCATCATTTCAACTGATAAATAATTCAATCAAATTTCATATCATAAGCAAAGGGTTGAAAAATATTGAAGTCTTTAGGGTTGTAATGATGTTCATCAGCTTTTACTATCAGGAAAAGCTTTGTGAAGTCAGGAATCAATGCATTACTCAGCTCTCTCAGGTTTTCAGGTTTCGAGCTTTCGAACAGGTGAAATTCAACTAGAATCAGGCTCCGGTACTTAGATTTTGATCAAAACCAGTCTAGTAATGAAGCTGGTCAAAAACACTTCATTACACACCCCTCATACTTGCGGAAAAAAAAATGGAAGCTCTAGCTTCTATTTTTTTTTTTTTAAATCATTCATCACCAAAATATACACTATATACATTACCAACTATAAACTGGAATACTTATATACAATCCTATATTTATACCTGATCTGGAAATCAGCTTAACCTAGTCAGGAAATCTACAGCAGGACCTAAATGTAAACCATATCTATATACACTATCTGGAATCTTTTCTCACTATTCAGATTATTTACAACAGGATCTGAAACAGTAAAAAGATTAATATATCCTCCTATACTTACTATTTACATAAACGTCTGGATTTCTGGACTGGACTAAATCCAGACGTCTCTGGACCAAAGTGATCTGGAATAATTCTTGCTTTCCACTTGCAATTTTTCCTCTGATGACCAGGATTCCCACATTTCCAACAGATCCTTACTTCTGCAAAGTAGGAAGAATGGGAGACAGAACTAGGCAAGTTTGAAGCAGAGGCGGGTCGGACTGCTTCAAAACTAGAATTCCGGAAACAGGACTCGTCGGAATTCATCGTTGCGGATGCCTTTTTCTGTTTCCAAGCTGGATAACGGGACGATAGGAAATTGTCCGGACCTAATTTCCTATTTCTGTTCCTGGAACACTTTCGCATTGAACCTATATTAGTAGTACCGGTTTCTGTAATGATTTCTGTCACTCCATTGACAGTCTGGACATCATTACAGAACCTAAATTCCATCTGGACTGGAATTTCTGGAAAATCTGGAATTTCTGGAAAATCTGGATTATCTGGAACATATGCTCTACGCACATCTTCTGTATCCTCAGGATCTTCCAAAACATTCCTATTCCCTGAAAAATGTTGTAAATCTGACATTTCCGGAATATACGGATTAAATGCTGGTTCTGGATAATCTCGATTCTCTACACCCACTGAATGTGCTGAATATCCCGGATTCCTACTTTCAGGAATTTCCGGATGCTCTGGATACCCTGGATGTTCTGGATAAATTAACTCACTGAGTACTGGATTCTCGGAATAGTCTGGAGGGAGACATACACAATCACGGGATAAAACATCCCTCTGGCCACATCTGGAACAAAATATTTTTGGTTGGTTTCTGCAGGCACCTCTCATGTGACCATGCAGTCCACATCTCCAACAAACAGTCTCACTGTTTTGAAGTCCTATATTTTGTCTTCTCTTCTGGGTATATGTCCTGGAACTAGGTTCTTCATACCTAATCGGTTCTGGACAAAATGACACAGGTGAGGGTGGTGGCAGGTAGTGATAACCCTGGTAGGTTTGATATATCTCACTTCTCAGGCTCTCATATTCTAGAATTCTTGAGATAAGTGATGGTACATCCTGGAAATCAGTCTTTCTGATATACAGGCGGTAGTCTGGCAGTAAATTCCGGTATAGCCAAGTCAATTCTTGTGCTTTATCAAGAGTGCCTTGTCTTCGGATTAGTGTCTGCATGTCTATCACATAATCTCTAGCTGGTTCTTCCACTGTCTGTTTCCTCTGGATGATATCAATCTGGAGCTGTTCATGATATCGAAACGGAAAGTATGCTACCTGGAAACACTCTTTGAAAGCTGGCCAGGAATTCCAGTTTCCTTTATTACAGCGGTACCATAACAGAACTCTTCCTTTTAACAGGTCAGGTAATACATCCAAGAGCTGGTCTGGTTCTACTTTCTGCACGTTTCCCATCTCTTCTAGTCTTTCCAGAAAATCTACAGGATCTGTTGTTCCATCAAATTGCAAATTCCAGTGATAGGTGTTCAATCCACTAGAATAACACAGGACAGGAATTTCAGGACTATCAGGAGGTATGTCAGGACTCTCTAGAGTTGTTTCAGGATCATCCGGATGTGTTTCTGGACTACCTGGAGTTGGTTCAGGACTATCTGGAGGCTCATGTGGTTCAGGAATATCTGGTAAATCTGGAGGCGGTTTCCTCACAAGATTCTCAGGCCTAAGGGCTAATATTTCAGGAACTTCCACCCTCAGGAACCACATCAATCGGTTTTGTAGCATCTCCACAGGACCTTCAGTTTTTAGACCATACATTCTCAGTTCTCTGATTAATTCGGATTGGTTCAGGTTATATACCCAACTCACTCTTGGGTTCAAACCTGATATGTGCTCTCGGTAGCTCTCTGGACCTGGATTCCTCGATTTTTGGAGGTTCTCACAACCTTTACATATATCATCAACTATATCAGGGCCTAACATTTTATTCAACTGGTTAAATGAGCTGGAATGTCAGGATGATTATCAGGATGAAATATATTCGGAAATTAACGGATTTGTCTCTCTTGCTGTCTCAAAATTCAGTGACTCTCATAACAAAAAAAACATATACCTAGACTCAACAAATAACTTCTGGATATCTGGATTTTGATTTCATTTATAGCTCAAGTTGACTGGAACTGTTCTCTACAAAAATCAGGTTCAAATTTATAATCAACTCTCAAAAAACAAACTATACAGGTACTTTTCTGGAAAAATGCTATGATTCTGATTCCAAACAATGAAATACTGGTTCAGAAAAAAAAAATGTACTGGACTTGTATCAAGCAACTTTTCTGTTGAACAGGACTGGACTATTTTCTGATTCAATAACCAAGAAGTGCCTGCTCTAGGGCGCCATTTGTAAGAGTTTTTATTCTGGGGCCCTCACTTTGACGCTCTGTTCAGGACAGGAGACTACTCTGGTATTTGACAGGGGGGATTCTCGAGCGCCAGATTTTTGATAAAGGTGATTTACTTCACCTGCTCCTCCCAACTTAGTCGGGAAGGAGGCCCACAGTAGCAACAGTGGAGAAAGGTACAGGAGGTATACCTACCTCGGTACCCACAGTATAATCCAGGGGTCAATGGTATTGAATCGACCTGGAATCAATAAGTAGCCAAGGGAGTGTAGGCTTTAATTACAAACCCTGGGTCTAGCCTGGAATACTGGTTGCTATTTCTGGTCTGGATAATTACAGGAATCAAAGCAGAATATCTCTCAGGTCTTTGGTATTTTAAGGTTAGGTCTGGAATGTCTGGAAAATTATTTATTCAACTATTTCATTATTTCTACCTGGAGAATCGGAAACACAGTTCAAAACGAATTAAACAGATTCAATTTCTATTTATCTTTTCTTTTCCTTCGATTTTCCTAATTTTCCAATATCGGATTTTTAGTGAGGTTAATTAATTATATTTTTCCATTAATGTCAATAGTTCATGAAACATAGAACACCGCCTGACGGGATACAAAGCACAGAGACACCGGGGCACAGGACTGGATTTCTCAAGGAAAAGAAGAAGAAGAGTTGTTGACTGGCTTGTCAGTGTCAGTCGTCAGTCAATAATAATATTCTGCAATTTTGACAAATGAAAATATTGAAAATCACTAAATAAATTATTGAACTATTTGGAACTGAAAACAATGACAACAGGGAAGGAAATATGAAATATGCAATCACAAAATCCGTTTATTCAATTTAGAGTTCTGGATTCTTTACACAGGTCGGGTGAGTATCGGTGTGAAAAACAACAGGAATGAAATGAGGCTATAAACAGGATGAATAACACTGGTGAAAAATATACAAACTTACATGTGTAACAAACAGGAAATCACTATACAATACTATTTTACACTGGTTTTGAATGAACTATGAGAGCACTAGAGATCAGCAAGAGAATCAGGAGCTTGAAGAGCAACGGCGATCAGGTACTGTAGACTTGTAGAGAAAAGCTTAGAGAGAGTCTGTGTCTGTCCCGAATCCTTGGCTGTCTTCAGTATTTATGCACTACTTTGGCCTTGACACAAGGACAGGTGAATCTGGAATCTCATTGGTCAAAACTCCCACCTTGTCATGGCTCATGGCCATGGCCACTAGATCTGTCCTTGAAAAACACATGTGCACCTCCAACACAAAACGCGGAAAAAATAATATTACACCCTAAATGGGTACAGGAACAGGATCTACTACCTTTGCTTATGCTACTGAATGAATTTGGCTGGAAAATATTCAATAACAACAAAGTTATGAGCAGTTAAACATTCATCATTTCAACTGATAAATAATTCAATCAAATTTCATATCATAAGCAAAGGGTTGAAAAATATTGAAGTCTTTAGGGTTGTAATGATGTTCATCAGCTTTTACTATCAGGAAAAGCTTTGTGAAGTCAGGAATCAATGCATTACTCAGCTCTCTCAGGTTTTCAGGTTTCGAGCTTTCGAACAGGTGAAATTCAACTAGAATCAGGCTCCGGTACTTAGATTTTGATCAAAACCAGTCTAGTAATGAAGCTGGTCAAAAACACTTCATTACAGTACATAATGTATCATCTGCCCCAGTTCTACATGCTGCTCGAATACGTGCATCCCAGTGTGTGCACACTGCCCCAGCCGTTCATGAAACTCTCAAATTGACTGGAAGAAAAAAATCAAAAGAGCTATATGCATTGAATATGCGAGTTTCTATATCTGAAACCATTGCTGATGTATTTGTTGCGTCAAAGGAAACAATTTTACAACTTTGGCATAAGCGATTGTGCCATCAGATTGAACGTTATGTCATGGAAATTAGGAGGCAATATAATATTCATGTAAGAGCACATGAGGAATTTTGCGAAGGTAAGCAGCACAGAGCTAGCTTCAGACCAAGGCCGAATATACGTATGGAACGGTTGAGTTTCTTGAAATCACAAGAAATGATCAACAGTACTGCCAATTCTAACGAGAAGGAACTTCTGATAGTTTCATATGTCGACGATGGACTTGTCGCTGAAACTGACATCAGTCAAACTACGTTCACAAACTGTCGAAAACATTTTGAATGACTCTGATTGTGATGCTGTAATAACCCCATGTGGAAGAGATAAACCTAATGAGAGTGGGGATGATCCAGGTAGAGCACATGCCCCTCATCGTGAAGTTGTGCATAGTGTTATGTAATTGGCAAACATAACTCATCCCAATAATACACAAACAGGTAATTTTCCTACAGAAACATCAAATAGTCCCAATATGACAAATTGAAATTCAATTCAGCCAAACGTGTTCTGAGATATTGAAAGACAACTGCATCACATGGATTTTTGCACCAAGCTAAAAAAACTGATGTGAAAGCTTATAGTGATGCAGACTACACTGGTGATAGAATAACACGACGACGACAAAGTGAAGAAGTATGTCAGAATTCAGGAGCTGCTATAACATGGATGAGCCACAAATAACGCAGCGTTGTACTATTGTCACGAGTAGAACATACGGTATATCAGTAATTTCGAACCATGAGGGTTTCATAAACATAAAGTAAATCAAATCATCCGTTGACATTGAATTATAAAAACTGACCAAGGAACTCTCATGAGAAACGTGCATTTCTAATAAAATGATGTATATAAATATTGGAAGTGAGGGTTCCGAAGTTAGTCTGGTCTGGGGCTACTCTTGACTTGACAAGAGCTCGTCGTTATGGTCTTTATAATGTAAGTTGTTATTCAGTCTTTATATTCATTGTTGTTTATTCATAATTGTTATCGCTACCCATAATGTTTCATGCTATTATAAATATTGTTATGTTTGAATGTAGTCTCGTACTTTCAGTTACCCCTAAACTATTAGTGCCTATTTGAATATTACCTCTCGCAAAATATTAAGCCAAGCATACCCCTTATAAATCGATATGGTGGGAACACAACCCATTTGTTGTGACATGGTGGAGGCGCCTAAGCTTCTTTCCTTGAGTCTCATTCCTCATAATGGACTCATCAATTTTTTTTTTGCATACATCGATTTATGTCAATTTTATTTTTCATACAAAGGCACTAGTAGAAAGGGTTATTTGAAAGTAATTAAGTATAGCAGCATGAATTATGGGTGATAACAAAGTAAGAAAGTCATTTAAATTAGAAATCCAAAATTTTTTCAATATTTTAAATACCATTAAGCTTGAAAAGTTTAATAACAATCATTCCATTTCTATTCAAAGACATGATATAAAGCACCGGACCAGACTCACAAAGTTTGGAGCTTATCTCTGAACTTTGTTATTTTTTTTCTCTACTCCTAATTTTCTATTTGAATTTGGGAACAAGTTTTTCCTATATCTCATTCTTGCCAGTTTTTTATTTTTCATATCAAGATAATTTCAAATATTTTTATTTTTAGTTGATGAAATCATTCAAGAAATGCAATGCCAATGCCATGAACACTCAATTGAGAATATAATAAGTCATTCACAACGTGCCTATAGTTTTATAACAATACGAAATGAAAACAATAATAACAAATCATCGTGCTCGATATAATTCATAATAAATTTCAATATTAGTGCGAATGCAAATAATTAATAATTCAAGTAATAGTTGAGAATGTTTCCATTCAAAATAACTTAGTCAGTATATATATGACCTTTCAAATATTGAAAATACTCTTAAACGTTGGTATCGTTTACCATTTTTTTGTCATTCCTCCTGAAATGAATTATACGCAAATATGATATTATGATGTCATGGAAATATGATATGTAATGAATTAATTGAGCTCAAAAATATTGATGTGTATGTAAACTCTCAATGAAGAGATTGTTACTTGGTTTCAAGTGAAAACCGTTTCCGTACAGAATAATCATCACCCTATTCAGCATATCTCGTGGTCCTAACCAAACCACATCCAGAGAAGTAGCTGTTTGGTTGATATTCTAAAAAGTACGAAGTGTTATAGTTGTAATTATGCACTATAACAGTAAATAGGAGGGAATCCTGGAAGATGTGCCACACTAAGGCATGAAGGATTAACCTTACTGAATATATTTTGTCCTCGAATTGATAGGACATGAAATGATGATTTAATGTGGAATAATGAGCTCGTATATGATGATTATGTTTATTTATGAATTATGAAGATGATTATAATGATATTTACCCCCGGGGATGATTTTCCGAAAATGGAAAATATTTGCGAGTTGTTGAACAAAGAAATGTACGGTCTAGTTCTAACAAAATTGGAGGAATGAGCATGCGGTATTTTTAACAGGGGTATTTTCAATCGGTTCAATAATGTATAACTGATGAAATATCACAAATTTTATTATAATAAACTATCTACTACTTGAATTCATCGAAACAACGAGAATAGGGGAATTGATTTTTTTTTTTAATTGAATAAACGCCAATATATTTGTGAAAGCGGTTACACCAAAGATAAATAAATAAATCGAATAAAGTTCTGATAATATTTCATATTGAACAAAAAATAATATCAAGGGCCCTTGAGTCAAAATATTGCTCAAAGTACATGGAAGTACCAATTCTCGGACGGTTCATCAGTTCATTCAAGCTGCCAATAATGAGTTGTCAGATGAATATCCTTTTAAATCTTACGGATTGGACCTGGAATGTCAAAAATGATCAATATGTAAGTATGAAATAACATGGTGATAATTTCGATAATATATTTATCAAATAGGTAATTTTTTTTTATGAAATTTTTCAACGAGAAGGCACGTTGGTTTGTTCACATGACACAAGTTAATTTTTTAACCATTATTTCAATTCACCTGTTAATATATGAATAATTTTCAATTGGCAATATTGGCAATTTATTTCAATCTCGTGTTTGAGAAAATATTTTTCTTAAAGAAAAAGCATTCAAATCCATTGAGATTTTAAATCGAATAGAAACATAAGAAATTCATCATAATACCGCATATGTAAGAAATTAGGTATATAGGTAACTCATAATTTATTTTTCGATTATTCAATGAACTATTTCTTTTTTCAATCATAAAACTTCTTCTAATGATTCATTTTGTTTTTTGCTTTCCAAGAAAAGTTAATACGATTTTCAGATGTCTCTGATAATCAACGAGAACTTTTCTGCAATACGTATACATTGTAATATCGCATATTAGTAATAAAAACTAAAGCAGGTATTTTGACGAACTCGCTAATATAAAGAAAATAATCATGAACTTGACACTGTGTTCACGTTACTTTGTGTTAGTTAATATAATATTGTTTATTTTGATCATAGGCTTAATGATGAATCATGCTATATGAGAAACTCGAGAAAGCATGTTGATGTTTTCACAATAAAATAGAATAATGATAGTTTTAGGAAATGATTTTTTTTTAAATAAATTCATAATTGATAATTACGCACCAAATTCATAGATTGACTCTAGTACCATATTCAGTAAATTATCAGAATCATCAGAAATTGATGGAACAAATAGAAAAAATAGGGGATTCATGATGTTGAAAGAGGTAGACAGCGGATCTCAACATAGACAATATATAAATGTCCATGTTATATATAATATTTTTCACTTATTTTGCGAAACACTTCAACTTATTCGTATGATAATATTATATAGGCTTATGTAATCACTACTCATTTCATTGTAAATAGATATCTACTAGAAATATTTTCTTCTTCATATGTTTCAACGAAACCACACAAAACAATGCACCCACAATGAGCACTGGAAAACAGCACGCATCAACATATCAGACACCCAGGGGGATGCAGCCACGCAGCCAAATGGCCAAACATGGACAAACCAATGACCGTTTGACTGTACAGCGTGATTCGATGGTAGTTGCTGGGTAGCCTAGGAACGAAGAGGAAACAAGTAGGAATGCTACAAGTTGTGGATATCTCCTAGAAGTTTGACGTTGGGAGACCACGAAATTCATTCCACGAGATTCCTGATCAGCCTCTGCATTGAGACGAATGGACCAAGATGTTGTGCCGTCATGACAGCAACTGCTCATCAGTCGTCATTCGCTACCCGAAGCAGCCAGCAGTTCCTCCTCCGTTCAGCTGCCAACTACCTCGAATGGCAGCCTAGGAAATCTTAAAGCCCAAAAGATTTCATCCCGATGCCCAGGACAAGGATACCTTCGAGCCCAAAAGGATCCTGCCGAAATTTCCATGACGATTGGAGGATGCCATGCCCAATCGTCATTCCCTACCCCCAAGCTGCCAGGAGTCTCACCGAGAAGAGTCTGATTGAAATGCTTTAGTTGAATAGCCAGTGCCGGACTTAGTGAAGGTGTGAGTGTGCATTGTAGACACTAAACTTTTGAGTGTGTGAACTCACTTTTCAAGACTTATTGATTTTTGTCATCTGAGTTTTTTATGTATAGGTTCTCCTCGATATATTCAGATAGGTGATAATTCAAAAACTGGGGTCCAGTTTTCTCGGAGAGAGGGGTCATGTCACGAGTAGAACATACGGTATATCAGTAATTTCGAACCATGAGGGTTTTATAAACATAAAGTAAATCAAATCATCCGTTGACATTGAATTATAAAAACTGACCAAGGAACTCTCATGAGAAACGTGCATTTCTAATAAAATGATGTATATAAATATTGGAAGTGAGGGTTCCGAAGTTAGTCTGGTCTGGGGCTACTCTTGACTTGACAAGAGCTCGTCGTTATGGTCTTTATAATGTAAGTTCTTATTCAGTCTTTATATTCATTGTTGTTTATTCATAATTGTTATCGCTACCCATAATGTTTCATGCTATTATAAATATTGTTATGTTTGAATGTAGTCTCGTACTTTCAGTTACCCCTAAACTATTAGTGCCTATTTGAATATTACCTCTCGCAAAATATTAAGCCAAGCATACCCCTTATAAATCGATATGGTGGGAACACAACCCATTTGTTGTGACACTATCATCAACGGAAGCTGAATATATTGCTGCTAGTGAGGAATCTGAGGAAACGATTCGACTGAAGAGACTTCCTGACAAAATATAGAATCTCAGATTTACACCAACAATACTTATGGATAATATGAGCGCTATTAAATTGACTGCATTGCATTGCAATGTGTTTTCACTTCGTACGTCATGGATCGCATTAAATTGCATATATCATAACGAAACCACTAGACTGTATTCGTTTTCAAGAACTCTGCAAAATGGTGGGTGTTGCTGAACAAAAATAATGATGTTATATTCATCATCATTATTATTATTTATTATTGTAGTTCGGTCGAAACGAAGAAAATGATAGTGACTGTTTCGACAATTAATGAAAACGTCTTCACTTGATTGTATTTCTTTTTATCATGCTGCTACGATACGTCATCAAGAAGTCTACGGTTGTAGTTTTTACTGTTCACAAGGAGGAGCTGTAACAAACCCGATGGGTGCCACTGTATGAAATTCTCCATCTCCAATTATATTTAACTCTGAAACATTAACATCAACAGAAATATTATAAGGTTTTTCAAACTCCACATTCTGAGATAGTTTAATGGTTGTGTCAAATCCTTCTGTATACAAAATTGTAAAATATCGTGGATGATTTGCAATCCTTTGAAGGTTTTTGCTATAGGATATAAAGCGCTGACCATGCTTCAGTAGAAACATGCCTTATCGTTATTTCGAATATCAATGCAAGCCTGCTTCTTCTCAACTTCTACAGGTTATTCGATAGGTACTAATTGGTTGGTAATTCCAAAGAAATAATATCTCTCAAAGCTCAACCATTATTTTTTTTGGCGAATTCGCTTCATTTAATCTCAAATTTGATACTTTCAATTTTGAAACAGTCCTCCGAATCCGTTTCCATATTTGCTTTCAATCATCCCCACATCATCAGATTCTTTGACAAAATCACCACATAATGTATAATTAGTTTTCAGCATAGAGATGTCATCCAAAATTTCCAATATTGTTATGGTAAATAATGTGGAGGAGTCTGCCAGAATGTCAATGATTCCCTTATGATTCGAATTGATACTAAGCCGGTTATACAACACACTATCCGCAGCTACAGAATACACGACATCAAATCCGCGACGTTATATCCGCGAGTCATTATACCGTGAGTGATTATATTCACAACATTATATCCGCGACAATACATCCGCGACGTTATATCCGCGATAGAGACATTTTGAATTGAATTGAATTTGAATTCAATATCAAAATTTTCAATATAATATATACAATTAAATACAAAAATCACTGAGCAATATAGTGAACTTTTACTACTGATGAAGACGACTGAATAAACAATACAATAATCATCAACAATAAATACCGAACCTCTCTTACCTCTCAGACAAAATGAAAGGAGCGTATCCCCGCAGCATTTTGGACGAGAATGTAGAATGTAGTTTTCAAAATACAAGGTGTTCAAATTTTGTTTTCGAATCGGTTATTTAATTTTCATTTCAGACATTCTTCACCCAATTTTGTTGAAATTCGATAACGTTATTAGTATTTATGAAGGCTTGATTAGCTATTGATAAAAAATAATGAGCTGATTAATTTCAAGGCGAGAACATGGTGTTAAATTGTTTTGAATTGCACTTCACTCTCGACTCAAAACCAAAATTTCAACACCTTGTATTTTGAGGACTAAGCAACATTCAAGAAGAACTATTCCACATCTTTGTCTTGAAATTAAGTGAGGAATCGCTCCTTTCATCTATCCAGAAAAATTTATAAACACCCTGCATAAAGAATACGAATAGAATAGATCAGAATATCACGAATTATCTATCAAGATATAGATGAGACAAGGGCAAGATTCTTTAGATAATCCAATACCTTGTCCTCATCGAATTCAGCAGCTATATTTCTGAATTTTTTTTTCTCGTACAGTATTTACGTCGCTGCTCGACCACAACCTCTTCACCAGTATTTATTTGCGTGATGGATAGTTCAGATGAATTTTGTTTCAGTTTTATCGCATTTATGATGGCATCGATATGTACATGATTGCATCCAACACGATCACTTAACCCCTTATGCTATCCTTCCATATTATTATTGGTACGGATTCGATCTTCAAACATTTAGGTATATCAATTCCAAATCGTTATATCGAAGTGTGGTGCTCTACGGCGACGACGGTTTCAAGATTCTTGGCCAATCCATTTTTTTTTTCAAAATACTCTGAAACCGGTGACGATTCCTGTTCATGATAGTCAAAATACTCGCTTTCAATCAAAGCATCATAAGCGAAATTCATATCATTCACGGGAACAAATGCTAATGCCATCATTTTTTTTTATTGAGTGCAAATTCCGCATTTGTTTCATCCGATTTTGTAGCCCACAACCTTGAATACGGCGCCACAAACATTGACCAAAGTGAAAAAGACAACCTGAAATCTCAGTTTTTGGAAATGCAGTTTGAATGCATTCATAAATGCCAATTCAAAATCGATCATCAACGACTTCGGCTTCAGTGTTTTATCAATATTTTTCAATTGCTTTAGAAACGCTGAGTACATTTCCTCAGTTTTATTAGGAACTAACATATACAAGCGGCAGAGATTTGCGGTGCTTGTAACCATCTATTGTATGCAATTGTCAAAATATTGACGGAACAGAGCGAAATGTACCATCACATAACCACTGATCACATGTTGAGAGAAACTGAAGATTTCCAGCAGTAGAGAATATCAGAAATCTATCACCATCATTTCCACTATCATAAAATAAATATGAATCTCCTTCAGATGTTAATCTTAATGAAGCATCGAATACCAGCGCACTACGAGATTGCCCGTTTAACAATGTTGGATTATCATTTTAACGAGCACGTTGTTTCGCTCTCCTCATCGCTGGCACGTTTGGCAATTCAGCAGTTGAGATTTGATCAACTTTGACTTGACTTGGTCAGTATCGACGGTAGAAATGTCAGCAGCATGATGATGGTCAGGTACAAAACCAACAATTGTTCCTACATCTCATACCGAATTATAAATTCAAACCAAATCTCATCAATTTGAAATAGGTATCTGTGTTTTCGTCAGAAGATGTCTGTATCACAACACGACACGAATGTTTCGAATACTACGTACACCGCCAAGTTCTTGTACCACATACATTTTCACTTTTTCGTGTATACATATGTCCATCGTGAACTAGCATCGGATTACCGTATTGTGATCGAATGAACTTCAACGGCATTGTTGAAAAATCGGAATCTATAACGAATCAGTGAAGCAGTACGATATCGAACGCAATCTGATTAACCGGTTCACACACCGACAAATAATTTACAACATTGCAATCGACTAAAAATAGGTGAGCAGAAGAGATAGAAAACAGAATGATACATTGCTGTTTGGATATTGACAAGCGGATATATTTACGCGCATATAATGCCACGGATATAATGTCGCGCGGATACAATATGTTACGGATATAATAACGCGGATATAAGCCCACGGATATAATGTCGCGCGGATATGATGTCGCGGATTTGGTCTCTCGGATATAATGACTATGGATCAAGTGACATGTTATTACTGAGCCCTGTATGAATTCTTGATTTTATTGCAGTATTTTCGTTTTCTCGTCGATTTGCCTGACTTCTCAAACATGAGCCGACATAATGATGATGATTATGCTGCTCATTTGATGTTTCAATAAAGAACACAATTTGTTCGATCTCATCGATATTGTTTGGATATTCCTTATCTTTCCAATAGATAATGGACATTTTTCCTAAGCTGAAATGCATTTTCTGATATCTGACTCGAAAGATTTGGGAGCAAATGAGACTATTGGTTGTGACTGGTTATTTTGAATGTATAAAAGTGTTTCATCGACTTTGGTCACAGTTTTCCTGGTATTCCTCATCATTATTTTGGTGTATTGACAAAAGATATATTCGAAGAAAAGAATATCACCCACTCTCGAATTTCGATAATTTCGAATGACGCTGCAAAATGCGCCTTTCCTGTGGAGACCCCTCCTCTGATAACGGTGGAATATTTGCCTATCGTGAACTCGTCAATGTGTGGCCAATGTATTCCCGTTACTATATTTGATAGAAAAGCCACCACCTCGTCTGATTTCAGCAGAAGCCACTTTCCAAATTCGATGTTGACAACTTTGATGGGATGCAGCTTTCCTACCGTCATATCTGTCAGATTTCTTATCGGTTTCCTTTCCACCAGGAAAGCTTGGTTGAACTTGATAAGATCTACCTGTGGAGGAAAATGATATGAAAAGGCATATTTTGCACATCAAGAACTCAAAATGGAATGACAGAAGGCCTATAATACTCATGGAACCGTTAAATCAATTATAAAATATATATAATAACATAAAATGTATGGCAGAAGATTTATAATATTTGAAAAGACTCAAAACTCATTGGAAGAGCAACTAATTGAATAAGCAGAATCTTCAAATTCCTTTCAAACACTCAGAATGGTGTTGTGGAATTTATCACCGAAGGTCTATATTATTAGGAGAAAGTCACAATGTGATGAAAATATCAACGATCATATACGCAGAATCAAGCAATTATTCTCAAATTCGTGATGAATACCAAAATGTCTTCAATATTATAACAAAAACGGAAAATGGAATAAATAGTCAATTATATACGTCGAATTGAGGATTCAAATGATAGCTCGAAGAGATATTATCAAAAAAAGTCTATAGTATACGTAGGATCGAGGGTAAAAAAAGGCACTTTGATTTAAAAAAGATACGTACTGCAATCGATAATATGAAAATTGTAGGTGCTCCAGATGGGAGGCTGTGGCACGAGGTGTATTTTTTCCTGCGATCACTGATAATGAACTGAATGCTGCTGAAATTGAAGATTTAATTATACACGCAGAATCGTGGAATTTTTGAAAACTCAATATAGTGTAATGATATTTCCCTTGGAGGCGCTTTAGAAACATCAGCAGGAAGGCAGGAGTACAACGATCATCCCAGATTGCTCTTCAACCTCTCAATGATTCCTACATACACCAACATATTTCCGAACACTCAATATATGCCGCAGTGACAGAGAACGTCACAGAAGATTCTGGAATGTTCTGGAAACAATCGATGCAACAATTAGAGAGAGAAGTTTGTTCTAAGAAGCTTCTAGAACAAAAAGAAGGAGACGGAAGATCATTTCGAGAAGGTTCTCGAACCAAAGCCTGCCTGTGTTCTCATATATAAAACGGCCGAACAACTGAGTCAGTCAGTCAAACAGCGAGTGTCAGAGAGACAGTTATATACCGCGTGTTATAAATCGTTTTACATAAATAGTAGTTATAAGTTCGATATAAATTAGTGTTTCTTTAGTTTAAATAAATCAGTTGAAAAATAAATAGTGTCATGTTCGCTTCTGCACCCGAATAACGTAACAATTGGTGTCAGGTGTGGGGTATTCCAGTGTGAAGTGAACAGACCGTTGCAATGAAGAAACTACACGAGTTAAAAGTGGTGGACTTGAAACGCGAGTTGGAGGAGAGAGATCTCGACAAAACAGGGATCAAGGCTACACTTCAGCATCGTCTCGAAGAGTTTATGGTGAGCGTAGGTCAAGATCCAGAGACGTTTACCTTCGAGGAACCAGCTTCAGCGGAATCGATGTTGGCTGGGATCTCGGCACAGATTTCTGCTCAGCAAGATCAGATCGCCTCTCAGATCTCAGCTCAACGGCAGGAGGTATTGGCCCAGATAACAGCTCAAGTCGCGACTCAGATAGAAGATCTGAAGAAAGAATTGCAGCTAGAAATAGATGAACTGAAGTCACAATCTCGCAGGCGAGCTGCGATGGAAGAGTCAGTGGTTACTACCAATCGAGTGAAGCCGCCTACATTCGATGGAAAAACATCGTGGCCAAACTACCTGAAGCAATTCGAAGCAGCTTCCAAAGCCAATGGGTGGACATCAGAAGACAAAGTGGTAGCTCTCACAGTAGCTCTACGGGGTGATGCACTAAACATCTTGCAAGCCATTCCGGAAGATGAATCCGATAACTACGATTATCTCATCGAACGCCTCAACATGCGCTATGGTCAAAAACATCTACAGCAAGTGTTACGATCACAAATGAAGAACCGTCGACAGGGAGACAATGAGAGCCTACAGGAATTTGAAATGGAAGTAGCTCGGTTGGTTCAGTGTGCCTACCCATCAGCTCCTGAGTATCTGATAGACTGTCTTGCTGGCCAAACGTTCCTGGATGTTTTGCGAGATATGGAAATGCGGAAAGCGGTTCGGTCGACTCGACCTAAAGACTCTCCCAGTGCTCTGGCAGCTGCGCTAGAAATCGAGGCCGCGATAGAAGCTACACGAGAAGCAACAAAATTCCAAGCCGTCGATGACAGCACGAACATAGCGGACAGTCCCAGGCAAGATCTAACTGAAGACCTTATAAACGTCATCAAGGGCCTCTTGGATGAGGAGAAGAAACCAGTTCGAGCAGCTGCAGGAAAACTAGAGCGGGATGATCCAAAAAGACCAGTTTACCGAGTGGGGACGAGCCATAAGAATGCAGATGCATTGTCCAGAAGGCCATGTCCACCTGAGTGCCCACATTGTAGTCGTTTGGAGGATAAGGAAGCAGTCCTCTATAGAACCACCGTTGTCAATGAAGATTGGTTACCTGCAGCAGTCAAGCAAGAGCAAGAAAAGGACCCAGAACTTCGGGAGCTTCGAGAATGGAAGAAAGCGAATCGCCGTCCTTCTTGGCAAGAAGTAGCACCATCTTCACAGACTTTGAAGGCGTACTGGAGTCAGTGGGACTCCTTGGTATTAGAAGATGACCTGCTCAAGAGGAATCTCGAGAGCGATGATGGGTCGGATAATCGGATGCAGTTGGTCATTCCTAGGAGTCGAGTGTCGGAAGTACTTGGATATGTACATGATGGAACTTCAGGGGGACATCTAGGAGTGAGGAAGACACTGCAGCGGGTACGGGAGCGGTTCTACTGGCTGAACTGCAGTGACGACGTCAGAGAGTGGTGCCGTAAATGCACTGTGTGCTTTGCCAGCAATGGGCCTCATCGTAAACCAAGGGCACCCATGAGACAGTACAATGTTGGAAGTCCTTCCGAGAGGATTGCTATGGATATTGCGGGGCCGTTTCCAGTGACTGCTAATGGAAATAAATACATCCTTGTCTGTATGGACTACTTCACCAAGTGGGTGGAAGCGTATGCGATCCCTAACCAGGAAGCCGTAACTGTCGCCGATGTCCTGATGAATCAACTCATCAGTCGTTTTGAGGTGCCATTGGAACTTCACTCTGATCAGGGCCGGAACTTCGAGAGTGAAGTGTTCAAGAAGATGACCGAGAAGTTAAGAATCAAGAAAACAAGAATAACTCCATTGCATCCACAGTCAGATGGCATGGTGGAGCGAATGAACCGAACCATAGGGAGGTATTACTGCAAAGTCGTTGATCAACACCAACTAGACTGGGATCAACATCTTCCTTTCTTCTTGATGGCCTACAGATCTGCGGTACAGGAATCTACAGGACAGACTCCGGCGAAGGTTCTATTTGGCCGAGAGATGAGGCTTCCATGTGACTTGGTCTTCGGATGTAGACCTGGTGAGGACATAGTGGAGGAAGATTACGTCACGAATCTGATGAAAAAAATGAACGATATTCACGAATTGGTTCGTTCTAATCTGAAAATCGCCAGCGATCGCATGAAAGACCGGTACGACATCAGAGCTGGGGGTGCAGGGTACGCAGAAGGAGACTTGGTGTGGTTGTACAATCCACAAAGGAAACGAGGTATTTGTCCAAAACTACAGAGATCTTGGGAAGGACCTTATACCGTCAAGAAGAAGATCAACGATGTCATATACCGCATCAGTAGAGAATCCAGTGGCAAACCAAGAGTCGTTCATTTCAACAGACTAGCACCATTCGAGGGAACACAAGATCAACAAGTTCAACAAATTTGTCCGGAAGAAAAGGACCTTACATTCGACGAATTCATTGGGACATACAGTGGTTCATCAAAAGCAAGGTTTGGCGTCACCAAGGAAAAGCACCGCGACCTTTTCACCATTCCTGTAGAATACGCACTAGCTCACTGCGTCGCCAAGGATCTTCAGATGTCTCAAGGAATAGCGAACAAGTTCATGAGGAAGTTTGGGAAGTTAGAGGAGCTTCATCAACAAGGTCCCTCCGTCGGTCGAGCACTAGAAATAGAAGATATCAGCGCTGAAGGGAAAAGGTCTCTGTTTTATCTTATAACGAAAGGAAGATCTTCTGAGAAACCCACTTACAAGGACCTCTGGGAGACGCTAGTCGACTTGCGAAGCACCATACTCGAGAAGGACATACAGAAGATTGCTGTTCCAAAGCTGGGGTGTGGACTGGATGGCTTGAATTGGAGAATTGTAAGGAACATGCTAGAGGTCTTATTGAGATTCATCGGAGTTGAAATTCTGGTATGCTGCTGGAACTCCAAAGGAACTCCAAGAGAAAAGACAGTGCCATGCTATTTCTACCATACTGCACGTTGTAAAAATGAAACCAGTTGTCCCTATCTTCATAACGATCAGAGTGCATTCCAGGAGGAATGCGTTTTAAGGAGGGGGCAGTGTAATGATATTTCCCTTGGAGGCGCTTTAGAAACATCAGCAGGAAGGCAGGAGTACAACGATCATCCTGTATCACGCATCCCAGATTGCTCTCCAACCTCTCAATGATTCCTACATACACCAACATATTTCCGAACACTCAATATATGCCGCAGTGACAAAGAACGTCACAGAAGATTCTGGAATGTTCTGGAAACAATCGATGGGACAATTAGAGAGAGAGGTTTGTTCTAAGAAGCTTCTAGAACAAAAAGAAGGAGACGGAAGATCATTTCGAGAAGGTTCTCGAACCAAAGCCTGCCTGTGTTCTCATATATAAAACGGCCGAACAACTGAGTCAGTCAGTCAAACAGCGAGTGTCAGAGAGACAGTTATATACCGCGTGTTATAAATCGTTTTACATAAATAGTAGTTATAAGTTCGATATAAATTAGTGTTTCTTTAGTTTAAATAAATCAGTTGGAAAATAAATAGTGTCGTGTTCGCTTTTGCACCCGAATAACGTAACAATAGGATGACAGGTATTTGCAGAATCGTGAAATTATTTTCCATACCTCGGAATGAATAGCAAAAAATTCATAAAATTCTTGAAAACTAAAAAAAAAAATGAAAATAGTCATTCAAATACGACAAATCGAGATACAAATGGAAACTTGAAGAAATGTTGTCGAAAAGGTCTGAAGTAGACGTATTATTCAGACTACAAATGAGCACTTTGATATAAAAAAAAGTACTTACCGGTATTATGGAAACGAGCTGCACTGGGTGTTAGAATGTATACTCGCTGTTGCTACAATCACTGTTGAACTGAATGAGGCAACAGCGCAAACTAGTTTCATAGGCAGAGGAAGCGT
>OU896714.1:28175636-28232632 GCA_918026855.4 Phaedon cochleariae | reverse complement strand
CCTTTCAATCGAGGTATCTTTCGACCCCCCACTCCATCTAAAAAAATCTTCCAAAATGGCGCCCAGGCGCCATTTTGGAGGATACATATTTTTTTTTTGGAACAATATATAGCACTGAAACTACCATTGAAGCAAAAAAAAATTGAAAAAAAAAATCCCATCCGTTCAATAGTTAACCAGGGGGGGGGTGACTTTATGGACACAGTGTATATTTCTTCCATTTTTATTGTAATTAGCTTGATAATGAACTATTATTCAGATTTGGCCTTTTTGTGCTGTAGGTGGAAAGAATTGCCAGAGAGTATGTCGTACCTCAATGTATATTTAACCACCAGTGGCGGAATCCCTATTCATTATTTACCCGACCGCGTACTATATGTGGTATTGAGGAACTTCCTCATAATAAGAGATTATGTTTCCGTAAGTCTATGAACGTACTTGGGTTCTGATACGAAAGGAGACTATGATTTGTCCAGCCAATGTCCGAGCAGACAGGTAAGAAAGTAGCAGCTATTTTTGAACAAAAGAGAAAAAGATGTTTGAGCTTCGGCGAAGAACAGCCTCGAAAAATTCAGGCGAAGAATAAAATACCCAGGTACCAGAAAGTTCGGATTATTGACGATACACTATCATGCCACTTCTGGTATCATCACTCCCCATCTCAAGCTTGGTCATTGGGATAGAATGTCGACCGCATTGTCTTTCTGGAAGTTCCTCCTTCGAAGCTGTACTTATGTGTAGCACTCCTACTCTGAACCAGCAACCCTGTTAAACCTGACAAAAAGACATTGGGTTTGATAATTTCGTGAGACAATACAAGTCAAGCACTGATAGTGGATATGTTATACCATCCTGGGTTCTTGATTGCTGCAGGACTATATATGAACAAAGAAGTAGCAGTGGATAAAATATGCCCTCAAGAAAAAGATACCTAAGCTACGGCGAGGAACAAAATTGTCCACCTATCCCGTTACAATGTCTGATGTGGCGCCGCTGTGATCTCAATCGCCAGGATGCTCTGACGTATCAGTTTATTAGGAGCCCTGTTGTCTGAGGAACGAGTGGTGAGATTGGTCCCTCGAGACAAACATAAATGGTATTTAATATGTATCAGTGGGTACCTACACTTTTGAAGGTACCTCGCTACGAGGTAGGCTCCCTGTCTGTGAAATGATTTATAATCTGCGTACTATGCAAGTACCTCACCGGCTTGATTTAATTTTTGGAGATAATGAGCCCCTTTAGCTACCTTCTGTGTTTTATTTGCTACAATTGTATCGTACTTTGAAAAGATCTTGGGTGTACAACAAATAAGGTGTCCTAGCCATAAATGAATTAATCAATTTTCGATTAATTATTGACGATCACAGCCAACTTAACATAATCAGTTTTCAATATGATCAATTTCGACATGTTTTCGGTCGCTGAGATAACAACATGAAAGTGCTAGTGCAACAACGCGTATTCCTTGGCGTTCAAGTTTATCTAGCGAAATCCCATGACAAATCCTTTCAAAGGCTCTTACCAGATCAACAAATACGTCCAAACAAGTTTTTTTCATCAACTGCTGAATATTCAACCAAAGTGAGCTCCACTACGAAATGTCCACAATGCTCAAAGTGGAATGAAATGTTGAATAAATACAAGAAGCTCGAAGTCATTTCCACACGATGTTTATATAATTAATAACAATCGTAGATTTTGAGGAAAAAATAACTACTTCCCTGGCTAATGCCATGCACAGAATTGAACTCCATCTTTCCGAAATCTATGTATCGAATCGTATAAACGAATACAGATACAAGTGATTTTTACCTAAATGCAAATTGATTTCGATTCAGCCAGGCTACGCCAGACACCTACATACTGATTTAGAGCTCTTCGACTCTCATCAGTGCAGGGCATTATCCAGCCAGTTGATTTTTTCCTAAAATCTAACATTGTTGTTCATTATATAAACTTCGTGTAGAAATGACTTTGAGCTTCTTGTATTTATTCAACATGTCATTCCACTTTAAGCATTGTGGCTATTTCGTAGTTGAAATTATGCCAGTCGGGTAGCCTGCTACTTCCGTATGGGATTTCAGTTTTGTAGTAATTCTTTCCTTTTTTCCTTCTCAGATGGCGTTGCTTTTATATTGTCTATAAAAGACGCTTCTGGGAGCATATTATGATTTGATTTTTGTTTGGCTAGGCTGCGCTCAGTCGGCGGTCCCAGACTGCTGGCTGGAGACTGCTCTGCACTGATGAGAGTCAAAGAGCTCGAAACCGGTCTGTAGCTGTCAAGCGTAGCCTGGCTAAATCGAAATCAAAAGGCACTCAGGAAATAATCACGTGTATCAGTATTCGTTCAAACGAGTCGATGCATTGATTTCGGGAGGATGTATTTCAATGTTCTGCGTGGTATTATCTAGGTAAGTAGTTGTTTGTCTGCCGAAATCTACCATGGTTGTTCATTATATGAACTTCGTGTGGAAATGACTTCTAGCTTTTTTTTATTCATTTAAGGTTAGCTTAGCAATAGCATCCTGCGATAGTTTGCCTTCTTGAAAACCAAATTGATTGGGGTGTTCGATTTTGTTATTGCTCATAAAACGTTCTAGACGATTTTGCATTACTTTTTCGAATACTCTGGCTACCGCAGATATAAGAGAGATGAACCCAAGTTGCAAAATTGATACTTTCCACCAGACTTATGAATTGGGTTGATAACGGCCTATTCGAAGTGAGTCGGAACTTGACTTTCATCTTTTATCAAAAATAATAATATGATATAAATGTTTGAAGATATAATCATTACCTAATTTTGAAATTTCATTAGATATTTCATCAGATCCAGAAGCATTTTTGTTCTTCAATTCTCTAAGAAGTAACTCAATTTTGAGGTGATCAGTTGGTTTTGGAAATATTTCTGCTGTTGACCCAGCATTACCTGTATTGTGATAGTTATTTGGACCTTGAGGAATCACATTCACCATTTTTGCACCTATAGAAGAATATTACTGATTGAAGTGATTTACAATCTGCTGTTTGTCGGTTATCTCAATTCGATTATACAATTTCATCTTCATCAATAGGGCTACTTATGTTCGATTCAGTATAACATTATTTTATTACATTCCGAAGATTTTTTGTCGAAGATTTAGTTCCTTCAATTTAATTTCTTTGGTATTCATGTTTACTTTTTTCAATAACAATGTGACTTAATTTTTGTAATAATTGATGTATAAAGATTTCTTGTATAAATTTGAGGAATCTCTCAGGCAATTCCGGTGCAACATCTCTTTCATCCATGTATTCAATAAAACCTATAGTTATCCATGTTTTTTCTCAAGATTTTATACTCCTGGCGTATGTATTTTTTTGTATGACTCCTTTGAAAATCCTTATGAAATCATCAGTTGCCGAATTCACGTCGTCCGTGCTACAATTTCTAATTTTGATCATATTCAGCAATTTTGTTTCGTCTAGCTTGATCAATAATGGTCACATTACCCTCTTTTCATTTGTTTCTGAGAATTTCTGTTATCTGTATCACTCTTCAAGAATATATGAACAAGACAGGATCTCGTCGAAGCTGTAACTCGAGTTGGTTCATTCATCAATGATTTGAATCCCTTAAGAGACAGAACATTCAGGTCTTCAACATCTTCATCTTCATACTCGAAAATATTGATATCGTTCCACCTGAGAAGAAGGTGAATCCGTTGCTTGAAAGGTTTTTCTCTATGAAGAATTCATAAAGGTGTAAATCAAAATTCTCAACATTAGTACAAGGAGGTATATACAACAATGGCACAAATCTCAATATGTTCACGTCATGTTCACTGAAACTTGCCAATTTTTATGAATCCATGGCACTCGTAGTAATTTTCACGAACATATATTAATATTCCATCATTTTGATTGATTCGTTCACAGTTATGAATCGTTCTTTAACCACATATATTGAGTGACTCGGATCATTCACTTTACAGGTTTCTGATAAGGCAATCAAACTGAACGCATTTTGAACTTTTGATGGAAACACTTTGCATATTATTGTGCAAAATTGAGAAACAGTCAAGATTATCGAAAGTTTGTTCGGAACACTCCAAGTTCTTTATTTCTTTTGTGACTATCGGTTCATTCTCGTAATCGAGTATAAATTAATTCATTCCAGATTGATGTATGCGGAATAAAATGATATAGATGATGATAATATCTATGGAGAGCTCTTCGAATTCTTGTGTCTGAAACTTGACCAAATTCAACAGAACCATCCAGCAGCAGAAATCATCATCATGGGCGATTCCAATGCTGCTTGGCTCGTACACTCTAACAAAACAGATGGAGCTGGGCGACAAGCCGAAGCTTTCGCCATCACTCACGACTTCGAGCAGCTTATCAAAGATCCCACACGAATTCCCAATGCCAATAACAATTCAGCTAACATACTTCACTTATTCCTCACTAAAAATTCAGCACCCTACACCATAGATAAACGAGCTCCACTTGGCAATTCTGACCACACACTCATTCCCACAACCTGCCCATTCTTCATTCCATCAACTGCTCCGGCATCCCCACGTCTTTTATGGCATTACAATTCAGGAGATTGGAACGGTCTCCGCATGATTTTCTTCGAGTTTCCTTGGCATATAGTATGCTTTGACTCACAGTGTGCTGCGGAAATATCCGAGATCGTCATGCTTGGAATGGACATATACATACATCATTCTTCGAGGAGATATTCACCATCGAAACCTTGGTTCAACGAAAACTGTTCAAGAACTGTTGCCTCGAAACGAACAGCCTACCATCGCTGGAGCAAAAAACCTAACCTCGCGACTAGAGCAGAATACTTCGATGCCAGGAATAACTGCAGCCAAGCAATAGATGCTTCGAAAGAAACATACAATGCCAAGATAAGATCGAAACTCATAGATTGTCCCAATGGCTCCCGTTCGTTTTGGTCCCTTGCTAAAGCGGTCGGAAGAAATTTCACTAATTGTTCATTTTCACCACTGTCCAAATATGACGGCACATTAGCAACAACATCGCATAAGGAAGCAAATATTTCTGCAGAGATGTTAGCAGCGAACTCTACTTTAGATTCCCAAGGGAAAGTGCCGCCAGACATTCCACCGGTTGGGAGTCGAATGCCCGAAATCGTCTTCCGTCAACGCACTATCAGACGAATTTTGCTTGGTCTCAAAACGAATGAGGCTAACGATCCTGATGAAATTCCATCCATTATCCCCAAAAAATTTGCACCAGAATTAACACCGATTCTCTGCAAGTTGTTTATCGTCTCGTACAGGTCGGTTTTTTTTCCATCATGCTGAAAAACAGCTAGAGTCCAACCAATTCAAAAAAAAAAGAAACAAGAACCCGCCCAACAACTACAGGCCCATTGCCCTGTTATCAGTTATCTCCAAAGTGATGGAGACAGACATCAACATTGAGCTTATCAGATATCTGGAGAGCTCAGAAATCATCGATGATAGACAATACGGCTTTCGCCACCGAAGATCTACTGAAGATCTACTTGCCTACGTCACCCATTCATGACAAGTTTCATTAGAAAAACACGGAGAATCTCTAGCTGTCGAGTTGGACATATCGAAAGCATTTGACCGTGTTTGGCACGAAGGACTCCTCCACAAACTACCATCATACGGCTTACCACCTCAGCTATGCCATCTCTCATCGAGTCTTCATTCAGGCAGATCGCTTCAAGTGGTGGTGGACGGTGTATCGTCTGATACCATTGGCATCAATTCTGACGTTCCAGAATGATCAATTTTGACACCAACATAATTCCCTCTTCATATCAATGATCTGTTGGGAGTAACAACTTGCCTCTATCCACAGCTTTGCAGATGATAGTACCCTCCATACTGCGTTTTCTTTCAGAATTACCATTTCTTCCCAGGAAACCGAGAACTCACGGCGCAGGCAGGTCAATGCTGTCAATGAAGACCTTGCTGAAATCACAGCCTGGGAAACCAACAACCTAGTTGAATTCAACGCCATCAAAACTCAAGCCTGTATTTTCTCTAGAAAGGCGGAACTCAGTATGCTCGACATTGTAATGTCTGGCATCACCATCCTCACCAAGCCCACCATATCTGTACTCGGTATTTCCATCAGCAACACTTTTTCATGGGATAATCATGTCAGATCCATCGCAAAAGCTGCCTCACAAAAACTCGGATTCTTGTTCCGTGCGGAAAGCTACTTCACACCTCAACAGCTTCTCATGATCTACAAAGCGCAGATACGGCCTGTTCTAGAGAACTGTTCCCACATATGGGGTTCAGCAACAAAACATACGCTGATGCTCTTAGATTCCATCCAGAAACGAGCCATCCGCCTGGTCGGTGACGCCACCTTCACTCACTCTTTGGCATCATTGGAACACCGTAGAAAGTCGGCGACCTTCCACTTTTCTATCGATACTTCCACGGGAAATGTGCTTCGGAAATCTCTGCTATCATCCCTCCATCAGCAATACCAGTCAGACGAACTAGACAAGCCCAGTCAGCACATCCTTCCGTTTTCAACCTCGAAAGATGTCGAACAGCACTTAATCAAAACTCCTTCATCCATAAAACGGCTAGGCCCTGAAATTCATCAGCTGAAGGAGTATTCTCAACAACATATAATCTCCAGAAGTTCCAAAAAAAATTCAATAACTACCTCCTAACCCTATCCTCCCTGAACGCACGATGTTCTTTGAACATTATAGGTATTCCCATTCGTGCGCTCTGAGCCATAAAGAAAAAAAAATAATCGAGATTTTTCTTTTCTCGTTGAAGGTACAGAAAAAGTTGTAAGAGATAAACTTACCTGAACACATTGCTAGTCTATATTTGTTGTTTCCGTACTAACGCTTCTGGTGAATCTCTTGGGGACTCAAAACGTTTTTTTATGCATCATCCTCTGCTCCAATTCAAAACAATACTAAATTGTTATTTCTGAGCATTCTTTTAGTTGTTTCAATATCCACTTTGAGTTCTTTGTTTTTGCCTTCTAATAATTCTATTTTCACCTCTAGATCATGGACTGTATTGGTAACCTTCTGTAAATCGTTTTTGGTGATTTTGATATCTTCAATTATTTGTTTGTTTCGAAAGTTAATCGATTTCATCAGAGATTTTTTCGAAGTTTCATCAGGAATAATTATCGAACTAATTGAGATTCATGTCATCTATATTTATATTATCAGGAGTGAAATTTTGTTTGTTTGTTCGTATTGAATAGGCTCTGAAACTAGTGAATTGTTTCCAAAAATTCCGCCACCATTAGAAGCCGACATCATCCCTGATGATCATAAACTACTTCTTACCACAAAAAAATTCATCGTTTCAACAGAAACACCAGTAATAGGACAACGGGTAGTAAGAATAATTCTTTCGTACTTATCTTTTTTACATGAATCTTGAACAGCTGAACCGGTTGGGTTGAAATTTTATATCGGTATTCCAATGACTGAGAAAATCGAAATGGCTGTGAGTATATCAGAGTAGCTCTAGGTCAGCACAAAGTATTCGAAAAAAAAAATACAAAGGAATATGTACCAGGTGAGCAACTAAGAACGGCTGTGATCATTCCTTTTTCCAACTTCCAGTTTTCGTTGGTCTGTTGAGATTCAATTTCTCTTTTCGATCTTGTGATAAAATGCATACATCACTTCCTCAATTCACGATATCTATTGATACTCCAGATCACGCTGGCAGCCGTTCTAAGTTGTTTACCTGGTACTGAAGATACGCGCATAGCTCAAAACTGACAGCAACAAATGGCTTATTCTTTTCAAATTGTGCGGAGCAGGGCCGGATAGATTGTTATGGATATTTCAGATACTTGAATCTTCTCCATTCTTATATTTCACTTCCCTTAATTGTATCAACACCTAATCTTCTAATGAAGATAGTTTATGTTAACATTATAACCTAGAAACGAATTACATAATATGAAACATTTTGATATAGCTCCGTATTAGTTGCCAGAATAGCACGATGAATATCTATTTTAGTAACTATACGTAGCGAATGATATGAAACTCATAAATGCTGCCACTGTATTCCTATCAGCGTTCGCTGTGAAAAAAAAAGTTTCAAGAACTTGACACTCGGATCTATAAATATGACAATGAGCATCAGAATTTCTGTTTAGCACAACGCAAAGTTGTGGGATTCATGGAATAATGTGAGAGATAATTCCAATTCGGAGTTTATATATATACAAATAGTTTTCAACGCCATCTATTCACTCCTCATCAGTATTCATAATACAGAGTGAAAAAAATTCATGAGTGGTATGAACGATTTCAAAATGAAGTAGACTTGCGTGATTAAGTTTCCGATTATGGTCTATAATAAATTGGAGTTTTCTATTCTCATCGAATAATTCAAAGTTCGGGAAGATATAGAGTAGGTATTGATAATGTTCAACAGTTTAACATTCAAGAATCAAATGAGACATATTCTTTGCTTTTTTCACATTTGCTGGAATCGAAATGAATTGGTCACATCCCGTACACCATAGATGTCGTGAAGATGTAATTTCAATAATTGTGTTTTCAAACTGCATTCGAGTTCTCAAGAACGAATAAATCTAGGTCATCAATGGACAATTCATCAGATGGCATTCAATCAACACATATCTCATCAATGAACTAGCTCATCAACTTTCAAACCATCAACTCGATATTCATTCGATTAACTATAATCTTTATGATTCACTACCATTACCAACGTCAAAACCATCGACTTCATCGGCTCTGGATAATGGAACATATAGAAAGAGCATCGAATGAAATTCATCAACAGCCAAGATGTCACTGTCTCATAATCTCAAGAAATATCGAATCTCTGAGCATCTTCTTGCCAAAACATGATTATATAGGTAGCAGAGTGTCACTTCTGTTATGAAAATTATAATCCCGCTCATTCCAAATTATGGTGTAAAATCTGACAATCTGGAAATCTGACAACTCGCCAATACAACTACAAATAGTTTGATACTGGCCTGAATATATTTTGAAACAGTTATATCGGTTATTATTTTGTCTAAGAATAACCAACAAAAACGCCCAACCTCCTACAACAATGAAAGCGCAGTTTCAAGAATATTTTCTTGAGGCGGCAGCGAAAAAGAATAATAGTGTCAGATTTCACTGAATACATGGAACTAAAATGCTCAGAGAGGATGCAAGTTCTTGGGAAAATACATTTTTTACCTAGAAAATGACTAGATGATGAGTATTCACATAATATTTGATTTTGATATTCTTCTGCCTCCAAGATTCCACTTCATATTGACATCGAGTCATCATTCTCATATTCCATTCTATGAGATGAATAACTGAATAAATGAGTTCTCATACTACATGTACATGTTATTACTTGACACAACATAGCCTGCCCTGAGAGGTTCATTGCAGAAATTCGATAGACATTTGATTATTAGTTTCATAAGGATGCTCGACATTTTTCAATAACCCCAACATTTTACACACAAGTGAATTTCATTCATGTGAATTATGAATTTTGTTATATTCAATTGTTTCTTGCCTCCTCTCTTCGAAAAGGTACCTATTTCAATCTAATTTGCATTACATTACTACAATACCAACGACCTTCTTTTTTATCAGAGCAGGATCAACGACATTTTGAATAACAATGAGCAGACATGTCGTCCATAATCCGTAATAATGTTCTGAACAGCACAGAAAATTCAATTACACAACGTGCAGAACGTTCGTACTCATTTTGGAATATTCTAATTTAATATTCTCAGAATGATCATAGGATATTATCATCCCGGCAACACATATTCCATGAACATCCTTTTCGACATTTTTCGATATCAGTAGATTAGAAAGTTCAATTTCACTAAAAGGTTGCAAAAACATAATAGTGGGAGTTGAGGTTAGTAGTAGTAGTGCTTAACATGAAGCTGATAATCATATAATAAATAATGGATGACAAGAAGCAATTGATTTCCTAGTTTATGAATAATATAATGAAGGTGTTTCATTTGAACATATCATTAAAGGAGAATCGGGCAGATATCATGAGATCCATATTTCTTCAGAACATTATTATTTTTATCTACCTATTTCCCATTTCAGACCAGTGCTGGAGCCTCTGAGAATGGTAAAAAGTAACAATACATTATAGTAGGATGGAACCCCTCGGAAAAAGATAGAAATATGGCGAACATGAAATATAATTAATTCACGGGCGATCTGAGGTTGGAAAGAGAAGATAGGTGGGCTTTTAAAGGTGAAACACGGATTATCTTGATCTGCGGCAAAACTACAAGTCCTATGGCAAAAATATAAACGGCCTAAATTTGGGTAATGAGAAAATCGATAACTTTTGTTGGTACACTTCTTCCATATAACTTTAAAATGTAAGTACATATGAAAAATTCATATAATTGTTTTCGGTTATTCTTATATATCTTATATCACAAGTGGAACTTTTTTACGGAATCTTATAAAGAATCAACTCTTTATATCCCAAATATTCTTTCGATATGAGATAATCATTTTTTCACCTCTTTTCGACGTTATATTATCAAGAAAACATGCTGATTCCTGAACAAAAAAATAGGCTTTTGTTCTCTCAAATCACTTTCTTCTGGTGGTGTATAAGGAAATACATAGATAACTGTGGTGAAAGTTCTCAGAAAATGCAAAGAAACAAAAAAGTAAAAGTTACATTTTCGATATGTGATCCCCTTATGATCCATTCTTTCCTATTCTGAACTATTTTGGCATTTTTGGGATTCTGAAATTGTACAAACTGATTTGAAGAAATTTCGGATTTGAGTCTCGTTCCTTTGCATTTTCTGAGAACATTCACCCTCGTGAGAGCAGATATTTTGACACGAGCATTTTCTATTGAGAAGTCAACATGCGGTGAAAAGGTACTGTTCGTTTGGGACATAAAGAGATGAGTTTTTGCCAAATCTCGTGAAAAAAAATTCGTAATCTGAGACTTGGTTATTCAAATTCTTCACATAAATTTCGATAATATGTGCAAAAAATTTAATAACAGAAGGTCTCTTCATCACTCACAACTTCGCCATTTAACTTTTGTCAATAGGACTTGTAGTTTTTTCGCAGATGATTGATTGAAAACTAACCCCCTTCCACTGCCCGACCTCAGATTGCCAGTAAATTATTTTCTCTTCCATTTTCGTTATTGTCTCTCTTACCCAATGGATTTCAATCTACTATTACTTTTCCTGGTTTCGAACATTATCGACCATGGTCTATTTATTTCACATATATATTCCTGAGAAGTCATCAAGAGATATGTTCCAGCGATATTTCCGAATACTGCCTGAGATTGTTTCAATATCATGTCTGAGAACACCCTATAGGGATGTCCTGAGATGTTATTAGGGTGTGGAAATTGGTAACAGGAGGACGTTCTGAAAACATCCCAATGCTCGCCGTCGACGTCATGAGGACATTATTGTGATTGCCTCAGAAGGGTCTCAAAATGTATTTGTACTATCTAGGTCGGAACATCCACAATAATCATAAACAGCGAACACATTCTCATCCATGAGGTACCCTCCACCAGAATCCATGATTTGTGTTTGATGAACTCAAGAGCCAGATAGCACACAATCGCCTAGGGTCATCCTCAATGTGTCGCCAAATGCCTAGAGAGGACGTTATGTTTTCTACAACCTGAGAACATCATCAGGCGTAGATTTAGCGCCAAAATTGTCCTAGAAAAGTTCTTTCAGTGACAGCCTGAGGCTGCAGTGGATGTCGTGCCTACGGATGTCTTCAGATGACATTCCATGAAAAAACGTGTCGACGAAGCCAAAAGGCAAGAGAAGAAGAGAACTAGAAATACTAGAAGTGAGGTTATATCCCATGATAATATTTCTCTGAGAAATTGATGAGATAATAAGAAATACAGGTAATTAATTAATCTAATCATTGATAGTATGTACTAGACATGAAATATTGAATATATTATTTTATTCCAGGAGGTTATTGAGAACACAAACTTGATGATATCATCAGAGCAGAGATGTTTCATTCCGAGATATTCTGGCTTCTACGGAATCTATCAAACATTGTATGAAGGCTTGAACTTTCAGTGGATTCAATAAAGATAGGTACCTACTTGAATCAACTCATTGATAATAGGTAGTGGACATGAAATATTAATACATTATTATTTGTTCCTGGAGGTTATTAATGAGAACACAAACTCGATCATTATATCATCAGATCAGAGATGTTTGATATTCCAACATATTTTGGCTTCTTTGGAATCTATGAAAGATTGTATGCAGGCTTTAACTTTCAGTATAGATACAATGAAGGTACTAGGTAGGAATCAAATCATATTGATAGTAGGTATTCCTACTGGACATAAAATATCAATACATTATTTGTTTCAGGAAGTTATAGAGAACACAAACTTGATATCATATTATCAGTGCAGAGATGTTTCATTCCAAGAAATTTGTGCTCCTTCGGAATCTATGAAAGATTGTATGCAGGCTTGAACTCTCAGTAGATTCAATGAAGGTTGGTATCTGAATAAAAAAATTGATAGTATATAGGTAGGTACTGGACATGAAATATTAATACATAATTTATTTCAGAATGTTTTTGAGAACACAAACTTTTGATGCTATCATCAGAGCAGACATGTTCAAATCAAAGATATTCTGGCTCCTTCCTAATCTATAAAAGATTGTATGATAGTATGTCCAGGGTTCAGAAATCACAAATGATAACAACATAACAAGAAGAGAACTTACAACAGAATTAGAACAAATAGAACAAAACAAAAATCATTATAATGTATTATTATGTTGATGATGATTTTTCTCTGAGGCAAAAAGGAACAAAGGTAGATGGATCAAATCATATATATTACATGGATATGAGATATCGAATCATTGTTTGTTTCAGAAGGTTATGGAAAACACATACTTGATATTATCTATAAAATATTGTATAAAGGCTTCAACTTTTAGTAGATTCAGCATTAGGAAGCATATCCAGAGTTGAGAAGTCAAAAGCAACATAGAGAAATATTACCAATGGGCAATAACTTCTAGTAGTGCTCAACAAGAAGTTGAGATACATTTTCTTCAGAACGAAACTCGAAAATCTTCACCAATAAGTTATAAATAATAGGATGTGAGTTTTATTTGAACATATTATCATTCCAGGAAAATTTCGCAAATATTATGATATGAATATTTCTTCAATAAAATTTCATTTTTATCAACCTATCCCTAGACATTTTTTAATACTACCAAAATATGTTCCCATAATGCCCTGAAAATGTCCCAGAGGATCTTATAGGGATGTTCTGAGACGTTATTAGGATGTAGAGAACGGTAACAGGAGGACGAGCTAGGGACGTCTTCAAGCTCGCCCTCGACGTCCTGAGGACAAAATTGTGAACGCCTCAAAAGGGCCTCAGAAGGTATTTGTGCTATCTGGGTAAATTGTGTTTTATGAGCTTCAAACAGGTTCTCATTACTACTCACTTGAAGATATCCTCCTAGGAAGTTGTTATGCCTTCTATAACTTCTTTGAGAGGTCTCCAAAACCGCTAAATCTCCCCCAGATGTCCGCAACCTAGGCTGAGCTCAGCGAGGTCTCAAAGATGTTCTACGCAAAAATTCTCATACAATGTCCTCAGGCGAGCACTTCGAAATATACACATCAATCGTCAGTGGCGAGATCTGAAAGTGCTCGCAATTATGAGCTGTTTGAAAAATTCGCATACATAGCTTTGTGATGAGTACATTGGGAGATTCGCATCAATTGCTTTTGGCGAGGTTTTCAAGTGCTCGCGACTACGAGCTGTTTGAGATATTCGCACGCATAGCCTCGTGAAGAGGACTTCGTGAAATTCGCATCAGATACTAATGGTGAACTCTTCAAGTGCTCGCAATTATGAATTGTTCAAGAATCCGTGCACATCGCCTCATTTGCATCGATCACCACATGATCGCCACAAATATGCAGCAGAGGACGTTCTGCTACGAAAACGAAGCAAGACAATATAGTAGTAGCCTATATACAGAATTCTTCGAAACAGAAAGCAGACCCGTCATCACAGAATTCAAAATCTTGAAGAGGATTTCGAACGATCAATTCAAGTTGGTGAAACTTTTCTGTCAACAAACGATCATATTCCTGTTTGCTTCAATGAATGATTACCCAGTGATAATTATTCTCAGAAGAACGAATTTTGGAACAGACTGAAGAAGGAATCAACCGAGTGAATCCATAGGTTAATTTATATACCTACCAATGGAAAAACAAGTAGGAAAAACATCTTGAGTCACCAAATCGATAGAGGATATACCACATCGATTAATTATAGAGTTTCGAGACCAAAGGCCTAGAGAGCAATAATTCCAGACAAGTTCATCCACATCATCAAACAAGATGTGATGAACGGGTCATCTGATGATCCTTGGGCTTCACCAGTGGTCCAAGTTGAGATTGTTTGGGTTTGAGCATCTGTTTCATGTTATATTTGAATTATGGTTCACTATATAGATTTGAATTGAAAAAGATGATATTCAACTCAAAAAATGGCGAAGGTTTACAAATTCACCATAACGGTATTTTCATTCCGAAGATTGAGACGAAGTATTTGTCTATAACTTCGGCAGATGTGATGAAATCTGGATTGTTCACTATAATCAAGTCGATAATGATTTGCCTCACGCCATTATTTACTCTAGTAGGTGAATCAATGAACAGTAATGAATTGTAGGAATGGGAAAAAATTGCAAACAGCTCACTCTTCTGATCCTGCTTCATTGAATCAATGTCTAGATCATCTAGAATGAGGAATATGTCACCATCAGAAACAAAAATCACCACTGTATCCTCTAACTAGTTGATGCAGCTAATGATAAGTATGCAATCAAACAATTAAACTATCATTTTTTTCTGTATACAACTCCCTCAGGCTCTATTCTGTCGACATGCAAAAATTCATAACTAGTTATCGCTTAGGAGTCGAAATTATCACGCTTGTTCAAACATGTTTCTCCTGAAGCAACAATATCAACATCCCAATCGAAAATATATTCCGGCAAATGAACAAAGCCGCTTGAAAGAGATTTGACATTCAAGTGCATAAAACACCAATATTTTTTTCTTCATTACGCCAAAGATACACAGCCTGATCCCAATGACAAGAACAAAAAATGATCAATACTTCACGATGAATAATGTGAACAGTGAATGAAACAGAAAAAATTAACAATGAGTCTTATAAACCGAATGAGTTTTTGATTTCCTGGTTTTCAGTGGAGCCTAAATCCATGAAAGTAGAAACTTGCAATGTCGATGAGTACTCTGAATTGTTTTCAGCTGTTGGGGTAGGAAGTGCTGGGTTGGTTTACCAAAAGAAGATCTTCTTCTGATTCAACAATCACATGAATTGCTCTAGTCACAATGAGTCCATTTCATCTTACGTATTATTTTTCAAGAATTCCCTTTTATTTGGCAATAAAGGATTGTTTTCTCAGAATGTTTCTTTTCAATTCTTGTCGGTGTGAGCAAGACCTATTTCAATTTTTTACACTTATTCTCCATGTGACAATTGCACGACTTGCCTAGTGGATGAACGTTAACAAAATCACTCTCATGAAAGTTTACACCAAGCAATCCTCTGGAATCTTTGTACAACGATTGAGTGACAACTTTTCCTTCCCTCTCAAATAGACCAATACCTTCGATTTTTCTTGTCCAGATGTGCTACACTATTTTGTTAATCTCAAATCTTCAGTAGAAGTAGTGTGTATACGATGCGAATCTTCATTTCAGCGTGGCTGGTCGAGATATCTCCTTGAATAAATGTTAACCCTCTATCAGAGTTTGTCATTATGCCAGTATACAAGTCAAGTTAACGAATGCTAGTTTGCCTCTGAATCGAGCGAGATCTCACAACGTCGGTTTTCTGTTAGGCCAGTTAAAGGGGGATTTCGGCGGTAAAAATTCCGCTTTCGATTGATATTATTGGGGTCATGAATCTGAACGAGCACAGGTCTGTCAGAAACTGATATAATAATTCATATACAGTGTCATTCATAAAGTCGGCATCATATGGGAAAAACTTTTATTAATGACTTTCTTTGGAATTCGAGTTTTGCTTCGAAAAAAATGAGAAACGGCCTACTCAATCGGGGTCACGTGACTTTCGCTACATGTCAAAAAGTGTCATTTTTTCAAAGTAATCGCTGAAACTAGGCTTATTTGTTCGAATATCGAAAAAGTTTACTTGAAAAAGTTGTTTCTATTTCAATTTTACACATGCTCCCCGAATTTGATCTTTCTATTGCAACTTTTAGATTTTGATTTTTTTCTTAAATTTTTCGAAATTTCTGTAATATTTGAAGAATTGTTAATCCCACGAAACTATTTCATACCAGTAGCTTTTTCATGCTAGTTACTTTCGATTACTTATTATCACTGATTATGGACAGAAATATGATTTTCTTCAGAAAATGATGATACCCGCTTCGAAATTCTGTTATGTTTGATGCAAAGTTGATATATCGTCAAGCATTTAGAAACGAAATTCATTCAAACCGATCATTTCAGTACTGGAAAAATAAATTTAAATGAATTTCGTTCCTAAATGCTTGACTCAAACATGCATCAAACATTACAGAATTTTGAAGCGGAGATTATCATTTTCTGAAGAAAAACATATGTTTGTCGATAATTAGTGATAATTAGTAATTGAAATTAAGTAGCATGATGAAGCTACTGGTATGAAGTAGTTTTATCGAATTTACAATTTTTTTGATATAACAGAAAATTCGAAAATTTGAAAAAATATCGAAATCTAAAAAATGTAATAGAAAGATGAAATCCGAGTCACATAATATGTGAAATTCAAATAGAAACAACTTTTTCAAGTGATCTTTCTCGATATTAGAACAAATAAGCCTACTTTCTGCGATTATTTTGAAAAAATGTCACTTTTGACATGTAGCGAAAGTCACGTGACCCCGATTGAGTGGGCCATTTTTCATCTTGTTTGAAGCTAAACTCAACGTCCAACTCGAATTTCAAAATAAGTCATTAATAAAAGTTTTTCCCATATGATGCCGACTTTATGAATGACACTGTATAATTCAAGCACTGATATGAAGACAATATACTGAAAATTAAATTAGAGAGATTTGACGTGATTCACCGCAACAATGATCCTCTTCTAGATCCGAAGTCACTAGATGACATCACATAACGACGACTAATTATGAATACAACGTTTTTTAATGTTAGAATTCTCCTATTTCTTATACAACAATTCGTCATCCCATCCCCTTCCATTTCAGATTGGTTCCCAGGATGGCCTGAGTACGGCAATTACAACCATCAGCCAAATGATGACGGTCTCAGCGAGCAAGATTGTGTCGAAGCAAGGCGAATGTTCGCCCTACCGCACGCCTCGCATCGACTAGCCACTACCTTCATGTGGAATGACAGAGACTGTTCAACGCCCAATTATTTTGTCTGCGAGAGGTTGCAGAGTAAGGGTGAGTTATCAATTGAGTTTTTTGTGCTATGTATTTTTCCATGGTGAGTTTTCTACATTTCCTTGAACCAAATTCAAAACAAGTGATTACCAAAGTTTCAGTCTGAACATAACTCATCTATTAGGGTGAATAATATCTTCCTGCATCATCGCAGACGCAATCATCATAGTGCTCAAATAATTCTCATTCGATGCATTTCATTGATATTCGCATGGTGAAGATGCAAGATAATCGCATTGAAACATTATAGCTTTGAGAAATAGAATCGAATCAATTCCATCGTTCATCCATAGACATTCGTTGTGACGATGGCAAACATATTGTCAGTATATTCATGATGTTCCTTGATGAACTTTCACTGGCTTCAAGTAAGAATTGTTCTTGAGTACAAGTCAGCTCAATTGAAGGATTGATCGACTCACCTTTGATGATGATCGATTTCAATCATTGAGGCTTTTGTCCTTAATGATCATCACACGAACTAGTGAAAAAACATCCCGAGACACCAAAAACTCTGGTATCTCTGCCCGCTTCGATATTCAGAATTATGAATCATTGCATTATTTGGAATTCATATCGCAGTGGAAATTAGGGCGATAAATAACAAAGGCTCATTCATAATATACTAATGTATAACAATCATTCATGAATAAATTTTGCGCAATACAGCAATCCATGTCAGTAATAACATTGAATAATACCGAAAACTACTTGATAATATTAGATGTTTTGGATATGAATAATGCATTCGCGACACTCTCCAAACCATTTTTCGAAGATTTGTTGTGGACTTTGATTTAAACTTTCGATTTTTGAGCCATCCTGCAGTGGCTCTACTTCAATATTCACCTCCCATTATTTGATGTGTATTAATTGAGAGAGAAAGAAGATAATTCAGTCTCTTGAATCTCTGAGGAATATTTAACTGTTCTATTCAACCGATATTTGAATGGATCATAATTATTTATTATACAGTATCACCACCATATCTTCAAACAAAGACTGTACTGTCGAGTCGAGCTATTGCATAGGAAGGCCCTTAGGACAGGAAGAACCTAATCCGGAGAGCCTCGCTTCACAAAAGCCCTCCGTATAATCTTGCTAACATCAAAAGTGTTCGGCAATAAATTTAATGTTTCCCTCTGCAAGAAATCCCAAAAACAATCACTCATCTGAAAAATTGAAGGATCTTCAGTAGGCAGTCTCTGGAATAGTGGATACCAGGTCTGGTTTGACCAGGCCGAGAAAGCTACTATTTCAGTTGCTTTATAAGGAATAATTTTTGATGAAACCTTCTTACAAGAAGAGTAGGAAAGTATATGAACACTCTCCATTCCATCTTCTTGCACGAATGCACCCACGTAAAAAGATTTTGGATCTAAATATCTGGAAACGAAACGTTCACATTCCTCTTTCTGAAATGTCGCAGAGCTGTTGAAGCTGAGCTGATTTTTTTCAGGATAAGTTAAAAATTTTCCTGTTCCAATTCGACTCTTTCATTGTTTCTTTCAATTCTGGATTGTCTGTCAGTGATTTCATCATTCAGAGAAGTGATGTGTAATATGTAATATGTAATTTGTCTGTAATGAAGTCTGTGATGGAGTATATTTGAGGACTTCATAACTAAGAAACTGTTTATTTAGAAACTCCTGTCTCATCGTTTATATTCCAATTTTGGACATAGATTTCAGTTGAATCAGTTGTTCGACACGATACACGGTGAGCAAATTTCATTAATAACCAGGTACTCACCTTATGTTCGACTAATAGCTGATCATGAAGATAATCGACCCATTACACACTTTCCTACTTGAATCTGGGTCATAATTATGTTTCTAGTACTAAGAAAGTATCAGGAAAGCTTCCTTTGATATAAGAGCGCTAAATCTCTTGATTGATATAGGGTTAATGACTAACAGGAAGTTCTCAAGAGGCTCTAGTAGTATTTGGATAAGTCAATGGAACTTCCTGGTTCTTTCCAGAGGAAATACATAGTCATTTACTAAAAATATTGGATGTTCGACTGATCTGACTAGACTATGTGGTCAGACATTTCTCCTTGCATCTAACTCCGGAATTTTGGAATATTTTTGATTCAAATTCGCTCAGTCGCAAAAGCAATGGTACCTGATCCTGTTCATAGGCCCTTCTGATATAGAAAATGATTTTCTTTGCAAAATTTTGATTCTCAAAGCCAAATTCTGACGCACCGCAAGTTCACGAGGTCAAAACGGCGGCTCCACTCGGCTGGAGTATGAGCCAATCAGCAGCGAGAACACCGAATGTCCTTGATTGAGTGGCCCAAGGTCTCACTCGTGTATAAATCCGCAGACTACAGGGCGCTCAATCTTTTCCACTCGTCTGCGATTTCAGAGTCCAGTTCGGTATTGTAATTCTGAAAAGTGATCTTCCGGTTGTGTATTAAGCAGTCCTGTAAGTACTTCTATATTTCTTTGTACATCGATTTCAGTTTTCAGTTGATTATCAACTTGAGTTTTGATTATTATTTCGATTCAAATTCGTGTTTCAGATTCTTCAATTAGAACTTAGTTCGAATTTGCTTGCTATTTTTCTCAACAATTTATTAAAATCGAAAATCAATCAATATTTCCAGTCTATCAAGGACCAGTTCAATCATTCACATAATTGAATTCCATTGACAATATTGACATAATTCATTGACACGAGAAAGTTAACAGTTGACGAGAGTTTGACATACAGTAAAGATCCAGTACTTGAAGTACTAGAGTAAGAATTAATCAAACGAATCCTGTTCTGAAAATGATCATGAATTCAGTTGAATCCAGTGTCATAAATCGGATGAGTTAGGTAGCGGACTCTTTTGTCTGTTCAGAGAGACCGGGCCTGATTGACCCGCCCCAGGCCTTCAGCATTTATTCTGCTACTTCTCGGGGGTGCTTGTGTTATAAGCCAGGCCAACAAGAAGAAAGCTAATCACCTTTCTTGGTTGAATTGAACTCAACAGGATTCATTTCTACACTAAACCTGCACTCGTCCTCGCTTTCCGGACTTGGTATTTTCTTCATTGCACTGCTCATATATCCTGCCTGTGTTTCTTCCTGCTTGATTGAGTCAACGACATATATCCTCCTGCTTGCATATTTTTTCTTTCCGCTTTTCTGCTTGCCTGCTGCCTAACCTTTGCTAACCAAAGAAGGAAAGTGTTGTATTTTGTGCAAGATAATTTATTCAAATTTATATTCGTAGCAGAGCGCTTTCGACTCCCAAATAACATTATCAGTTTTATTGTTAGCTACAGGAGGTTGTTACAGCCTATTTCAAAATGCCTCTTTAAAACTATTATACTTTAATGATATCATTAAAACAATTAAACAACCTCCTCAAAACATGAAGGGCCCACCTTTATAAATGCTGTCACAGCTTCTCTTAGAGCTTGTCATAAAACTAATAGGAATTTATTGTAGTATGCCTCAAAGCAACAATAAAACCTATCAAAACGACTTCCTTCAAAGCCTTTTAGCACGAGTTCATACCTATTGGTTTTAAAACGACACTTCTTATGCCAACATTGAAACTTATTGGCTAGAATTAAAACCTTATCAGTCGCAGTAAGCATTTGTTAAGATAATATAGTCCGTAGCGTGTTTTATGATAGCCTTTTTTTAGAACAAATTATAATACAAACATGTCAAAATGGAAAGAGAACAATAGATAGTTATGAAAGAGACTAAACATGGCGGTATGATATGTTAATTCCCTACTGTATCAAATAATAGTCCTTTTTGTGAAGATTGAGGCTGTAAAATGAAAACGATGACGACTCTTTTGACGAAAACATACCAGATATGCTTCAAAAAAAGCAGCGCCCTAGAAATAATGTATTTTCACCAGTTAGAATTGGATGTGAATTTCAATAACTTTCCAAAAAAGTTGACAGAACTGTGTGAATGTTTGCTGAATATGGGTGAGTCGTTTGAAAAATCTGAAAAAACAACATTCTCTATTTTCCGCTTGAAATTTTCATTTCCATCAATGGCCGACATCTATTCGTAGTAAATATGGCGCAAAATATACTTAAAGCCAATTTTCTTTCTCTAATGCTCGATTAAAACCTTTAGGTAGTGATAAGGCATTTTATGTGACGATTTCCTCCTGTTGAAGTACTTATTGCATATTCAAATCCATTCTTATGACTATTTGCTCCTGGGTATGACAACAAAGCTTCGAAAATGATAAAATTGATTTGAGAAGGTTATAAGATAATGCCTTCATAAAACTATAAAGCTTTAAGAATATCCTGGCTAGTGCTCATTGGCAGTGTTGCAAAGTGTAGAAGAACGTCATCAACATGATCAACATAACCCTACTCTTGCTGTTTACAGTGTTCACTTTGAGAATTTTGTGATTGGTTTGAAGTAGGAAACCGAGTAGGAAACATAGACAAACTACACTCAGTGCAATTCGCCTGATATTGTGTTGTCCATTCTTCCAGATGCATGCTCTACTCGCCATCTGACATAATTTGTGCAAAACTGTTGTCAACTTCCTCGCTCCCTAGTTCTCATTCAGAAGCAAGATGATCAGAAGTATTTTCCATTACGTTCTGACTCGTTGATGGTACTTCATGAACATCAGGTCCTAATGAATTCTTGCTATTTGGTGGATTCAGGTGGTATGAGTTGAAAGACGCAGTGTTTGGAATTGCTTGGGCTTGAGAATTTTGATTTACTGTTGCTCTCACGACTCGATTTTTGATTCTTAAGTAATTCTCTCCATTTTTTCTCTTGAAGTTGCCATTTCTTTTAATTTCACACTATTTATTTTCTTGCCCATTTCAACGTGAGTCGTTTGAAGGCCAAAAAAATACTAACATTTATATTATGGGATTTGGGTTTAACACGGTTCTAAATAAAACTTCATAAATCCTATAGATTTTATGATTGACTTCGACCAATTCATAGTGGCTTATAGGTTTTAATGATTACTTTCACATAGCTAGAATAATGCCAATAAGTTTCATTATTGCCTCAGTCAAATCCTAATTGGCCTAGTGTAAATTTGGTTTTATGATTGCTTTATGACGTATTTTCATAGGATTAGTTCAGAACCTCTTGGTCAAATTCGAGACACTCATAAAACTTAAAGAGTTTTAAGAGGGTTGTTAAGAGTAAATAGTTTTTGATGAAGAATTTCAATGACTCTCACAGAGCTCTCTTAAAACCGAAGTGAGCTGAATGTCAAATTGTTTTATGCGATAGTTCTATCATAGTATCTCAAAGCCTTTTAATAGGATTATATGGACATGAAGGCCAATATGCTTTTTCCAGGGCATTCATAAAACGGTTGAACGAATTAGACCTATCATTTGCGCTCACATAACCTCTTTAAAGTCTCATCGCAGCTATTAGGCATTTAAAATGTTACTTGGGCTGTTAAGTCATCATCAGTGCAGACCTGTGAGTAAGTAATCTGCTTTCAGCTATTGAAAAGAAATTGGAAATTCAAAAACACTTTCCGGAAAATTTTTTTCTTGAAAAATTGTTTTGGAAATTCGTTCAATATTGAAAAAAGTTATGAATATATTGGTGGCTTGTTACTTGTTGATAAACTCTTGATTTTGAAAGAAAAAAATTATCATGAAATCGGAAAAAGTTGAAAATGAATTTGGAAATTGATAAAAGTGAGGTCACGTACTCATCAGGTCAACAGGAAAATTCGTCCTAAAAGTATCTCCGGTCCAGTTTAAAACTAACGACATTATGGTAAAATACGGAACAAACTCATTAAAATGTGTACCGCATTTTACCATAATGTCGTTAGTTTCAAACTGAACCAGAGGTATTTTTATGGACAAATTTCCCTGTTAACCTGACGAGTGAATAACCTCACTTTTATCAATCTCCAAATTCATATTTAACTATTTCAAATTTCGATTTTATGGTGATGTATTTTCCAAAATCAAGAGTTTATCAACAAGTAACAAGTCACCAATTCATTTTCCCTTTTTTTCAATAATAAACAAATTTCCAGACAAATTTTTCAAAGAAAATTCTGAGAAAAAAAATTTTTTTTGGATTTTTTTTTTGAATTTTAAATTTCTTTACAATAGCTGAAAGCCGATTACTACAGGTCTGCACTGATGATGACTCAACAGTCGAAAGCGCTCTGCTATGAATATAAATTTGAATCAATTATCTTGCACGAAATACAACACTTACCTTTTTTGGTATACATACACGTGCACACAGCCCAACAACCCTTACTGACCTTCGCTAATGCTACTCGAAAATTCAATGATCTAAGGTGTTTTGCATACGCCCAGTGGAACAAACTATTCTTCGGGACTGCCAGTCGTACGTCAGTTGTCAAGTTCATCTTTCCGTATGTCGTATGTCGATAGGAAGATGAATTTAATTACATAAACATGTATCATGTATGAAGTATCAATTATTGATTCTTTATTTACTTGTTGAAGTTCATGTCACAACTGATGCACTGAAAAAGGAATTGAATAAACCTGTACTCGACATGTCTATGTGCTTCTGATCTTCCCATCCTGATAACAAATAGAGACTCATTTCCATTCCAGAAACCATATTGATAATTAGTATTGGGATAGTATGAATTCAACTCAAGAGTGAAAGTGTCAATTAGAAACATCCATCTACAGCACCTAGTATTCCAGGATTTCCCAAGGGGCTGTATTTGAAGCCTACAGTCTCTCAGCCCCATGATTTCAGGTCAATTCTACAACACTGACCCCTGGTTCACTAGACACCCTTCGTGTCTTCTTCACTGTGCTACTTTGGGCTTCTGTACAAAATTATTTTTGTGCAGAGCAGGTGGAGTGAACCACCTCATGAACAAGCTAGAGCTTGAGACACCCCGACAAGTTCCAGAAGTCTGTTCAACAAGCGCCAAAGTAAGGGCCTCAGGAAGAAAGGTCTCTACACGTCTCTAAAGATGTTATTTAGATTTCTATCTTTCACACTCCCCATTCTGTTGATACTAGACATTGCTGTGATATTCATTTGTGATGATATGTCCAAACTTGATTCCATTTATGTAAAACATCTCGAGAAATAAAGAGATGCTAATGATTCTAGGAATATATGTGAAAATGTTTTTCTCATTCATTCCAGTTGCCATGAGACGTCTTCTCTGCGTAGTTCGCTATCCGACCAATATTTGATGCATCAGAAAAAATTCTGTATCAAACGACATTGTCAAAAAAGTTTACTCACTCGTCTTCACATAAATCATTCACCGATCGGAGTCGCCTTGTGAATGATATGGAACTACTACCTCATATTTTCGCCTATTCGTGGAAACGCCATCATGTGTTTCTCGTTCCATATTCTGAGGTGACCAGCCATATTCAACGGCAAGTTCTGTAGATGTAATCATACCAATAACTTTAGCAAATTGTGTGACCTTACACCTACGTCCTCTTATAAGAAACTTCAATTTGTAGTTTGTATTTCCTTCTCTTTCCAGTGATAAACTTATATTTATATCCAAACTCTTCATTCGAAATCCTCAATATATTATATTTGGTTTTGGAATCAGTTCATATTTTTGGGTATTCATGTTGAATCCTAATTGGCATGATAAGACTTTTACCATAAAAGTATTCTGTTCACATTCTCCGTATTTGAAACCCATGCTCATCTCAATATGCTGAACACATCACACTCCTCCCCATAATATTTCAAATCTGGTCATATCATTCTTGTTTGAATATATGAGCCTATGTTCAACCCGAAACAGAGACAGTTGAACTGATAAATTCTATTTTCGAAACAGATTCTGACAGATTTCTAGTACTGACTTCTGATTGGTAGTGAGAAATATGCATCTTCCGAATCTATACAAGTAAAGTAGCGATTTTCTATTTTGGAACCATCCTGTTATCCCCGAGTTCAAAGGGTGGTGCTAAGATGAAATAGTTAAAATTCTTCAACATCTCGGGGAAACAGAAAATAATTCCAATGTGATACGTTCCATACACCCTGAAACTTCCTCATTGTTTGGAATATATAACAACACATAACCTCCAGAAATTCAAGAAGAACACCAATTTCTACCTTATATTCCTTGGTTCCCACGATGTTCTCTGAACATTACAGGATATCCGTTTTCGTGAACCAGTGAATTTTACCTGGCTAGCTGATTCTTTCTATATTTAGGTTTCTGCGGGAACTGCTGTTCTTCCTGGTTTTTTTGTTTTATCTAATATCGTTATCGCTTTCTGGACGAGTCCCAGGGAAGCCGATAGTTCAAATAATCAGAAACTGAGTTGGAAATTTGGTGGAATTATCATGCCATTTTCGGCTTCGTTGGCACATATCGATCAAGGGTTGAAGAAATTGTTGGACCAGCATATTTTGGAACCGTCATATAGTTCCTGGGCCGCTCCTATTCTCCTTGTCAAAAAGAAAGATGATAGTTACCGTTCTTGAATTGATCTCAATGAAATGAATCAAGTATCAGAAAAAAATGACTACCTCATTCCGTACATTCCGGCCACTTGTGATAAATAGCGAGATGCTGTAGCATTATAGTTATTTATGTATTAAGGGAATTATGAGGGCCTTAATTACCGATGGCAAAGTTTGCGTCCCGAGGGCCTCTGGCCCGAGGGACAGCAATTGCCAGAGGTTATTGAGGCTCTATAATTCCCGTGATACATAGATAATTTTATTTCTGACTGATTTCATTCATTAGATACCTTCCCGATTGGAAGTTAGACATGTTTTTCCGTATAGTTTCAATGTCATCAGAACGTCAAATGATGATCTTGACTACCGCGAATAGGAGATTCCTTATTGCTACGTTACTGCGTGGTTGTTGCCATGCATTTCTTATTTAATTTTAGCTAGAGGGAATTATAGCATCTATGACATCCCAAGGGAGTTATGACCCTCATAATAGATATCGTAACTATGACGATATAAGCTTATAATGTCACTGTCAGAAATAAACATTTTTACCACTGTATTCATTTGAATCTCAAGCGAAACAGAACACAGCTATGTGCAAAATTTGTATAGCATATTGATTTCAATTTTTCTCACTTCATTCTGAACTTGACAGATTCGATATATTTCAGAAATCAATGTTATCAAGCAAGAAGAACTCGAAGTCGTCTCCACATGTTCAATATTGAATCTATGCAGTAAATCCTGCTTCAGTAAGGTTTGAAGTTCGAGACATGTTTTGGTCATTTGATTGGCCCTCATCAGACACATCAGTATACCTAAGCACATCTACAATGAGAAACCATACTCAATTCTGAATCCTACGAAGGAGGATATCTTAACTATCTAGAAATATAGATATCAAATTGAATTAGTTAACAATTCCAGAAGTGCAGAGGAGAAAAATGGTGATTTTTGTTATAATGAATTGATGACAATGATGATTCATGGATAATTGATAAGTGAAAAGTGCGAATAATGAATCTCGACGAAACTCAAATCATAAAGACAAGATGACGAACCAAAGGTGAGAAGATTGTACTAACGTGGAAAAAATTTAAAAACATTCTGAAGACAAAAATGGCAAATTCATTATTATTACTGTGGAATGAAAAAACTGATTGAAATCATTGATAATTCGGAAAAAAAAGGCAAAAAGCCGATCCCTTATCAAATTTGGGAAATTCGTCATCAGGAGAAGAGAAGATCTGCGTGTCATGATCATTTTTGAGACGAAGGAACCAGAGCGCTGTCAATTCCAGAAATTGAAACTTGTTAAAGACCATAGAATGACAGAGAAATGTAACATGATTGCTTGGAATGCAACCTGTATTGGCAGGTGGAAAAACTATGAAGGTTCAGTGAATTGTATGAAGAATTTACACTGAACACTTCGAAGATTCGCAAATATTGTTGATTTTTTAAGAATTGGGAAATTGATTATGAGATTGTGGAAAATTCATAAAATGCATTTATAATTCGATGAATTGAGACAGGAAATGCAGTCAAACGGAGTATGGCCTCTCAAGCATATGGTATCTGGGTTATTGTGTAATTCATCGAATTCAATGATTTCAAGGATATCAACTTTTCTACTTATAGAACGAATATGTGATAAGTGAGAATCATTTTCTGCATCGAATAAATGTTTGAGACTGAAGACATGATTTGCATAGTAACTTAGAGAATTTATCTTATCCAACCGGTTGAAATTTTGAATTTTATAATTTTTTCCTCCGATTGGCAGCAAATATCAATTTTGCTGACACATATCAATCAGCGAAGTATTACTTTTCCTGCCTAGGCAGCAAAGTGGTTACTTTGCTGATTGATATGTATCAGCAAAATTGAAAATCCATAAATCGTTTATAATTTCCTTTATATTTCATCCGAGACATCTCCGGCAACAAATTCAACTCTATATTTGTTAGGGGCAAGGTTTTGATAAGCAGGGTTCATGCAAAAGAGAAAGTACTTGCCACTAACCCTCCCAGCTGCTCAGTTAGGGTGTGGGTACGGTTCATGTATTTTTGAATTATATGAGTAACAGTATATAATGAAGGGGTAAATTTTCCGGTGCGCCACTGATTTTTCGCTAGCCAAAATCAGAAACCACCCTGATGAAAGGGATAAACCACTGCTATCGGTAGAGTCAACAATTTACAAATATCTGGTAAAATTTACAAGTACCCTGGGGTTGATTAATGAAGAAATAATAGTCATACACCTTGAAACTATCTATTCAAATCATATGATAACACCATATCTATATTTATGTAAGTGAAATGGCATTCAAGAGAGCATTCAGATTTCAGATATATAGTTTTGTACATTGAATTGATGCAAATATAGGGAAGGTCCTAAGAAGGGCTATTCATGTGACGTCACGGGGATAGCTTACAACTTAATATTGAATGTAAAATTCATACAGGTATATGGGGCATTTCCTTAGGTTTTATGGTGTGACAGACTTATCTGAATGCTCAGTGGAGCTCCTATGGCGTTACTTATAATTGAATCCCTCTTCTCTCTGGTCAAGGCAATCAGGCCTCAACTGGAAGACTGCTCGTTGTCGAAGACACAGCAAAAACTGCAGGTATTCTTGTTAACCAATGTAGAAAACTCTAGACAAGTAGTGTAGATGTATATGATATATACCAGCACGAGTCTATGGTCCAGACATACAATGACCAGGGACTAGGGTGAACAGTAGTACTATAGTACTACTAGTGGGATGAAGCCTATGCCTAGGGCAAGAACTAGGAGTAGGACTAGAATTGAGACTAGGACTAGGACCCTAAAAATAAACAATACTAGTCTGAGTTCACTTCAATTGATTGCATAATGATAATGCTGACTGACAAAGATAATACTAACCTCTTTCGTAGCTGAGGGTTATTTTAACAATTCCGATGTTGTGGATTGTCTGTGTCAGTTATTTCCACAATGGTACTTGTTGGATAGACAAGACAGGAGCTTTTGGCTTTATATCCTGCAGAGCACAAAATATGATTTCATTCAAAATACAAACATCCAATATTGGTCCGATACGTAATGAATCATATAATGTTGAAATTCTCCAAATCCATACAGAGATGATCGAATAATTCGATGGAGATATTTCAATCGGCCATACACTCCCACAAGTACCAAGGAAGAATCAAAAGTGAAAAATTGAAATGTCAGTCAGATATCAAAAATATGAAATGTCACTGCTGTCAATTGCATCGATTTATAGTGATTTATACGCGAAACTGATTCCTTAGATCATACAGGAATCTGAGAATAGTTCTGTGACATAAATGAACGACAGTATTTTCGTGATGACTGATGGCTGAACTTTTTATCGTGAGTTCGGATCCTACACTCAGTTAAAGTTTATAACAACCACTAAGGCATTTACTCAGATCTCGAACTAAACTGATATTCATCCGGAATAAATACTCGACAAACAAAATCTGATCAGTGCTTACACCATCCGGATAAACATTTGATGAACAACTATTCGTGTTGCTGCTGAGGAAAAAGTTACGGTTTCACAACTGCTTGCAGACATTCGTGTTCTCAAGACGAACTATCGCTGACGTATTATGGACCCATCTCGGGTCAGAAAGAAAGTATCTGTACTAAGAAAATATCTCACATGTTATCTGTCAACTCTGTCATTGAATATTGACTTATAATTGTCAGAAATCGATTGTCAATTGATTTAATCATTGAAATAAAAATAAAGTAAACAATGATGGATCATTATATTTAAATGATATCTTACTGAGCACATAATATAATGTATGCGAAATTGTTTGAAATAAAGGTGAGTACAGTGAGGCGAAATACTGACAAATAGTTCATAATACAGCATGACATGAAGTTATCATATAGCACAGTGAACATGATACCGAGTGTGACATCGATCTGATACTTAAGAACACGAAATTCAATGATTCCAGAATAATAATAACGGAGAATTCGTAGTGCAAAATAAAACCGTAACATATTTTCTGCCACCTCCCTTATTAATGGAGGTGTAAGTATACTTCCAGGTCGCTATCACTGTCCATTATATAATAATTTGAATATACCGATATTTTTTCGCACAACAGTCAGAAATTTCATGAATTGTCAAACCAACAACTGCGATTTCTATCAAATTTTATTTTAATTGAACACTATACAGGAAGAATGAAGAGATTGTGGGAATTGTATTAATTCGCAAAAACAATATTCTTCCATGTCATTATGAACAATCGGAGAAAAAATTATATGTTCAACTCAGCAGCAAAGTAGATTGACTGCCTTAGCTGGATTCCTAGCCTCGCTACGCTCGGCTATGAATTCAGCCACGGCAGTCAATCTACTACTTTGCTGCCTAGTTAAACAAATAACTATTTCCTGGAAGTTCAGAAACTCCGCCGTAGAGCCAAGAGGAGAACAATATAACCGGTGAACACATGATTTATCAGAAATAGGGATATAAATGGATGATGATATTAGTAAACCTACCACTGATAATCTCACCATTTGTTTCAAAATCTACAATTTGAAGATATATACTGATAATATTAGAGATTCCACACTTTCTTCTGATGAAGCGAGTGTCTACCAGTTCATCCTGGCTGTACAGCTAGTTTCACCAGTCAAACTGGAAGGAAAGGAGTTTCAATGAATTTGAAAATTCTGAGCGATTGTATTATATCAATTTTCAGAGTCTCTCTGCAAATTATGTCTTCGATTCCAAATATTCATTCAATGAAGGAAGTGATTCTCACCAATGACATGTTTGTTCAAAAAGTATTATTGAAATCTTTGAAATCAATAAATTACTCAAAAACCAAGCTCAGGTTGATCACATTCAGTTTATCAACTCATCAAATCTGCAATCGATAGCATAAAATTCTTCAAATTTCATAATCGATTTCCTAATATCCAAAAGATTAAAAAAAAAAAACTCAATAAGTCAAAAGTATTAGCAAATCGAGCAAGCCATCTAGTAGTCACTTCGTCGTTCAACTTACTCCACATTTATATTTTCAATATCACCATCACAGGCTTCATTTGAAGCGATCACACTACAGTTTCCTTTCTCTCTCAGTTCTTCAACAAGTTCTAATTTCCAAAATTGATAGCGTTCTGGTTCCTTCGTCTCGAAAATGATCATGACACACAAATATGCTCTTTTCCTGATGACGACTTCCACAAATTCATTGAGGAATTGGCTCTTCGCATTTTCTTTCAAAATCATTCATGATTTCAATAAGTCTTCTGACTTCACAGTTTTTCCTTTTTTGTCTTCACGATGTTCAAAGATATTTTTTCACGTGAAACCAACCTTTTTACCTTTAGTTCGTCATCTTGCCCCACTGCCCTCTAGTATCTATCACTTTTATTTCATGACTTTTCATCTTCTTCTTGTAAGGATTTGGAATTGAGTATCGTTTTCTAATGAAGAACTTGGTGTACTATTGTGAGTGATGATGGCGATTCGAATGGCTGAATCATGTTTGTCTCAAACCTCAAAACTTATTTGAGCAATATTGACTGCATCGATTTGAAATCAAACCTGTGAAGAACACTTCACAATTCTTCTTTCTTGAGCATTCCACTCTACTTAGAGTAAGAAATACAACAGGAATTTGATTGATGAAATATGAATATCAGAGTGTAACAAAAAAACGAGTGAAGATTCCACAACTTTATACAATTCATTCTACCTGATCCATCCAAGAAGTTTGAGAAAAGTACATACAAGTATAGTTTTGACAAAATGATTTTTGATCGATTTCGAAATTGTTCCAGCCAGCTTGGGGATGGGAGAATTAATCATTTTTCTTAGATGAGAGACTTATATGGTTCAGGTTATCAAGCAGGGTTGACAAACTAGTCACCAAAATATAACAGTAATCCAATTCACGATAGAAAGGACGCAGGAAACTCTTTGGAAATTGGTCCGAGGTCTCTTCTCATCAAGTGTCAAATACCTCTCAAGTTTGGTGGGACCCTTGGTACAAATCTCTTCTAGTTGTTTCGTTTCCCATTATTTTCAATAGCAGGATGCCACCTATCCATCACTCGAAGATTATCATCACTGTATCTCCTCTCACTCCAACTCCACTCTTTTCTCGCACCAAGAATACCAAAATCCAGGTTACCCTGTTCACTCCTGAGTAGTTGTTTTCATTGTATGATGATCTCTCTCGAAGTGTCTATTCCTGTGCTCCTGCTCAGGTGGCTTCCGTCCATCTCGCAGATGTCGTACGCCTATTGGGTAATATAATTATGCTGGGATGTGTTTACGTTCAGTCCGATTCGTACTACATAGCGGTCAAGAAAACTATATAGAGGCAATCTTGCACTGATAAGAGCCAACGAAGCTCGAAACCAGTCTGTAGATAGTCAATCGTTCCTGAACAATCCGAGCATAGTCCCGCATTCAGGACGGGAACACTTTCGATTTCATTCGTCTATAAGAAAGATTGCATAGATTTTGGATGGATGTGATCCATTATTCAGGATCTATCACGTGAACCTGGGCATTTTTTTCAAATTCTGTTTTTACCCCCTGAAGAAGGTGAGTCCTTTTGAAGTTCATCGCTACTTTTCCCTACTAGAACTTGATTCCAGGCATTACTAGTATTTTTTCATCCAATAAGGGTTTCACGCCGGCAAATTTGAGTTCTGCTACACGATGACGTGTCAATTGAGTAATCATCAGCAGATTTTTGTCTGCCAATCTCGCTGTCAATCTCAGCTGCAAGCCTCTGAAATGTTCTTCAGGCTGAACAGCTTATTGAATATCCATCAGTTTCAGTCTGCGCCTGTCTGCTGACCACCTTCAATACAACTGCTCTAGCTGCTCTTCTATCTTCACCGGCCGGTAGCATCAGCTGATAAGTTGTCTACGTCATCGACACCACAGCGTGATGAATTGATGAATTTGGTAGTTTTCTGAATAGGTATATCAAGATGTATCTTCACCCGTTCATATATTTTAAATTATTTTCTCCGGTGTTGTCATCACACAAAGTAATATGTGGTAGCCCCTACAATCAATCAGCGTTTATTATATGATTTCATAATGTTATATATACGACGAATAACCAAGATATCTCGTTGATCTTTAGATATATACCGTCACATTTTCCGATTCACATATCAATCCTAAGACTTGACTTCATCATAATTTCCAACCCTCACTAGAAACATTCTAATACAAAATCATATTGATAATTTCTACATCTTTCACGTTCATCGATTGCTCACATATATTTTGTCAGTATAATAATATATAATACCTATCCATATTGATATCATCTACATCTATCACATGTTCATCGATTGATCACGATAATTTGATGTACATTCTACAAATATTTCTATCCATCACGTTGTTGTTGTGGATATGTGGATGATATATGTGTCACGTTCAATATGACTCCATTTTTGGATGACGAACATTCACTTATTTTGTGAAAATTCCTAATATCACTCATCTGCAGTCAAATATTTTATTCATCACTTTTTTTGTTCGGTTCCTCAACTTTCCAGTCAGCTACTTGAGATCCGAGGGTCAATAGTTGTGATAATTCAAAAGTTGAGTGGCGCCTCAATTTTAATTTCGATATTCGAGTTATGCGATATTTTTCATTCAACGATCCCTCAGTGTTTCTCCGACCAACAGCTACCGTTTGTATGTAATCGATTTTATTATGGTTCAAGAAATCGTAATATGCTCGATATCTGTCATCCATGGATGAAAAGTCGGCTTATTTTCAAATTCGACTTTTTGATGAATCCAAACCGTTGACTGCTGCCACATCACCTAATCGATGGCTTCCTCAGTTTAAAAGACTCCCGATATTTATTGTTATGGATCATACATAGCTGGTTAGTCTTACTGTATCATAATATCATCCTAAGTCTTGAAACACATCATAATCACAACAATCAAGTCGTTCAAAACCTCTAGATTTCTGGTCTTCATGAAAACCTGTTGTGCCAAGTTCAAGTTGTTGATCGGTTCTCCGAAATGTCTGTTGTTCCAAGTTTGAGTTGATTGGAGACACGTTTGATCAACAAATCTCAGAGCTGCCTCAATTCGTACTCCAGTTACGACCGCTTCCTTTTGCATTACACAAAAACCGTGCGTTACTCATTATATTCAGGGGATGCTGTATCCAAGGCTCATAACTCAGGTGGGGCATCTATCACAACATGTACCATCCTTTTTACTGGTCAGTGACATATTTCTGATCATTCTGGAAGCAAACTTTCATTGAAGTCTGGCCGTGTTAGATATTGCCAAGTTCAATAATCACAAGGGCCTTGTAACGATTTCTCGAACTATCAAGATACCAATGTATATGTGCCAATTCCTCAAACTAATGTTTGGGGTCAAGTAATACTCTCAACATTTGAGATGTTCTGCAATCACATTTATTTGCTTGTGTACCTCCGGAACCGTTTTTCAATGTCATTTAGAGCAAGACACAATTTACATGGAGCCAGGAAAAAAATAAAGTTGTAGGAAGTAGATATATCTCAACTTTGACAGCTTTTTGAGTGACAGGTATTGATCATTGGAGTTTGAGCACTGGTTTCTGGTTCGGTTTGAATCATTGAATCCTATGGAATTGATTCAATTAGTACAAGCACAGTAGTTTCACTCGCAGTTTGTATAAGAAGTCAAATATGAACGAAGCTAGTATAGTTTACACAGAAACAGGCATGCCCATGATAGAAAATGAAAAAATTTCAATCCAAATCGGTAAGAAATCACAATTTTTATTGTCATTGCAGTAGTAACAATGATTTTTGAAGGTGAAAGTTATCAGTATGTTACTCTATCTGATCAAATGAAGCGGCAGTTAGGCCTTCAAACAGAATTTACACTACAAACAACTTATGCTGCTGATGCAAGTAGTTCTACTGGAATGGAAAAAAGCTCAGAAGACACAAGCAAACTTTGGACACATGGAGTAATAATGTTACTTATCAATCTCATGAAAAAATATGATGATGAATTCCAAAAATCTGTGAAAAAGTTTGTTTGGAAGAAGATTGCAAATGAATTGAATGAGAAAACTAAATCAAAATATACACATATACAGGTTGATACGAAGTGGCAAGGTTTAGTCAAAACATACAAGGATATTAAAAGCCACAATGATACTACAGGAAAAAATAAAATTCATGGAAATATTTCACTGCTTTAGATGAATTACTATTCAAGAAGCCAGAAATCAACCCTATTGTTACCTGCAGCAGTTACAGTGGTCTGATAATAAATATCAGTGGGGATTCTAATACTGGTTTTATGAAACAAAATGAAGACAGTCAAACAAAAATAGCTAGTGGTGACTTTGAATCAACATTTTCAAAGAAAAGAAGACAAAAAGACAATGTTGTGGAGAGAAGACATCAAGAGAAAATGATTCGTCTAGATCCTCTTCAAGGAACACTAGATAAAATGGTAGATATATTAGGAAATCAAAAAAATAAATCTACAGAAAGAGATTGAACAGAACATTGAGTACCTACTCATCAGTACCTGCTCTTTATTTCCGGAGCTATCTTTCAGAATTTGAGTTTTTCATGGGTGTTTCATAAATATAGTACCTAATTGGTTGTGTTCTCATGGGTTTAATACTAAATACAAGTTAATTTCCTATTGTATATTTGAAATTGAATAAAGCATTTTCCATTTTGGGTATTAATTAATTCCGTTTAAGTAATTCATTATATCATTTCTCTTGAACCTTCACCATTTTCATCTCCTGCAAATATATCACCATTATTTTCATCATGATCCTGGTCCACATTTCCTATGAAGTCATTATTCATTATACAAATATTATGTAGGATACAAGCAGATACAATAGGTAATGAAATGAGATCTAATCGCTTCGTTTCTATCATTTTCAATCTCCTGAATCGGCATTCCAGTAATCCAAATGTATTTTTTATTAACACTCGCACTTGTGATAATTTTTTGTTGAAATTTTCTCGTGGATCTGTGAAATATCCATTATTTCTGAAGCCAACTATCAACTTTCTTGATAGGGGATATGCCAGATCGCCAATCAGATGGCTATCATTTGGGAATTCCACTTGATTGAGTCTCATCCTTGAAAATATACTTGACCTTCTGAAAAGTCTAGCATCATGGATGCTTCCTGCTTCTCCAGCATACACATCCAAGAATAGCTTCCTATGATCACATATTCCTTGCAGCAATATGGATGGAAAACCTTTACGATTTATGTAAGAGTTTGGATAGTCTTTGGGTTTTTCAATTCTTTTGTGACACCCATCAATGATTCCGACAATTCCTAGATGAGAAAAACATGATTTTAAACAATAATTTGTACCCTTCATATACCAAAAGTATTATCAAATCATTTAATTTCAAAGAACCACTATCATTTACTGCAATTGATAAGTTGGTACATAATATGCTGTGGTCCCTTCATGAACGCCTATTTATAGGTGCTCTGAGATCGCCCTGTATGCAACACATGATGAAAGAACAGTCAGACCACTCGCTACGGCGAGGTAGGTTATCACTGTGCACCACGTTACATTTATTGAGTTGTTTACGAATTTACAGTGTTTCGACAGCTCTGGACGGTGATAACATCTATCAGTGTTTCTCTAACATACTATTACTCTATGATTTTAATCACTTAGTCTGAATCTAGTTATTCTTCTCATTTCAGATCCCTTAGAACATTCCTGGTTACCCAACTGTAATAGAACTGTGTTCTTATCAAGAGACCAGCCAAAATCTCTGGTATCAAGTCCAGGGTTCCCTCGACAATATCCGGATAATGCAAACTGCGATATTGATATCACTGCCACACCCGGCTTCAGAATAATATTGGATTTTGAAGAACTGGTACTAGAAAATGAATCTTCGTGAGTATCTTCTATATAGTGTAAGTGTATATTCAGGTCTTCAAAACATGCCCGAAGTTTTGAGCACGATGGCCTATCAGAAATTCAAAAAGTGTTTTAAAGACCAATCATCACACTTCACGCAATTTTTTCATTAGCACACTGACATCATTAATATCAGTATTATCTGTATACCTCACATTATTCTCATGGAAATAGAAAGAAAAGGAAATAATTGATTTGAAATATTTGTTAGTCATATTTCATTCGACGATACATGGTACGCGTTTCGAAACAAGGATTTTAAAACGCCGGAGTGTCCCTTTGATAAGCATAATTAGGTACAACCGTTGAGACAAATCAGTATAGTGAATGCTTCAATGAAGAAGATTCAAGTGATATTGTCAACTCGATTTGACTGATGTTATAACATTTTGACGAACTCTTTGTATGCAGGGTGTTTCAGAATAACGTTCGTATACAGAGGAAGGTGATATTTCGAAGGAAAATGATGAAAACATGTCTTATCGACATGAGTCCGAGAATGCTTCCGCAGGCCGCTGGAACCCTCTGAAAGTTGGTCCTTCAATGCAGTTTTCTTCAATCATCTTTATTATCATCGATCTTAGTATCACGTAATCTTGTACCTCGGTGTGATTCGATTTCACAAATCGTTCTGTGGTAGGAAAAAAATGATTTCATTTACAGGGAGGTGCGAGTTAATGCCTTGGATAGATCGTGAAAATGCCTCGACATCTTTCCTGAGCTTGCCAAGGCCAATACCATATCTCATGAAATATTTATGAAGAAGCTTTATTATCATGATATGAGAGGATCAGCCCAGGATATCCTGCGAAATTACTCTCATAAGAGATCTAAGAGAGTCAAGTTGAGAGATTACTGTAGTAATCCCTCAGAAATAAAAATGACTGTACCGCAAGGGACAGTGTTAGGTCCAATCCTGTTCCTAATATACATAAATAGTATTCAATATTTGAGAACTATAAAGGCTACTGCATCTATTATGCTGAAGACACTACAACAATTTTTTCTGCAAGAATATGGGAGTAGAATAAGTAAATAACTGGCTAGACCAAAACTTATTGACCTTGAATGTTGAAAAACACGAATATATTGCATTTCAACTAGCAGCACATAATCAACCAGTAGGGGAAAATACCATATAAGTGCACGAAAATGATTGAAATGAGAAAATGTGATATTATTAAGTATATGGGCGTCATGATAGACCACATGGGAGAAGCATACTATTCTACTGACTCGCAGACTAATTCATAATTCATTATTCTTTGAATGGATATATACTGCGGTATTGTATCAAAGCATGGGGAGGTCTGTCCCGCAACAATTCAATAGAACTCCAGTCCATCCAGAATAAACTACTGGAAATAATATTCAACAAACCAAGACTTCATTCAACCGGACAGTTATATGAACAACTAAATATACTTGATGTTAAAAGCCTATATGCCTATCAATGCCTAGAATGAACGTTTCAGAATTCGAATCGTTCTTATCAGTCAGTGGGGGTCGCGAAAAAATACTAGCGCAGTATAAAATCTCACCCTTAATACACCATTATTCAGAAAAAGCCACACTCAAAGATATATTATGTAATATTTTGAACCTGAATTATATGGTCTGTCACCACCAGCTATGGAGAAAATCTAATGAATACGAATATTGAATCAAAATCAAAACAATTCTACTCTAATTAATTATACAATAGATCAATTGTTATTCTTTCAGTACTCACCAAATCTCATGAATTGGTATTTCATTCATCAATTATCTACACAAATAATAAAAATGAATCTCTTTTGGATAAATTCCAATTTAACACATTGCCAAATATGATATCCGTATGATTACAATGCTCCTTGCGGATTGAAGACTAGTACAACACAAGCATACAGCATGCTTAGGTACAGTCGTACGATCTAAGAGGAACACTGAAATCTGTAATGTGTTATGAATATCATATGTACACCTCATTTTTCTGATTGAATTGAAATTGGAATTGAATTCCATTTCTGCCAGAATACCATTCTATGAAATCTTTCACATGAAGAAGGTATCTCATTAGAATTGCTCGAAACAAACCATTTCCGTGAAATGGCATATTCGTTCCGATGTCCAAACAAATTCACTCAGTGAATAATGAGTTTGTGAAATTCAGTCAATTATCTATGCATATAGTTTTTCAACAAATCAATATCACGATTTACTCTCATGAGGGAGAAATAACTGAAAATGTTAATCTCAAATTATCGAGTACTGATTTTTTTCTTCAACAAACGGTTTATAGGTATAATATCAATCGTATAATTCAATTCGGTGACAATGGGCATCACATACCTACAGGTATTATGTTATACTCGGTGACATGGGGCATCATATTTCGAGTGTATTGGTGGAATTGGGCAATATGTTCCAAGCTATTGGTGATATTAGGCACCATGAAGATCGGTCACGGTAACGTTGGGCATCAAGAAGTGATCAAAATCTGAATAACCTCAGCATTCTTGCCATGACGATTTTACATTTCATCTAAACAAGAAGTGAGTTGAAGTAATTCTTCAGCGGTTTAGAGCGCAGCAAAAACTACGCGGGTAACAGTGGCGCAGGTTCATAGATCCGCTTATCCTGATCTCACACCCCTACTGGGTACAAATCCTAATTTGCGGTCGAAATCTGGTATTTTCTCAAATGAACAATCAATTTCTGGATGAAATATCAGATGAGATTCGAGAGAATATCCAAGAAGAATATTCTACTCCATCCAATTGTCAGGTATTAAATTCAGCTAAAATGAATGGGAGATTGAAAACTCTTATTCTAGGATCAATTGCAACAACAGACCGATTCTTCAATTCTGTTGAACTGTGGTTTTATGTCAGCTTGCAGTTGCGCGAGAACTCCATGTCTCGTGAATATATCGCGTAGTTTGATGATCGTACCTCATGCTGAAAGCGATACCAATTTCGCTACCTCCGGGTAACGTGAATCGTAGTTCACACCCACCAGGTAGTGTTGGTTCCCACGTTGGCACAACTCTGCTGCCACTCGCTGTCATGGTCAATCGAGTATCTAAGACATAAATAGGGGCTTCTCAGGCTGTGGACTGTGTTGTCAGTAGAATTTGCACTCTGTACAAGTACGACGGACATCTTTGGTGGTTTCTATGCAGCCGTACCAGTATGTCGTCTAGAAACTACCTGGGAATTTAGATTCGTGAACCATTCACTAGAAGATCTTCGACTACAGACAAGTTGGCCCGCTCCCTGATGGATGGCCTCGACGTCCTAGAAATGCAACCATCCTTCTAGAATGTGTAGTTGTGCTTGAACGTCGCTTTCTTGGACTTTTTCTAATCTCCTCAGGATAGGGTCGGCCACCAGCAGATCGGCGATGATACTCCTAGCATAGCAACGTCGGTATCTCTAAGCAGGTCTCTGTCGTCAGCAGGCGCTGTCGTCGACATCGGAGCCCTGAGAAGAGTGTCTGGCGACATGGGTAACTTGCCTGCAACATGCCTAACGGTGTTGAATAATCTCATCAAGTACATCCTCAAACGTTGCAGGCGTGGTGTCAGCTCACTGAGTGGATTCTGGCTCAAAAGCGATACGATAGGTTTGTGGTCCGTACTTAGCAACAAAGCGAGAACTTCCTTCTCGGTTTGAGCGTATCGACACTCTGTGACTGTGAGTGTGCGAAACGCGAAGTACTTCTAGGCTGGGTGCAGCTGATCAAATACGGCTCTCAAGCCAGATCCGATGATACTCTGGTGCGTTTATTCGGCTAGCGCTGAAGCAGAAATCAATTCTGCCTTGATATCAGCAGTGACTTTCTCGTGGAACCCTTTCCGTACCAACTCCATCTCGTAAAATCGCAGCTCACGCAGTGATTGTGTCATCGTCGAGAAATTTTTCATGGACTTCAGCTGGTGAATCACCATTCCTAGGAAGCAACTGACGTCTGCTGCACATGCCAGCATCAGCATTTCAACGATAGCTTCCACCGTTGATGGATCCGGCAGGATTCCACGCTCAGCGTCGATGATGTAATCGATGAATTTGACAGATTGCGTTGCAATTTCGTCTTTCTTATAGTTGAGTAGGGCGCTGTGTTCATCCAGTCACGTCGAGATGACTCGAAGACGGACTGCTGATCCTTGGTGCAACCATGGATCAGTATGTCAACTGCCGTTGCACTTTCCACAATTGCTCTCCTTCGGGAGTTGAGTTATCGGTCCGAGCGCATAGGTATTCAAGAAACTTCACTTTGGATACAAGAAGCTGATAAAATTCATATTAAACAGATATTTTGACTCTACATGGAACGAAGCTCACAAGCTTCGTCGCGACAGATTATAATGCTAATTCTGATTAAGGAAAGCTATTCGAAGGTGATTTTGCTGATATAAGAACTTGAAGCTTGTTGCGGAGATTCCTCGCCTTTGTAGTTGATGTGACAGTATCTTTGAGCCATTATAGTTATTCTAGATTCTATTTGTATGCTGGTATTGGTTGACAAATCAATTATCCTGTATGTCGGAATCTGTTTTTTGCTTTTCGAAGAGTCATATCACTACCTAGGGTTGAGACATCGAACAACTCACGATCGCCTCCTCTTGAGATTATCACAACACGAATAAACTGCTTCTCTATGTCTCCTAGCTGGCGATGAAGCCTTTCGCAGATTCATTCGTGCCTTGCCTGCAGTCAAACAATCACTGCCGCTCAAGCATTGTAATGACGCGAACTCCGACTTTCTCCTGCGTGTTTTCATACGTTTGTTTTTATTCCGTCAACCGAACAGAAATGGCAATGTCATCTCCTTACAACCCCCATCGTGTATATAAACAAATTCAGCTTGAACTCATCACTATGGTCATTGAGGCCGCTGCCTAAACAATATTATTTATATCGTGTTTTTCATTTAGTTCACTGTTTCGATTAAGAATCGAATGCCGATGGTGGTGGGAGATTTGACGAAAACATAAACAATGTACTTTCTTGCATTTCATCATACTAATTCTGAGAATTGTTGCCGGTTTTGAACATTTTGAACAAACTACGAAACAGTCTACATTCGCGGACGTAGATTTTGTTTGTGTGTACAACTCAATATTTCACCGAGCTGTCACCATATGATGTTTTGTTCTGCTTGGCTTCCTTATTTCTGGAGGTATGATGAATACTATGTTATATTCTATAGTGTATTCTTTCAATGCCTCCATATAATATTCTAGCCTAGTGTACACCTAACCTGTATCATACTCGCTGTTGCGTGATCCCATTATGCTTGTTTTATCTCTGGTAGAAGTCCATCGTTTCTCAAAGTGGAGTACAATGGTTAATACTGAATAATACAGAAAAATATCTCGATGACGATCCATTGTGAAAACTCACGTGTCCATTGTGATTTATCACATCAAGGGAACATTCATTTGGATATACGTATATCCATCATCAGCCTGATAAAAAATAATATAGTCCTACAATGAACAAAAAAAATTATGTAACCAAAGAAATCCTCAGTATATTATGGCATAAATGAAGGTGAGTGAAATTCTCCATTTAATAACCGTCGAGATTTGAAAGCATATAAAAGTCAAATGGTAAATTGTTTTCCTAGAGGACTTACCATAAAAACTCCTACATATTGTCATTATGGTGAATAATAAAAAACTAAAGAGCCCCCTAACATTTGGGGCAATTACATGAGCAAGTTGACGAAACACTGATGAATGACTTCCAACTTGTTGAACGAACCAGACGTGGAGGCAGGAAATCACATGACCACCAAGACAAACTACACATGTCAATTCAGTGACAAATGAAATCTGACAAACAAAGCTGTTCTGGCTATCAGTTATCTCCAATCTACAATAGCAGAATGTTTACATTGATCAAAATAGAAGAGAATTGTTCCAGTTGCACCTACCTTGAATTATATCTCGCTACATATGAAGGAATTGAAAATTATAAAAATTATGGCGCTGAGTCATAATAATGATAACTTCGACGCAACAATGGAAAACTACATATATTGGTGATTAACAAAACTAAATGATACGGAGATAAACTTCACAATTAAACAATTATTCCTGATGCTTCTACTACTGTTTGAGATGGTTTTTGTAAGGTTATAGAATGCAAAGGTATTTTGAATGACGTCGAAAGGAAATAGCATATCTATTGATCAGAGATAATTATGTGCCGTAATTTCACACTAGAATGCATATCAAGAAATGTATATATGAAAAAAAGAAATTTATTAAGTACACGGTTTCGAAAGTTAAATGATCTCACAAACGGAATGAAGCTTTGGTGTGAAGACAAAAGCATATTGATTCAGGCTTCATTAACTAGTTCTGTAAAAAACGTGAAGGCAGATTACCTTCCAAGATCAACTTCCAGGATAAACTCCAATAATTGATGGTGACTATGAGTTGAATCAGATGTTCTTCAAATCCATATAGTTGATCAATCCAAGAAACCTGAGATGAATTGATTTTCAACAATGATAAATGGAAAATTTTATATGTATCCTGGGGTCCCCACTCGGATTTCATAGCCTTATCATACAGTGTGGTCATTCAAGTGTGCAACATATTATGGGAATCTTTTCAATGAATTGCACAACCAAAGTTCAGATAGTTCCAAAAGTTGGTGCATGTTCGGTAATCATTTTAGGTGCACTAAGAATGGTTGCAAGTCACACAGCATACAGGGTAGGTCAAAAAATATGAAAATTGCTTAAGAGTAAAGTACCCTCATTTCGGAAAATTCAGCAAAATGTTATTGGAAGAAGTTGTAAACAATTGAAATACCAAAACATGGCCTCCTAAGACATATTTTAGTTTTTCAATTTTGTTCGTCAATAATTTCCCAATTTGTAATATTTTAAATACAAAATGTTCACATTGAATGGGAGTTTTTGAATATTATGCATATTATCATTGATGATGTTTTACCTTATTGAAAATCTAGTTGGCGAAATTTTAAAGTTAAGCTGAATATCGTTGCAACAAACATAATGTTAGTGATTCCCTAAAAATCAAAATTCAAGTTAATTGCACAAATATGCTTGAATTTGAATAAAGGTATGCTCAACTGATTTCGTTATGATCAACATTTGAAATTATTCAGGGTGAATATGAAAAAAATTACAAATTGGGAAATTATTCACGAACAAAATTGAAAAACTAAAGAATGTCTTGGGAGGCCATGTTTTGGTATTTAGGCATAACTTTTCTCGATAACATTTTGCAGAATTTTCTGAAATGAGGGTACTTTACTCTTGAGCAATTTTTATATTTTTTGACCTACCCTGTATGCTGTGTGACTTGCAACCATTTTAAGTGCACATTAATTAATGATTAACGAAGATGCATCAACTCTCGGCACTATCTTTATTTTGCTTGTGCAATTCATTAGAAAGATTCCCATATCTTGCACCCTTAAATGACCACACTGTATATCAGATTGAGCTATCGAAAGTTCAGTCGTTCCAGACTGGCCATCCTAAGCATGGTACCATTCATGTTTCAAGAAAAAAGTGGGAAAGCGTAAATGTTTTATTTTCGCATGAAACATTATGCTTTTCTTCCTGGCAAAGCCATCCCCCACATTGAAATCTTCACCTTGTGGTCGTGAATATATCCGAGACGTGAGGCAACTTTGACAAAATAATTCTGTGTTCAAAACATGCATTCTGAAATATTATAACGGTATGTTAAGGTCTCAATTAACGGATTCGTCCTTGAATAAGTTGAGATCCGCGCTATCATTATTTTGAGCAAGAACATAGAATCATACTTGAAAGGTTCTTGAAAGAGGCATCAAACTTGACCGACTCTGAACGAAAAATATCTGTTACATGATATACAACGTTGGTATCACGGAAACACAAAAAACTGTAACCGTTAGAGAAGATATCGATAAGATATCACATGTATCAATAGGAATATCTATTTGACCTCGGCTACAGCGTATAGCGTTCATACGTTATCCAAGATTCATCTAGGTAAATATTATATGTTTTTACGATAAAGTAGAAATCAGGATCACTGATATAATCGAAACTTCGTGCCTCATAGAAATCAGCCATTTATAATCCCTTCATATTTTGATAGGGAGCCTGAACTATGTGTAATGGCCACAATAATGCAATAAGACCTGATCAATTATATTATTTCATAAAAAGTCACAAAAACCAATAGGACCAGCAACTACATGAACCATAAGTCAGTGGATTGAAGAACTGTACAGAGTGGTATCAACACCAAAATATCACTTGACATAGTGTTGTAGGCATGTAACCTCTTTGGCTGCAAATAGAACGGGTCTGATAATTGACTCAATTCGAAGAACTGCCGTTTGGTAGTGTTTTATACGTTCTGCAATCAATCTCCATGTTCAGAACCTGAAAAATTCATGAGCAATATTTTGGAAAGCTATGATAGGATCTGAATGTATATTGATTCAAAGATTATAATTATACTCGTTATTGAGCATCTGGACCTCATTGCCATCACGACAATGAGTATTCTGTTTCTGTCAAAACTGATTGAATATTTCATTCTGTATTTTTTGTTATTCAATGGATGCGATTAACTGACCCATCGCATTTCCATGTGATCTCTGAATATCTATCGAATTGAACCAAAGAAGGACGTGGATGTGGAGAATAATCGAATGATTGATCGACTCACCTGTAGGATAATGAATCCTGATTATTTGGATATCGTAGTCCTCCTTTGGTACCAAAAAAACCTCCTATCTCAAGGTTGTTGATATGATCACCTTGCTTGAAAGTGCAATATATACCTTCACAAATTTTTAGACCGACTCATAGGAACTGGTCAGGCGAGATGATAAGAGCATGGGAAATCAAAAAGCCGTGTGCACACGACATAATTATTGGAATTTATCGAAATAAACCAAAGGAGGACTACGATATTCGAATAATTAGGATTGATCTGCCTACATGTGAGTCGATCAATTCTCCAATTCTAGAGAATTCCAGGAACATTTATATCGAAGATGATCGCAGAATACTTGAGGACCTACCTTCAAAGGGCTCTAACGCCCCTGGGAAGCATTTTCGGACACTTGTTGGAAGAAAAATGTTTCCCTTCTTTTCATCCACCGAAATTCCTCCCAGAATATACGATCGTTATTCTGAGACATGTATATATTCATGTAGGGTTTCACCTAATATTTCAATTCGAAAAAGAATTGTTGCGATTTCAAGTTGCGGAAATATTTCTTGACAAGGAGACTAAAGTGAGCTGATTCATGTCATTCATCTTGATCAACTGTCTCTATAGAACTCCAAAAATGTGGTGTCCAATCTTGCAAATTTCGTGTGCGATACAGTTCGAATCTTTTAGTGAATAACTCTGAGTGATATTGAAGGCGTGGTAGCGATCTCACATCAGTATGCTATAAATCTGATATAAATTGATGATTTTCCTGTGAAATAAGAAGTTTATGATAGATAGATCTTTATTGAAATAGGAAACCCTAATATACAACGAATAGCAAACACATAAATGACAATAATGATAATAATACATAATAAATAATATTAATTAATAACAATACAAATTATTATTAAAATGATTATATAATAATAAAATAGTAAAAACATCAGGTACTAATAGTGATAACAATAATAATACTAAAACTAATGAAGGAGAGTATGAATTGAATATACAGGGTGATTCAAAAGTAAGCAGCATCCTTTCAGAGGCGTATTCCTTGCTTGAAAATAAGGCAAAAAGTTCCTATTGATAAGGATCCGAAAATGCTTCCTAAGGGAGCTACGGCCCTTTGAATAGGACACCTCAAAGACGGTTTTTTCTCTATAACTTCCTTCACAACAAATTTTTAAAAATTGGTGTACGGCATAAACATTCGATGGTAAATAGGACTCCGTATTCGAAATTTCAGAATTTCATTCAGGGGCGTCACATGCGGGAGAGGGTAAGTGTAAAAATATCCCTTCTTCTCCGGATATTCAGGTTACTGTGATTTCGTTTGGAAATTATTTCGAATACGGAGTCCTATTTACCATCGAATGTTTATGCCGTACACCAATTTTTAAAAATTTGTTGTGAAGGATTTTAAAGTTATAGAGAAAAAACCGTCTTTGAGGTGTCCTATTCAAAGGGCCGTAGCTCCCTTAGGAAGCATTTTCGGATCCTTATCAATAGGAACTTTTTGCCTTATTTTCATGCAAGGAATACGCCTCTGAAAGGATGCCGCTTACTTTTGAATCACCCTGTATATGTAGCTATAGAAAATTAAATTGACAAATATTTTTTGAGGTTGTTTTTGAAACTAATCAAAGAAGTACTATACTTTACTTGTTCAGGTAGTTTGTTAAATTCGTGAAAACTTTTGAAGAATAATGAATTCATTGTCTTCTTATAATTTGTTCTGGGAATATGAATATTGTTGCAGTTTCTTGTTACGTGATTATGAACATCTCTGTTGAAAACTAAATATGCATTAAAATAAGTTGGACCCATATTGTTCAGTATCTTGAACACAAAAATCATAGTGAAATAATATACCCTTTGTTTAACTGAATACCATTGTAGTGTATTTTGCATCAATACAATAGGAGTATCACGACTTGTATTCAGTATTACCCTCATACCACGATTTTGCAATTTTTGAAGTTGGTTTATTTTGTTCAAATCTAATGTAAACAACACCGACGCGCAGTAATCGAAATGGGGTTGAATTATTGCATTGTATATGGTGATTTTGGTATCAACTGTTAAATTCTTAGCAATTCTGCTGAAAAAATAAAGTTTCTTTGATATTTTTTTATGAATATATTCGAAGTGACTTTCAAATGATAATACATTATCTAGGTGAAATCCCAAATATTTGACAGTTCGAACTATTTCAATTTTCTCATCATTTATCATCAAACTGATATCATCAAAGTTGATGCAGTTATATTTATATTTTGTCGTTATGATCATTTCTTTTGTTTTTGAAACGTTCAATTTGAGTTTATTTATGTTCAAGTAATTGTGAACATCTATCAAGACTGAGTTCATCTTTTGAATGGCTACTTTCAAACTAGAATCACTACATACTATCAAAGTGTCGTCAGCAAAGAGGTTTATAAACTCACAATTCACAAATAGTTCGATGTCGTTTAAATATAAAATGAAGAGTAGAGGCCCTAATACGCTGCCTTGAGGGATTCCTTCATCATTAGTAATTTCTGATGATGAAACGTTGTTGTACCTTACTTTTTGTTTACGATCATTTAAGTAATTTTTGAGCCAGTCATATACTTTTCCACTGATACCATATTGGAATAATTTTGACATTAAAATGTTTCGATCTATGGTCTCAAAAGCTCGTTTCAAACTTAAAAAACACTGACATTATATTTGTTATTATTTAAGTCGCTTTTGAATTTACACAGTGATAGTTGTAGTGATGTTTCGCAACAATATTTTTTTCGAAAACCTGATTGATTATTTATTAAAATATCATTGCACGAAATATGTTCCAATAGCTGATCATAAACGGCAATTTCCAGAATTTTTTCAATGGGGGGTAGTGTATTTATAGGTCTGAATTCACATGCTTTTATTGTACCTGCAATTTTCTGAATAGGAATGATGGTACTAACTTTCAAGGCAGTCGGGATTTCACCAGTCTCAAGAGACGTATTGATTAAGTTCAATATTATATGGCCAATGGTTTGGAAAATTTCTTTCAACATTTTGGCATTAAGAATTTCACTCAATGAAAGCTTAGAATCAAGAGGATGAACAATTTGTTGCAAATCTTTCAATGATAATGTCTTGAAGCTAGTCATTTCATGATACATGTTATTATTCACATTACACCATACTTCAGAATCGTCTATACTTTCAATGATATCATTTATGCTTTCAACGAAATAGGCGTTGAATCTTTCAGCTATATCTAGATCTTCTTTAATTATTGATTGCTCAAATAGAATACACTTTGGTACATCTTTCATCTTAATATTGACTAATTTCTTCAAAGTTTTCCACATTTCTTTAGGGTTATTTCTATACCTATCTATCAATTTTTTCAAAATAATATTGCTGTTTTTTCAATTTTAGGAGATTTACAACATCATTTCTCAGTTTCTTGGATATATCCCACTGGTTTGGCTTATCAATTTGTGAACAAGATTTGAAGTATTTATAGGCTCTATCACGTTTTCTTATCTTATCATACACTTCGTTGTCAAACCAAGGTAAGTTTGATTTATATCTACATATTTCTACAGGAGCAATATTATTGATAACAGTTTCATAATTTTTTAAAAGCTCTTCATACAATATATTCGTATCGATAGTATTCAAGTTCTAGTTGTACATCATGAGGTTTGTTTTAATAAGGTTCAAATTGTTGAAGTTTAGATTTCTGAATTTCTTAGTGTAGTGACTTGTTGAGTCACCTGCATTGTGTATATTTATCGAGAGTACAGAGTGATCTGTTATTTTAGGACAATAATGGACGTTTGTTGAGATATTGTTTTGATTAGATAAAACATAATCTACTAGTGTTTCACTGGTATTTGTTATCCGTGTTGGTTTTGTTATGAATTGTGCTATACCATAAGTTGCTAGCAAAATTTTCATCTTATTAGCATAAAAACTATCGATTGAAAGATTTAAATTGAAGTCACCTACTAATATTACGCGATTGTTCGTAGAAAACACTTCATCACAAATATCTTCGAAATCCTCCAGGAATTTCGCATCGGAGCTTGATGGCGAGTGATATAAGCATCCAACCAACCAGACTGAAGAAGCGAAATTGATTTTCAGGATTCGGCACCAATAATTTCCTTCTAACACAAATGTCTTGAGAAAGTTGTAACTAATATTGTTTTTCACATATAATAGAACACCTCCTGTGTGTCGGCTTGTTGAATCACACCGAACACATTCATAGTTTTCAATTTGTATCTCTTTATCTTCAATGTCTTTTGTGGTTCTTGTTTCACTCAATAATATAAGCTTTGGGTTATAGCACGTCAATTCCTCCTGGATTTCATCATGATTTTTCAATATGCTTTGAGCATTGAGATAAACAATATCGGAGTTTAAAAGTAGTACATTAGGGTTTATTTCGAGTTTTTTGTATTCATATTAGGTTGTTTGCTCACAATGGTTGGCTTGTTATTAATATATTTGATGGTTTTATCGCCATCCCCATTTTTTATCATTGTTTGCAGATCAGCTTTCACTTTACGGAAATATTCAAGCTGGGCTTTAGTTTGATCACTGTAAATTCGTATATTTGGAATATTAATTAGGTTTTTATTCTTCAACACATACATTGAATCTTCCGGCGACTCTAATATCACCTTAATTGGTCTATTTTTACTTGGTAAGAATTTTCCAAGTCTGAATTGTTTGATTTCAGTTTTATTTATATTCATACCCTCGAGGATACGATGGACTGACTTATTATCTTCAGTAATACGCTCTTGTTGTGAATTCATGTTTGGCTCATTTACATTGAAAATTATGATGTTTGAAGCTCGATTTTGCCTATCAATCATTTCGGATATCATATCCTCCTTTTCACTCATTGTTGATGTAGGTACATTATTCAGAACTGTTTTCAGTTCGTTAATTTCACTTTCCAAATCGTCAATTTTCAGTAACAGTTTAGGAATAAGCTTAATACCATTATGACAGTCTTCACAATAAAATTTGAGAAGTTATGATGAGATATCTGAAAGAAAACTTCTCTCTTAGCAAATACCACACAATATTGAATCACCAAATCGACAAATATTGAAAAAAACAAGTTGATTCAACTGAATGAACAGAAACAACTATAATTAAAATTCCTGACAGAAAACAACTTCTCTACTGCTAATATAACAGAATATCGAATTCTATTTTATTGAAGATATTCTCTATAACTCTTATCGAAGAATAGTTATCCATTCCTCATCATCTTCAATCAATTGAAATGGAATTGATAAGAATATGATCGATTAAAATCTTCGACTCACCGAAAGACAATCATATTTGGGATAAAGAAAAGTATCTGTAGCATTCATATCCCTCATAATACTAGCAAATGAATGTTGCACGTTGCAAAATATCGAGTAGTCGGTTTCATCATCGTTTCCTATGATTTTTGAGTCGATGAATTCGAATCTGTGATTATCCAACAGAATTTCCTGGTGCGTGTTGAGATATTCGCAAGAAACAGTGGCATTTCTCATGTTCTGGCTTATATATGTCCAAAATTTTAGTGTGATAGCGGAACGGCGAACGCCACTTCCAGAGAAAATTACATTTTTCACAATTCGACTATGACCGCAGCTGTGTGGGTTTAATGAATCTAGGGATACAACACTTTAAATATGGGTGAAACCTTCAAAATAATGATATTTTATGTTTCGATATTTCCAGACTCTCTGGGATTTTTCCTATGCTCGTTTTGATAGAATGAAAATATGAACATAATTTCAATATACGTGTAGTGAGCGCAAAACACATGATTTGGCCCGAAGTGTCACTGCATTCGGAAATGTCTCTATTGGAGAGCATAGAACAAAAACGTTATCGTTTGTCAGTGACACTCTCTCTGGAAGATGTTTCAAAAAGAGAAATAGAGATCGAATGAGAAAATCACGAATTTTCACTCAACTTTGGACGTTACAAGAACGAATCTGCTTACGTTTTGCAATGTAGTGTAACGGTCTTTGTTTCTGCGCCCTTACTTTGGCGCTCAATTCAGGACGGAAACTACTCTGGTATTTGACGGAGGGGGGTCTCGACCGCCAGATTGTTTATGAGGTAGTGTACATTTGGTAAAGAATATCTTTGCACAGAGGCCCAAAGTTGCAACAGTGGAGAAAGGTACAGGAGGTATACTAACCTCGGTATCTACAGAAAAAAAGGGGTCAATGTTATCGAATCGACCTGGAATCAATAAGGAGCCAAGGGAATGTAGACTTCAATTACGAACCCTGGGTTCAATCTGGAACACTGGATGCTATTATGAGTTTGGATAATCACAGGGATCAAAGCAAATATCTTCTGGGTCGCTGGTATTTTTAGGTTAGGTCTGGTGAATTATTTATTCAAAAAATTTTATGACGTCTACCTGGAGAATCGGAAACACAGTTCCGAACGGATTGAACAGATTCAATTCCCATTTATCTTCCCTTTTCCTTCGATTTTCTGAATTTTCAATCTCGGGATTTGAGTGGGGTTGATAATATTTTTCCATTCATGTCAAAATTTCATGAAACACAGACCACCGCCTGACAGGACACAGAGCACAGAGACACCTGTGCACAGGACTGGTATGCTCGAGGAGAAGATGAGAAGAAGAAGAATTGACAACTGGCTTGTCAGTGTCAGCTGTCACCGTCAGCCGTCAGGCAATAATAGTAATCAGCAATTTGACAAATGAGAATATTGAAAATCACTAAATGAATTATTGAACTATTCGGAACTGAAAACAATGACAACAGAGAAAGAAATATGAAATATGCAATCACATAAACCGTTTATTCGCAAATACAACTTTCTGGATTCGTTACATAGGTCGGGTGGGTATGGGTATGAAAAAGAACAGGAGTGAAATGAATCGATGAACAGGATGAATAATAATGGTGGCAGACATTATACAAACTTACATGTGCAACAGAAAATCACTATACAATAATACTTTACACTGGCTTTGAATGAACTATGAGAGCACTAAGAGATCAGCAAGAGAACCAATAGCAGAGAGTGTATAACGTAGAGCAAGTAGTGTAGACTTGTAGAAAAGAGAGAGCGATCCCTTAGCTGCCTTCTGTATTTATACTTTCCATCGACCTCCGTCTAAGGACAGCTCAATCCTAGATTCTAATTGGTCGGAATCCTCAACTATGCAAGCAGAAACTATCATTCAAAAGCACATGTTCCTAAACTCACAAAAAATCATATTCAACTCTATATAGGCACAGGAACAGAATCTACCACCCTTGCTTATGCTACTGATTAAATTTGACTGGAAAATATCCAATAACAAAAAAGTTATGACCAGGTAAACATCAATCATTTTAACCAATAATTCTTTCAAACTCCATATGATAAGCAAAGGGTTGAAAAATATTGAAGTCTTCAGGGTTGTAATGATTTTTATCAGAATTAACTCTCAGGAAAATCTCGGGAAAGTCAGGAATCAATGAATTACTCAGATCTCTCAGGTTTTCAGGTTTCGAGCTTTCGAACGAGTGGAATTCAACTTGAATCAGTCCCATGTTACTTAGATATTAATCAAAACCAGTCTAGTAATGGAGCTGGTCAAGAAGACTTCGTTACAGTGGAGAATGGAAATTATTATTCTTTCAATTTGTCTTCAGATATCATTTGTTGAAACTTTTCAGTGACAGACGTTGAAGTTCTCATATGAATGAGTTAGAGGATATCATCATTTCTCTTTCTCGAATCTACTTTTCATATGTTATCTGAAGACATCCAGATATTGAGTAAGAATTCAATATTTTTAATCTATGTTCTTATGATATTTGAGAATTTAATATTTTCTTGAACACTTTCCAATCAAAGTAACACTAACCAAAGATTGAATTTTTCCTTCAGTTTCTCTGGAAGCGAACATTTTGAACGCAGTGACTCTGCTGATTGTCTCCCCACACATACATATATTGAATTGAGATTTATAGAAACGAGGAAAGAAAATTCCAATGAGTTTGGAAAAAAAAATCCACTACTTTCTCGAATAACCTACAGACATTATTCAGTTTCTCTTGTCAGATAATTTTTGAGCTGAAATTAGGAAAAATACTCAACTATTAGTAGTAATAGAGTAGTATCAGAATCAGAGACCTTTTGGTGTTCAGGCACGTATGTGGCTCCATTGATCATTGCATTTGTGGCGAACTGATGTACAAAACAAATTTATAAGCTCATCTCAAGTCGCTTTCAGAAGGTACTCTCGAATAGTTATCCTACGAGGAAAATTGTCAGAGGTGGAGTTGTAGGGAATATTTTCGGCTTCAATTCTCATACAGAGCGATGCTAGTAGATCGACTGGTTTACTCATAATTTGTAGAAAACAGATAAATTATAAAAATTGATTTCGATTCCATCTGAACCCTTTCGATTATTCGAACTCTCCACGGTTCTTATTTAAATCTACTATATCATTGTTTCGAATGTTCGATCATGATTTTATATCGTTTTCCGTCACCTTCCCAGCGCTTCCTATCATCGTTATTTTTGAATTCATAAACTCAACCTAACTGATAACTAATAATCAAATTGAGTGATCTGACTGAATCAATGATCATTATATATATATCTATCAGTACAGAATTAGTCGGCTACAAGAGAAACAATTACCATATTATTTGGAATATCGGTATGACGGTTAAAGTTCGCAATATCAGTGTAGATTTCATGTCAGTGAAAATCTAACCAAGAGACCGAGCTGAGCCTCTAGATACAATGACCTCGAGTATTTACGTCCATAATGAGGTGATTGTCGTCAACCCAATCACACTTTCTTGAAGAATGACTATTACAGGAGTTCTCAACATACGGAATAAGTCGCTATTTCATGTCATTGTTAAACGAAAGTGAGATGAAACGAAAGAAATCAAGTAAGTTCAACTCTGTGTCAGGCACTTCAGTAGCTGGTGATAAAATTCATGTTATTGGTGGAGGCTTTCTGTTTCATCGTGCGGTGTGGCCAATTGGTGGAAGTAACTTCAATTTCTGTTACAGGTATTCCGTTCACATTCGTCGTTACTTCTCCTTTGTGCCAATTGTTATATTCGATACTGTGAATCATTAACCAGCACGAAACTTGTGGAGCGCTCAAAGAGGGCAACAAAAAAGAATGCCGTTGAAATGGTTTTCACTGGAGACGTATCGCTGAAAGCCTCTCAATGGCACTTCCTGGCAAACAATCCCATTTGAGTTGTGGAAACTGGGGGAGGATAAAATATTGTCATATCAAACGAAGGAGGATGCTGACACATTGATTGTTACCACAGCCATATTATTATAATCGGCTCACAATATAAAGATCATTTTAGAAAGTGATGTTGATGTCCCTGATGAGCCTGTCAGCTCCAGCCAACGTCTACTTTCTCGAACTAGGGTAGAGGACAGCCTTTTCAGCAATGACTGGAAGAGTGTTCTATCAAATCTTCTTTTTTCACGATGTGAGGGGCTGTGATTTCACATTCGTCTTGTTCGAACACAGAAAACTCTGAGAACTATGACAACAATCCCGACCACAGCCTTTTTTTATTGTTCTCTGAACTGAGTTCAACGAACATTGATGTCAAAACTATCTACACAGATGGTGAGGTTTGTCTTGTATGAGGGAAACACATATGCCAACACCACTTCAACAGAACACGTTTGTCTATATAACAGCACAGTTATGAAATTCTTTGCCGAAGGAAGTATTCGCACGAAATGATAATCTTTGAAATTCCAATAAAAATTTGACTTTTTGCTTGCTCTCTTATCCTCCCTAGGTACGCACAAAGTTCAACATTATGAGAGTTTCCTCTCGTGCGCTCCAAAACATGAAGGAAAGCGCCCCAAGAAAAGCTGCGGTACAAATGTTGTGAGCCTGCATCTTATAAATCCTCATCGAATATGGCCACATTTTCCCCAACTGAAGCTGCAGAACACCCTCATTTCCTGCAGGTTAATGTGCAAGTGATGCTATGGATGAGTTGACTAGTTTCATGGAAAGAGCCGTGAAAGTTTGAGTGGAGGCAAACAAGCAGCGACCTACAGTCCATCACATTCAACAACCCCCTGTACCTCACAAGCTCCTTCAACTGGTTGAATGCGAGTGCAAAAAGAGTGCGCAACGGCAATGTGCAGGTGCAAGGAGGCTAGGCTGAGTGGGTAATGCTGCTTTCGAATGTGTGAACCATACGAAGCATCCTGTAGCAATTCACATCGCTATTATTAATATAAGATATCTAGATGACAATCATCAGCCACTACTTCAAGGTTGAGTCGATTGTCTGTTTGCACTTGTTATCAACTCGTCAAATCATTCTGAACAGAAACTCTTTCGAAATAGTCATTTGCGCCTTATTATATCAGTGATCCATGATATTCTTTCACTGAAATTTCAATTCCACAAATGATACACAATTATAGTGAGTTTATGGAAGAATTGCAAAGCTCTCAATTCATGGAAAGGGTACATGTGGAATCTTACAAAAATCATATATTTTTGTTTTTCAGTTTTTTTGCAGAATATGTGTCGATCGTTCAATTTCCACAAATCGCTATGAATGTGAATCGAAGCTACAAGAGTTTGCTAGAATTTTATCGACGGAACAGTGTTGTCCAGTATATTCAGCTTGGAAATGAATTTAAACTTCGAATTACTTTTTTTGAGATAGTTTGCGCATATTCGAAATTAACCTATATTTCGAACTATACACATACCACTGCGCTGTGTGTTGTATCCTTATGGGATCAGGTTAATTCGTCACACTGTGGTTTGTCCCAAATTGTAGAAAAGTCAATGTTCATCAAAATGAATTGAAAAAGGTTTTTTTGCTCGAACGCATAATTTTGAAAATCATGAGAGAAATTACATAAGAAGTGAGGAAATGTCGATTTTATCTGCCAATATATTAAAACGCCCCAGGAGAACTTGCTGAACAACTCCAGATTTGGATTCAATGCTCTGAAAAACGAGGGATATGATGAAAGAACCAACTACTGGATCTTTTGCAAAAAGAGGGGCGTATTTTGATACCCATTACCTAGGTTACTATGATTTTTGATCGACTCAGCATCATTTCAAGTTTCTTCTAGCATGAGAGTAACCGAAATGGAACTCACAAACTTTGACGAATTCATCAATGAGCCAAACAAAAGTCGGCATTATATTGCAATGCAATGCCATCTGAGTAGAACAGAAGGGGAGAATCAATCCAAAACTGGAATTTCCATACGGAAGTGGCTGGTTGCCTGACTTGGCTAGGCTACGCTGAGTCGACGGA
>OU896714.1:28071173-28175136 GCA_918026855.4 Phaedon cochleariae | reverse complement strand
TATTGATGATTTCGACAGATGTGAATGATATCAATAATACAATAGTTAGTTGAATATGTTTCTCATGAAACTAGGGATTTTCAATAATATTATTTCGTTCTCAAATGAGGTGAATTCAATCTCTCTGAAAAAAGTCAGAAAATCGATAAGTAATTTTATCGTTCTATTACTTTTCCAATTCTGCTCCGGTTCTGCTGAAATTTCGACCAAATCATACATGTTTTGGAGTTGCAACCTGAATCTCCAACAAAAGCTGACGGCTTGATCATTATACAGTAAAAACAAAAGTTCCTGTTTCATCTCAACTCTTTGACGCTTTGTGACAAAAATGCAGGGTTGAACTCTTCATTATGATCTGAATTAAGAAATGATCCACCTCAATATCTCATTTGTGAAAGACAAGTATGTACAAGTATTTCCAGAGAGAATGAATTCCAGATGCTCATTTGTCTTCGTCTGGCCTTGTCTGCGACTCAACAATGTAACAAAATGGTGCACAGGAATTGTCGTCCATTCAACGGGAAATATCTCTACTTGCAACGATCGAATGAGTGGAGGTTTGAAAAGCGAAAAGAATGAGAGTGATTTTGCAATCGAGGATATATCTCGTTCAATAAACGGCGAGTTCTCTTCACTATATTCCCGTATTCTTCATGAATAAAAAATAAACTTATCAAGTATCAATTCTGATAACTTCGATTTTCCTTATTCTGTAATGATGAATAATAATGGTACAATTAGTTAATTGAACAAAATCACCACATCATCGAGCACGAAATGATAGTGATTTCCTACAAGAATTGAGTTTGCAGCATGAGCCACAGGCGAATGCTGCAATCATTCGAGGCATCTTCGATTCATTCGTCTTGTAGCCATCAGATTTTCAGTCAAGTAATGCTCATCTATTAGACAGAGCTGTCATTGCTGGAAATTTGACATTCCATGAGGGATGAGATTTTCTTGATTTAATAACACAATGGAGGCATTGTGATATCAGATACGGAAATGAAATTGATGACATTCAGAGTACCCCATAGATTCATCGAACACAGTGAGATAAGAGCAATATCTTGTGTTATAGCCGTAAAGAACAGTATTTACTCAATATCGAGAAAACATCATCACAACTTGAAAATATCATACGATGGGGAACATCGATGCAGATCGATGCGGAACCAAATAGTTCTTCATTAGATGCGAGAATCAATTTGCATTCCATATAAAATGGAATACTACTCCAACCTACCAGTGTTTCTGAATTTGACAGATTTCTGATCATGTTTCCCGAATCAAACAAATATCAAGAAAAAATCAATTCTTCCTCTTACTGACGCTCAAACATGATTTCGATTTTATGATAAAAATGAGAGGATTATCGAACTTTGGAGAGGAACGAGCAAACGAAAGAAGATTGAAAAAAGTCTGCATATCTAGAAAACAGCTAAACTAGGGTATAGAGAAAGTTCATGAATACGCGAAGAAAAATTAAGCTTTTCGTTTGAAATAACGATGTTATTCGAAACAGACAGGTATTCTAGGACAAGTCAATTCAACGTGAAATCATTGAGTGTCCTCTCACACCTATGAATTGATTTCACATAATTTTAATGAATTTGTAGAGACAAATCAAGTGATTCCACTCAAAATTCCATTCCGTTAATCTTCAGTAGCGAACGAACGTAGAGTTGTGTTTCGGGCTTTCGATCCCCATCTATACGATGATAAAAGTACAAAGAATAGGCAACACTTAGTGGAAGGCGACACAACAAATCAGCGGAGTCAACAAACAGAACCCAGCCGCACATTTGTGGTTGTGGTCACCATACTCTACCAGAGGAACAACTAACGTCTCCACGGAAGCAGCTAGAGTTACCTACTCATCAAAACCACAAATATGCGGCTGGCTTCTGATTGTTCAGATTTCTTGATTCTGTAGATTTGTTGCTTGGTCTTTCACCAAGTGTTGCGCCTATCCTTTGCAATTCTTTCACCGTACTGATAAGGGCCAAGAGCCCGAAACAGATGTCTGCGGTAAACACTTTATGAGGGCTATGTCCAATATTTTCTCCGTATGATTGCTGAAAACAGTCCCCTCAATATTGGTCACATCATTTTTATCTCCTCATCTATCTATGTATCTTTCTGTACATGACAAAAATTGACCTCAGAATGTTAACAGCACTGTAATTTTCCAACTGAATGAGAAGGCCTGGTGAATCAATATTAAAGATGGATGCGCCGCCGCATATATGTGAATAAAGAGATAATATTCATTGATTTTCATGATTAGTTGAACAGTCTTTGGATGAACTAATTTGATAGATACTTCTTGCTCACTTACCAATTTCCATAGAAACTCTGGCTTTGAATCCCCCGAAGTGGTGCGAATAATCTGAGGAGAATCTCAGCTTGAGTTTTGATGTATGACTGACGTATCGCAAAAGTTTCAGTTTGGCGCTCCAGTCCCCGCAGAGGCGTTTCGTTGATGTTGACATATTATTCCAAGTCGAATCGTTGAAGCTTTCCATGATGAGAAGATAGTCGTAGCTACAACTAGAAGGAACGAGTCAATAACAGCGTATCCAATGGAAGATATTCCAGACGTGAGAATTAAGAAAAAGTCTCAGGAAACATAATGAATCTGTGTCTGAAATATCCTTGGTCAGATAAATGTTGTTGAAGTTAACAATAATAATGGACTTTTTGTAACGATCCTCCGTTTCACTGATCATTCGGTGATCTCAGGGGACCTTTTGGGTGGAAAAAGTGCCTTTTCTGCATAGAATTGCATGAAAGGATTTCAATATCACATCACAGACGCCACAGGACTTTTGATCAACAATAATCCCAGTAAATACCTTTTACCAATGTATCCGACTCCGTCGAATGCGACCGCTTGGGTTCAGAAGTTCAAAAATCTTCATTTCTCGGAATATTTCCTCGACTTTGCAAAAGTTGATGATGCTTTTGTTAACCGCACCTTTTGAAATTGAGTATTCGTTATTCACTACTTCATTATCAAATTAATACAGGAAGCTCGAAGTCATTTTCACACAATGTTCATGAAATGAACATCAATGGTAGATTTTGGGAGGAAACAATTACTTTCCTGGCTAATGCCACGCAGAAAATCGAATTACATTCTCCCGAAATCTATGCATCGACTCGTATGAACGAATACTGATACAAGTGATTATTTACTGGATGCCTATCGATTTCGATCAAGCCAGGCCACGCTAGACACCCACAGACCGGTTTCCAGTCTTCAGCCAGCAGTCCTGAGTCCGTCGACTCAGCGTAGCCTAGCCAAGTCAGGCAACCAGCCACTTCCGTATGGAAATTCCAGTTTTGGATTGATTCTTTCCTTCTGTTCTACTCAGATGGCATTGCATTGCAATATAATGCCGACTTTTGTTTGGCTCATTGATGAATTCGTCAAAGTTTGTGAGTTCCATTTCGGTTACTCTCATGCTAGAAGAAACTTGAAATGATGCTGAGTCGATCAAAAATCATAGTAACCTAGGTAATGGGTATCAAAATACGCCTCTCTTTTTGCAAAAGATCCAGTAGTTGGTTCTTTCATCATATCCCTCGTTTTTCAGAGCATTGAATCCAAATCTGGAGTTGTTCAGCAAGTTCTCCTGGGGCGTTTCGATATATTGGCAGATAAAATCGACATTTCCTCACTTCTTATGTAATTTCTCTCATGATTTCCAAAATTATGCGTTCGAGCAAAAAAACCTTTTTCAATTCATTTTGATGAACATTGACTTTTCTACAATTTGGGACAAACCACAGTGTGACGAATTAACCTGATCCTATAAGGATACAACACACAGCGCAGTGGTATGTTTTATAGTTCGAAATATAGGTTCATTTCGAATATGCGCGAACTATCTCAAAGAAAGTAATTCGAAGTTTTAATTCATTTCCAAGCTGAATATACTGGACAATACTGTTCCGTCGATTAAATTTCAGCAAACTCTTGTAGCTTCGATTCACATTCATAGCGATTTGTGGAAATTGAATGATCGACACATATTCTGCAAAAAAACTGAAAAACAAAAATATATGATTTTTGTAAGATTCCACATGTACCCTTTCCATGAATTGAGAGCTTCGCAATTCTTCCATAAACTCACTATAATTGTGTATCATTTGTGGAATTGAAATTTCAGTGGAAGAATATTATGGATCACTAATATAATAGGGCGCAAATGACTATTTTGAAAAAGTTTTTGTTCAGAATGATTTGACGAGTTGATAACAAGTGCAAACAGACAATCGACTCAACCTTGAAGTAGTGGCTGATGATTGTCATCTAGATATCTTATATTCTCGAGATAATAGCGATGTGAATTGCTACAGGATGCTTCGTATGGTTCACACATTCGAAAGCAGCATAACCCACTCAGCCTAGCCTCCTTGCACCTGCACATTGCCGTTGCGCACTCTTTTTGCACTTGGATTCAACCAGTTGAAGGAGCTTGTGAGGTACAGGGGGTTTGTTGAATGTGATGGACTGTAGGTTGCTGATTGTTTGCCTCCACTCAAACTTCCACGGCTCTTTCCATGAAACTAGTCAACTCATCCATAGCATCACTTGCTTATCAACCTGCAGGAAATGAGGGTGTTCTGCAGCTCCAGTTGGGGAAAATGTGCACTGAGGAAAATTGTGCTATTAGAGTTTTTGCTGAGATATTTCTTGCTACCATTACAAGAAATCATATTATCGTTATACATTTTCGAATAGAAGCAGCACTTTGGAATCCTATGATAGCAATAACGACTTTGCTGATAGTGAATTTCCTGCCACAGAAAATTATACTGCTGTCGCAATCAGGCAGCCACTCTGGGACAGCATGCACTACCGATAATACAACTGTCATTCTGCCACGAGAAGAATATGTGACGAGCCTACTTGGGGTTATGTTTCGCCTACTTATCGTTATTAAATATTTTGCTGATTTGTCTCCCTCTATATGAGCATTTGCCAGACATCTGGCTTTATCAATCATTCACATTTGGGCTCTTGATGTAAACCCATGTACAGAACGACCATCTTGACGACACGACAGTTACGAATACTTCCCCTCTTGAATTCAATTCATTATTTGAAATCTAAATCTAGATTCAAATATGAGATGGAAACATTTTTAAACAAATTGAAAAATCTTCTGTGGCCCTTCCAGTGCTTTCGTATATCTGAGTGCTTCAGTTATTACCAGGATTGATGGAATGATAAAGATGAGTTTTTTCGAGGTATTTCGACTGAAATTCAAATATTTTACATTCAACATTTCTCTCTTTTTGGTACCATGAAACTTTAAAATTGTCAAATATGTTCCAGAGCTTCTCTATAGAATGTGGTCTAAAAACTCATTGTGATGAAAAATGTTCAGGTTATGAAATTATTTGAATGATTTTACTGGTAACATTTTGTTTCCCTGTACGCATCTGTAATAACTTGCCTAGTTTCCGAAACATAATGGTTTCAGAAAGTTTCAGAAGAATTCTGTTTTTCATCAATTACTCGAAAACCTTTCGTTTTTCCTGAGGGTGCATGTATGAATCAATTGATCTATTGAATTTCAAAGATCATTGAAGCGAAATTTTCTTGAGGAATCAACAGATTGCTATTCATACCAAACATCAGGGTGGAAATCAGGAAGTTAAATTGGATATCAGTCAAAATTTCACATTTTTTGATGACAACAATCCTGGAAAATAACTGAATAACTACAGTAAGAAGGTCATGCAACTATCTATATGATAAGAGTAGCCAAGTTCCCTACCTTCGATTATAACATTGCCCTACTTTCATTATTAGATGCACTCACTAGCGGTAGCAAAGTCAGATACCTACTACAGAAACATCGTCTAATAGCAATATACAGATGCACTCGCTAGTGGCAGCAAGGTTCTATATCTCATAACCGCAGGTGGGTTATAATCAGCAGAGTCGACTTTATAATCACAGGTGATAACTCGCTTGTCCCCTATGCTATTAGAGTTTCTTGCTGGGGTTATTCGATTTCTGACTATGGTTAGTAAGAATTTTCCTCAGTGTGGCCATATTCGATGAGGATTTATAAGATGCAGGCTCACAACATTTGTACCGCAGCTTTTCTTGGGGCGCTTTCCCTCATGTTTTGGAGCGAGGAAACTCTCATAATGTTGAACTTCGTGAGTATCTAGGGAGGATGAGAGAGCAAGCAAAAAGTCAAATTTTTGTTGGAATTTCAAAGATTATCATTTCGTGCGAATACTTCCTTCGACAAAGAATTTCATAACTGTGCTGTTATATAGACATACGTGTTCTGTTGAAGTGGTGTTGGCATATGTGTTTCCATCATACAAGACAAATCTCACCATCTGTGTAGATAGTTTTGACATCAATGTTCGTTCAACTCAGTTTGGAGGACAATAAAAAAAGGCTATGGTCGGGATTGTTATCATAGTTCTCAGGGTTTTCTGTGTTCGAACAAGACGAATGTGAAATCACAGCCCCTCACATCGTGAAAAAACAAGATGTGATAGAACACTCTTCCAGTCATTGCTGAAAAGGCTGTCCTCTACCCTAGTTCGAGAAAGTAGACACAACACAACATCACTTTCTAAAATAATCTCTATATTGTGAGCCGATTATAATAATATGGCTGTGGTAACAATCAATGTGTCAGCATCCTTTTTCGTTTGATATGACAAGATTTTATCCTCCCCCAGTTTCCACAACTTAAATGGGATTGTTTGCCAGGAAGTGCCATCGAGAGGCTTTCAGCGATACGTCTCCAGTGAAAACCATTTCAACGGCATTCTTTTTTGTTGCCCTCTTTGAGCGCTCCACAAGTTTCGATGAAACAGAAAGCCTCCACCAATAACATGAATTTTATCACCAGCTACTGAAGTGCCTGACACAGAGTTGAACTTACTTGATTTCTTTCGTTTCATCCCACTTTCGTTTAACAATAACATGAAATAGCGACTTATTCCGTATGTTGAGAACTCCTGTAATAGTCATGTCTGCCACCATTATTATTCATCCTGTTCATCGATTCATCTCACTCCTGTTCTTTTTCATACCCATACCCACCCGACCTATGTAACGAATCCAGAAAGTTGTATTCGCGAATAAACGGTTTATGTGATTGCATATTTTATATTTTTTTCTCTGTTTTCATTGTTTTCAGTTCCGAATAGTTCAATAATTTATTTGATGATTTTCAATATTCTCATTTGTCAAATTGCTGATTACTATTATTGCCTGACGGCTGACGGTGACAGCTGACACTGACAAGCCAGTTGTCAATCCTTCTTCTTCTCATCTTCTCCTCGAGCATACCAGTCCTGTGCACCGGTGTCTCTGTGCTCTGTGTCCTGTCAGGCGGTGGTCTGTGTTTCATGAAATTTTGACATGAATGGAAAAATATTATCAACCCCACTCAAATCCCGAGATTGGAAATTCAGAAAATCGAAGGAAAAGGGAAGATAAATAGGAATTGAATCTGTTTAATCCGTTCGGAACTGTGTTTCCGATTCTCCAGGTAGACGTCATGAAATTTTTTGAATAAATAATTTACCAGACCTAACCTAAACATACCAGCGACCCAGAAGATATTTGCTTTAATCCCTGTCATTATCCAAACTCAAAATAGCATCCAGTGTTCCAAATTAAACCCAGGGTTCGTAATTGAAGCCTACACTCCCTTGGCTCCTTATTGATTCCAGGTCGATTCGATAACATTGACCCCTTTTTTTTCTGTAGATACCGAGGTTAGTATACCTCCTGTACCTTTCTCCACTGTTGCAACTTTGGGCCTCTGTGCAAAAATATTTTTTACCAAATGTACACTACCTCATAAACAATCTGGCGGCCGAGACCCCCCTCCGTCAAATACCAGAGTAGTCTCCGTCCTGAATTGAGCGCCAAAGTAAGGGCGCAGAAACAAAGACCGTTACACTACATTGCAAAACGTAAGCAGATTCGTTCTTGTAATGTCCAAAGTTGAGTGAAAATTCGTGATTTTCTCATTCGATCTCTATTTCTCTTTTTAAAACCTCTTCCAGAGAGAGTGTCACTGACAAACGATTACTTTTTTGTTCTATGCTCTCCAATAGAGACATTTCCGAATGCAGTGACACTTCGGGTCAAATCATGTGTTTTGCGCTCACTACACGTATATTGAAATTATGTTCATATTTTCATTCTATCGAAACGAGCATAGGAATAATCCCAGAGAGTCTGGAATTATCGAAACATAAAATATCGTTATTTTGAAGGTTTCACCCATATTTGAAGTGTTGTATCCCTAGATTCATTAAACCCACACAGCTGCGGTCATAGTCGAATTGTGGAAAATGTAATTTTCTCTGGAAATGGCGTTCGCCGTTCTGCTATCACACTAAAATTTTGGACATATATAAGCAAGAACATGAGAAATTCCACTGTTTTTTGCGAATATTTCAACACGCACCAGGAAATTCTGTTGGATAATTACAGATTCGAATTCATCGACTCAAAAATGATAGGAAACGATGATGAAACCGACTACTCGATATTTTGCAACGTGCAACACCTATTTGCTAGTATTATGAGGGATATGAATGCTACAGATACTTTTCTTCATCCCAAATATGATTGTCTTTCGGTGAGTCGAATATTTTCATCGATCATATTCTTATCAATTCCATTTCAATTGATTATAGATGATGAGGAATGGATAACTATTCTTCAATAAGAGTAATAGAGAATATCTTTGCTTAGAATGAAGTAATATTTTATTTCTTGATACAAAATAGATATAATTCGGTATTCTGTTATATTAGCAGGAGAGAAGTTGTTTTCTGTCAGGAATTTCAATTATAGTTGTTTCTGTTCATTCAGTTCAATCAACTTGTTTTTTTCAATATTTGTCGATTTGGTGAATCAATATTGTGTGGTATTTGCTAAGAGAGAAGTTTTCTTTCAGATATCTCATCATAAACTTCTCATTTCACAGGAAAATCATCAATTTATATCAGATTTATAGCATACTGATGTGAGATCGCTACCACGCCTTCAATATCACTCAGAGTTATTCACTAAAAGATTCGAACTGTATCGCACACGAAATTTGCAAGATTGGGCACCACATTTTTGAAGTTCTATAGAGACAATTGATCAAGATGAATGACATGAATCAGCTCACTTTAGTCTCCTTGTCAAGAAATATTTCCGCATCTTGAAATCGCAACAATTCTTTTTCGAATTGGAATATTAGGTAAAACCCTACATGAATATATGCATGTCTCAGAATAACGATCGTATATTCTGGGGAGAATTCCGGTGGATGAAAAGAAGGGAAACATTTTTCTTCCAACAAGTGTCCGAAAATGCTTCCCAGGGGCGTTAGAGCCCTTTGAAGGTAGGTCCTTAAGTATTCTGCGATCATCTTCGATATAAATGTTCCTAGAATTCTCTAGAATTGGAGAATTGATCGACTCACATGTAGGCAGATCAATCCTAATTATTCGAATATTGTAGTCCTCCTTTGGTTCATTTCGATATATTCCAATAATTATGTCGTGTGCACACGGCTTTTTGATTTCCCATGCTCTTATCATCTCGCCTGACCAGTTCCTATGAATCGGTCTAAAAATTTGTGAAGGTATATATTGCACTTTCAAGCAAGGTGATCATATCAACAACCTTGAGATAGGAGGTTTTTTTGGTACCAAAGGAGGACTACGATATCCAAATGATCAGGATTCATTATCCTACAGGTGAGTCGATCAATCATTTGATTATTCTCCACATCCACGTCCTTCTTTGGTTCAATTCGATAGATATTCAGAGATCACATGAAAATGCGATAGGTCAGTTAATCGCATTCATTGAATAACAAAAAATACAGAATGAAATATTCAATCAGTTTTGACAGAAACAAAATACTCATTGTCGTGATGGCAATGAGGTCCAGATGCTCAATAACGAGTATAATTATAATCTTTGAATCAATATACATTCAGATCCTATCATAGCTTTCCAAAATATTGCTCATGAATTTTTCAGGTTCTGAACAAGGAGATTAAATGCAGAACGTATCAAACACTGTGCATGGAGGGTTCTTACCAAACGGCAGTTCTTCGAATTGAGTCAATTATCAGACCCGTTCTATTTGCAGCCAAAGAGGTTATATGCCTACAACACTATGCCAAGTGAATATTTTGGTGTTGATACCACTCTGTACAGTTCTTCAATCCACTGACTTATGGTTCGTGTAGTTGCTGGTCCTATTGGTTTTTGTGACTTTTTATGAAATAATATAATTGATCAGGTCTTATTGCATTATTGTGGCAATTACACATAGTTCAGGCTCCCTATCAAAATATGAAGGGATTATAAATGGCACGAAGTTTTGATTATATTAGTGATCCTGATTTCTACTTTATCGTAAGAACATATAATATTTACCTAGATGAATCTTGGATAATGTATGAACGCTATACGCTGTAGCCGAGGCCAGATACACATTCTTATTGATACATGTGATATCGATATCTTCTCTAACGGTTACAGTTTTTTGTGTTTTCGTGATACCAACGTTGTATCTCATGTAACAGATATTTTTTGTTCAGAGTCGCTCAAGTTTGATGCCTCTTTCAAGAACCTTTCAAGTATGATTCTATGTTCTTGCTCAAAATGATGATAGCGCGGATCTCAACTTATTCAAGGACGAATCCGTTGATTGAGACCTCAACATTCCGTTATAATATTTCAGAATGCATGTTTTAAACACAGAATTATTTTGTTAAAGTTGCCTCACATCTCGGACATATTTACTGCCACAAGGTGAAGATTTCAATGTGGGAGATGGCTTTGCCAGGAAGAAAAGCATAATGTTTCATGCGAAAATAAAACATTTACGCTTTCCCACTATTTTTTTGAAATATGAATGGTACCGTGCTTAGGATGACCAGTCTGGAACGACTGAACTTTTGATAGCTCAATCTGATATACAGTGTGGTCATTCGAGTGTGCAAGATATAGGAATCTTTCTAATGAATTGCACAAGCAAAATAAAGATAGTGCCGAAAGTTAATGCATCTTCGTTGATCATTTTATGTGCACCAAGAATGTTTGCAAGTCACACAGCATACAGGGTAGGTCAAAACATATAAAAATTGCTCAAGAGTAAAGTACCCTTATTCCAGAAAATTCAGCAAAATGTTATCGAGAAAAGTTGTTCACAATTAGAAGTTATGCCTAAATACCAAAACATGGCCTCTCAAGATATTCTTTAGTTTTTCAATTTTGTTCGTGAATAATTTCCCAATTTGTATTTTATATATATATTCACCCTGAATAATTCCATAAGTTGATCATAACGAAATCAGTTGAGCATACCTTTGTTCAAATTCAAGCATATTTGTGCAATTAACTTGAATTTTAATTTTTAGGGAATCACAAACATTATGTTTGTTGCAACGATATTCAGCTTAACTTTAAAATTTCGCCAACCATATTTTCAACAAGGTTGAACATCATCAATGATAATATGCATAATATTCAGAAACTTTCATTCAATGTGAACATTTTGTATTTGAAATATTACAAATTGGGAAATTATTGACGAACAAAATTGAAAAACTAAAATATGTCTTAGGAGGCCATGTTTTGGTATTTCAATTGTTTTCAACTTTTTCCAATAACATTTTGCTGAATTTTCCGAAATGAGGGTACTTTACTCTTAAGCAATTTTCATATTTTTTGACCTACCCTGTATGCTGTGTGTCTTGCAACCATTCTTAGTGCACCTAAAATGATTACCGAACATGCACCAACTTCTGGCACTATCTGAACTTTGGTTGTGCAATTCATTGAAAAGATTCCCATAATATGTTGCACACTTGAATGACCACACTGTATAATAAGGCTATGAAATCCAAGTTGGGACCCCAGGATACATATAAAATTTTCCATTTATCATTGTTGAAAATCAATTCATCTCAGGTTTCTTGGATTGATCAACTATATGGATTTGAAGAACATCTGATTCAACTCATAGTCACCACCAATTATTGGAGTTTATCCTGAAAGTTGATCTTGGAAGGTGATCTTCAAAGTTGATCTGCCTTCACGTTTTTTACAGAACTAGTTAATGAAGCCTGTATCAATATGCTTTTGTCTTCACACCAAAGCTTCATTCCGTTTGTGATATCATTCAACTTTCGAAACCGTGTACTTAATAATTTTTTTTTATATATATACATTTCTTGATATGCATTTTAGTGTGAATTCCTTCATGTGTAGCGAGATATAATTCAAGGTAGGTGCAACTGAAACAATTCTCTTCTATTTTGATCAATGTAAACATTCTGCTATTGTAGATTGGAGATTACTGATAGCCAGTACAGCTTTGTTTGTCAGATTTCATTTGTCACTGAATTGACATGTGTAGTTTGTCTTGGTGGTCATGTGATTTCCTGCCTCCACGTCTGGTTCGTTCAACAAGTTGGAAGTCATTTATCAGTGTTTCGTCAACTTGCTCATGTAATTGCCCCAAATATTAGGGGGCTCTTTAGTTTCTTATTATTCACCATAATGACAATATATAGGAGTTTTTATGGTAATTCCTTTAGAAAAACAATTTACCATTTGACTTTTATATGCTTTCAAATCTCGACGGTTATTAGATGGAGAATTTCACTCACCTTCATTTATGCCATATATACTGAGGATTTCTCTGGTTACATAATTTTTTTTTTTCATTGTAGGACTATATAATTTTTTATCAGGCTGATAATGGATATACGTATGTCCAAATGAATGTTCCCTTGATGTGAAAAATCACAATGGACCCGTGAGTTTTCACAATGGATCATCATCGAGATATTTTTGTGTATTATTCAGTATTAACCATTGTACTCCACTTCGAGAAACGATGGACTTCTACCAGAGATAAAACAAGCATAATGAGATCACGCAACAGCAAGTATGATACAGGCTAGGTGTACACTAGGCTAAAATATTATATGGAGGCATTAAAAGAATATACTATAGAATATAACATAGTATTCATCATACCTCCAGAAATAAGGAAGCCAAGCAGAACAAAACATCATATGGTGACAGCTTGGTAAAATATTGAGTTGTACACACAAACAAAATCAACGTCCGCGAATGTAGACTGTTTCGTAGTTTGTTCAAAATGTTCAAAACCGGCAACAATTCTCAGAATTAGTATGATGAAATGCAAGAAAGTACATTGTTTATGTTTTCGTCAAATCTCCAACCACCATCGGCATTCGATTCTTAATCGAAACAGTGAACTAAATGAAAAACACGATATAAATATTATTGTTTGGGCAGCGGCCTCAATGACCATAGTGATGAGTTCAAGCTGAATTTGTTTATATACACGATGGGGGTTGTGAGGAGATGACATTGCCATTTCTGTTCGGTTGACGAAATGAAAACAAACGTATGAAAACACGCAGGAGAAAGTCGGAGTTCGCGTCATTACAGTGCTTTTTGCGTGGCAGTGATTGTTTGACTGCAGGCAAGGCACGAATGAATCTCTGCGAAAGGCTTCATCGCAAGCTAGGAGACATAGAGAAGCAGTTTATTCGTGTTGTGATAATCTCAAGAGGAAGCGATCGTGAGTTGTTCGATGTCTCAACCCTAGATAGTGATATGATTCTTCAAAAAGCAAAAAGCAGATTTCGACATACAGGATAATTGATTTGTCAACCAATACCAGCATACAAATAGAATCTAGAATAACTATAATGGCTCAGAGATACTGTCACATCAACTACAAAGGCGAGGAATCTCCGCAACAAGCTTCAAGATCTTATATCAACAAAATCACCTTCGAATAGCTTTCCATAATCAGAATTAGCATTATAATCTGTCGCGACGAATCTTGTGAGCTTTGTTCCATGTAGAGTCAAAATATCTGTTCAATATGAGTTTTATCAGCTTTTTGTATCCAAAGTGAAGTTTCTTGAATACCTATGCGCTCGGACCGATAACTCAACTCCCGAAGGAGAGCAATTGTGGAAAGTGCAACGGCAGTTGACATACTGATCCATGGTTGCACCAAGGACCAGCAGTCCGTCTTCGAGTCATCTCGACGTGACTGGATGGACACAGCGCCCTACTCAACTATAAGAAAGACGGAATTGCAACGCAATCTGTCAAATTCATAGATTACATCATCGACGCTGAGCGTGGAATCCTGCCGGATCCATCAACGGTGGAAGCTATCGTTGAAATGCTGATGCTGGCATGTGCAGCAGACGTCAGTTGTTTCCTAGGAATGGTGATTCACCAGCTGAAGTCCATGAAAAATTTCTCGACGATGACACAATCACTGCGTGAGCTGCGATTTTACGAGATGGAGTTGGTACGGATAGGGTTCCACGAGAAAGTCACTGCTGATATCAAGGCAAAATTGATTTCTGCTTCAACGCTGGCCGAATGAACGCACCAGAGTATCATCGGATCTAGCTTGAGAGCCGGTTTTGATCAGCTGCACCCAGCCTAGAAGTACTTCGCGTTTCGCACACTCACAGTCACAGAGTGTCGATACGCTCAAACCGAGAAAGAAGTTCTCGCTTTGTTGCTAAGTACGGACCACAAACCTATCGTATCGCTTTTGAGCCAGAATCCACTCAGTGAGCTGACACCACGCCTGCAACGTTTGAGGATGTACTCGATGAGATTATTCAACACCGTTAGGCATGTTGCAGTCACCCATGTCGCCAGACACTCTTCTCAGGGCTCCGATGTCGACGACAGCGCCTGCTGACGACAGAGACCTGCTTAGAGAAACCGACGTTGCTATGCTAGAACTATCATCGCAGATCTGCTGGTGGCCGACCCTATCCTGAGGAGATTAGAAAAAGTCCAAGAAAGCGACGTTCAAGCACAACTACACGTTCGAGAAGGATGGTTGCATTTCTAGGACGTCGAGGCCATCCTGGTATCATCCATCAGGGAGCGGGCCAACTTGTCTGTAGTCGAAGATCTTCTAGTGAATGGTTCACGAATCTAAATTCCCAGGGAGTTTCTAGACGACATACTGGTACGGCTGCATAAAAACCACCAAAGATGTCCGTCGTACTTATGCAGAGTGCAAATTCTACTGACAACATCGTCCACAGCCTGAGAAGCCCCTATTTATGTCTTAGATACTCGATTGACCATCACAGCGAGTGGCAGCAGAGTTGTGCCAACGTGGGAACCAACACTACCTGGTGGGTGTGAACTACGATTCACGTTACCCGGATGTAGCGAAATTGGTATCGCTTTCAGCATGAGGTACGATCAACAAACTACGCGATATATTCACGAGACATGGAGTTCTCGCGCAACTGCAAGCTGACATAAAACCACAGTTCAACAGAATTGAAGAATCGGTCTGTTGTTGCAATTGATCCTAGAATAAGAGTTTTCAATCTCCCATTCATTTTAGCTGAATTAAATACCTGACAATTGGATGAAGAAGAATATTCTTCTCGGATATTCTCTCGAATTTCATCTGATATTTCATCCAGAAATTGATTGTTAATTTGAGAAAATTCCAGATTTCGACCGCAAATTAGGATTTGTACCCAGTAGGGGTGTGAGATCAGGATAAGCGGATCTATGAACCTGCGCCACTGTTACCCGCGTAGTTTTTGCTGCGCTCTGAACCGCTGAAGAATAATAACTTCAACTCACTTCTTGTTTAGATGAAATGTAAAATCGTCATGGCAAGAATGCTGAGGTTATTCAGATTTTGATCACTTCTTGATGCCCAACGTCACCGTGACCGATCTTCATGGTGCCTAATATCACCGATAGCTTGGAACATATTGCCCAATTCCACCAATACACTCGAAATATGATGCCCCATGTCACCGAGTATAACATAATACCTGTAGGTATGTGATGCCCATTGTCACCGAATTGAATTATACGATTGATATTATACCTATAAACCGTTTGTTGAAGAAAAAAATCAGTACTCGATAATTTGAGATTAACATTTTCAGTTATTTCTCCCTCATGAGAGTAAATCGTGATATTGATTTGTTGAAAAACTATATGCATGGATAATTGACTGAATTTGTTTGGACATCGGAACGAAAAATATGCCATTTCACGGAAATGGTTTGTTTCGAGCAATTCTAATGAGATACCTTCTTCATGTGAAAGATTTCATAGAATGGTATTCTGGTAGAAATGGAATTCAATTCCGATTTCAATTCAATCAGAAAAATGAGGTGTACATATGATATTCATAACACATTACAAATTTCAGTGTTCCTCTTGGATCGTACGACTGTACCTTAGCATGCTGTATGCTTGTGTTGTACTAGTCTTCAATCCGCAAGGATTATTGTAATTATACGGATATCATATTTGGCAATGTGTATAATTGGAATTTATCCGAAAGAGATTCATTTTCATCATTTGTGTAGATAATAGATGAATGAAATACCAATTCATGAGATTTGGTGAGTACTGAAAGAATAACAATTGATCTATTGTATAATTAATTAGAGTAAAATTGTTTTGATTTCGATTCAATATTCGTATTCATTAGATTTTTTCCATTTCTGGTGGTGACAGATCATATAATTCAGGTCCAAAATATTATATAATATATCTTTGAGTGTGGCTTTTTCTGAATAATGGTGTATTAAGGATGATATTTTATACTGCGCTAGTATTTTTTCGCGACCCCCACTGATTGATAAGAACGATTTGAATTCTGAAACATTCATTCTAGGCATTGATAGGCATATAGGCTTTCAACATCAAGTATATTTAGTTGTTTATATAACTGTTCGGTTGAATGAAGTCTTGGTTTGATGAATATTATTTCCTGTAGTTTATTCTGGATAGACTGGAGTTCTATTGAATTGTTGCGGGACAGACCTCCCCATGCTTTGATACAATACCGCAGTATAGATTCATTCAAAGAATAATGAATTATCCTGTGAGTTTCGTTATTTAAGATATCTCTCAAAGTATACATTCAACGAGTCAGATGCCTGCCAGTCTGCGAGTCAGTAGAATAGTATGCTTCTCACATCTCAAGTGTTGGTCTATCATGACGCCCATATACTTAATAATATCACATTTTTTTATTTCAATCATTTTCTTGCCCTTATGTGGTATTTTCTCCTACTGGTTGATTATGTGCTGTTAGTTGAAATGCAATATATTCGTTTTTTTCAACATTCAAGGTCAATAAGTTTTGGTCTAGCCAGTTATTTACTTGTTTTATTCCCATATTTTTGCAGAGAAAATTGATGTAGTTTCTTCAGCATAATAGATGCAGTGGCCTTTATAGTTCTCAAATATTCGATACTATTTATGTATATTAGGAACAGGATTGGACCTAACACTGTCCCTTGCGGTACAGCCATTTTTATTTCTGAGGGATAACTACAGTAATCTCTCAACTTAACTCTCTTAGATCTCTTATGAGAGTAATTTCGCAGGATATCCTCGGCTGATCCTCTCATATCATAATGATAAAGCTTCTCCATGAATATTTCATGAGATATGGTATTGACCTTGGCAAGCTCAGGAAAGATGTCGAGGCATTTTCACGATCTATCCAAGGCATTAACTCGCACCTCCTTGTGAATGAAATCATGTTTTTCCCACCACAGAATGATTTGTGAAATCGAATCACAGCGAGGTACGAAATTACGTGATACTAAGATCGATGATAATAAAGATGATTGAAGGAAACTGCATTAAAGGACCAACTTTCAGAGGGTTTCAGCGGCCTGCGGAAGCATTCTCGGACTCATGTTGATGAGACATGTTTTCATCATTTTCCTTCGAAATATCACCTTCTTCTGTATACTAACGTTATTCTGAAACACCCTGCATACAAAGAGTTCGTCAAAATGTTATAACTCCAGTCAAATCGAGTTGACGATATCACTTGAATCTTCTTCATTGAAGCCTTCAGTATACTGTTTTGTCTCAACGGTTGTACCTAATTATGCTTATCAAAGGGACACTCCGGCGTATTAAAATCCCTGTTTCGAAACGCGCGTTCTTCCATGTTTCCATGGTTACATCAACGACTCATGAAACGTAACGTTTGAATGTCGACATTCCAATTATCGACTTGACAGGAGTATCATGTATCGTCGAATAAAATATGACTAACAAATATTCCAAATCAATTATTTCCTTCTCTTCCTATTTCCATGAAAATAATGTGAGGTATACAGATAATACTGATATTAATGATGTCAGTGTGCTAATGAAAAAATTGCGTGAAGTGTTATGATTGGTCTTTAAAACACTTTCTGAATTTCTGATAGGCCATCGTGCTCAAAACTTCGGGCATGTTTTGAAGACCTGAATATACACTTACACCATATAGAAGATACTCACGAAGATTCATTTTCTAGTACCAGTTCTTCAAAATCCAATATTATTCTGAAGCCGGGTGTGGCAGTGATATCAATATCGCAGTTTGCATTATCCGGATATTGTCGAGGGAACCCTGGACTTGATACCAGAGATTTTGGCTGGTCTCTTGATAAGAACACAGTTCTATTACAGTTGGGTAACCAGGAATGTTCTAAGGGATCTGAAATGAGAAGAATAACTAGATTCAGACCAAGTGATTAGAATCATAGAGTAATAGTATGTTAGAGAAACACTGATAGATGTTATCACAGTCCAGAGCTGTCGAAACACTGTAAATTCGTAAACAACTCAATAAATGTAACGTAGCGCCGTAACGAGTGGTCGGACTGTTCTTTCATCACGTGTTGCATACAGGGCGATCTCAGAGCACACTATCACGGACATCCTGAAATCTGGACGTTCTTGGTCCGAAAACAAATTGATAGGACAAAAATATACACAAAATACAAAACACTCATCTCACATTCGACGTATGAACTGATAATTTGATCAACATTGAGATTTATTGTTAGCAATATAACATAGTCAATGAGATATTGATCTGGTGGCCTTCAGATAGGTCTTCTGACAGTAGTCTAATCGGCTGCATTCTGATCACTTGGCTGGTCCAAAGCATTATTTTGGAGAAGTTGAGACAATGATTCGCCAATCTCCAATTATTCTTCTTCACAATTATTGACACAAATGAGATGTTCTGTAATCGCATCTAAGATCAGAGTGAGAGCGAGAAGATTTTCAGTCATGTGACCTCTGGAGCATACAGATAAATGAACTTAAAGAACACTCCTGAGAGGAGTCGTGAGTGACGTACATGCTCTGACATGAATTGATTATCGATGTCATGTCATCTACTGAAAACTTGACTTGAAAATGGATGTAAATAATGTTTTCGGTGTTGCTATAAATATTGTGATCAATTTTATGATTGATATAATCGATGAAGATGATGAAGCAGCCGTTCTAGAAAAAAATGAGAATTTTGCTGAAGTGACCGTGTATAATTTCAATGATAGACAATTCAGAGAACATTTTCGTCTCCTTCCAGAGACCTTTGAAATACTTCTGCTGAAACTTCATGATTCTACACTAATAATTCATGAAATAAGAAGCGGTCATCCCGAAGTGGACATAGAAAAACAACTATTAATAACATCGTGGTGTTTGACGAATGTTGAGAGTTTTAGGTGATTTTATAAGTGGTCAATGTGCATTGCCAGAACCTAATATTTAAAATTTTGGATCAGTAGCGGATCGGTTCGGAATTAGTAAGAGTTGCTGGAGGGTGCTGTATAGAACATGTTCATGGATATTGAATGTCATCACAGACATCACCAAATAATTGCATTCCCAGCAAGAGAGAAAGCTTTGGGAATAATTAATCATTTTGAAACAATCAATGGTTTTCCAGGTAGGTTAATTTTCAAATATAATATTAGGTATGTGTATATAAATGAATAAAAACATCAAATAGGCGTTCATGAAGGGACCACAGCATATTATGTACCAACTTATCAATTGCAGTAAATGATAGTGGTTCTTTGAAATTATATGATTTGATAATACTTTTGGTATATAAAGGGTACAAATTATTGTTTAAAATCATGTTTTTCTCATCTAGGAATTGTCGGAATCATTGATGGGTGTCACATAAGAATTGAAAAACCCAAAGACTATCCAAACTCTTACATAAATCGTGAAGGTTTTGATGTAATATTCTCAGCTGGAATACTCTGTATTATTATTTATGTTATTGTCATTGTCAAGTTGATAAAAGTCGATTAAAGCCTCATCATTCTCAAAAGGTTTTCCTTACAATTTAATCGACTTTTATAATGGATAAACAACTCCTCAAACCCGAAAGATTAGAAGTAGAACCCAGTGCAAGTATCGCTGCTCAACAATGGAACCATTGGATACGTTCCTTCAGTAATTTCATCAGAGCCGCGAATGCTACAGAAGACATTGATAAATTGAATCTCCTGATAAATTACATAAGTCCAACTATCTATGGATATATAAGTGATAATACAACATACGAAGATGCGATTGAAACTCTCAAGAAACTGTATGTAAAGCCAAGAAATGAAATTTTCGCCAGGCAGTCACTTGCAACTAGAAGACAACAGGCAGGAGAGTCTATTGATCAATATTTGCAAATACTCAAGCAAATGAGCAAGGATTGCAACTTCAAATCTGTGTCTGCTGATGATAACAAAGATGAGTTCATCAGAGATTCCTTCATCAGCGGCCTCACTTCATCTCATATTAGGCAACGTTTGCTGGAAAATAATACTCTCGATTTGCAAAATGCATTCGATAAAGCAAGAGCGTTGGAAATGGTTCAACATCATTCTGAATCATATGTGTCATGTGGATTCACCAATGCAGCTGTTGGAAATGATAATGCCGAGTGCCAATCAGACCAGGATCTGAATTCACCCACAACTTCATTTAGTATCACATCTGAATGCTTCTTTTGTGGACTTGACCGACATCCTCGTAATATTTGTCCAGCCAGAAATTTCACCTGCAATGGTTGCGGTAAGAAAGGACATTATACGAAGGTGTGTAAGTCTCGGAACTATCCGAAGAAGTCAACAGGCAGTTCGAGCAAACAAATATCTGCGACTATTCTCGCAACGATCTCAGCTACATCGCCTCGTTGTTTATCAAAAGCCATACTTCAAGTAGACGTCGATGGAATAATGACAGATGCATTGATAGATACAGGGAGCTCTGATAGTTATTTGTCCAGACGAGTAGCAGAATCTCGTAAAATTCGAGTATTTCCTCATCTCGGTAATGTAGCAATAGCCTCAACATCACTAGTATCGCAAGTGAAAGGATTTTGTGTTGTGAATATCAACATGTCAGAGCACAAATACGGAAATGTTAAACTATTAGTTCTAGATGAACTTTGTACTGACATGATTATCGGGCATGATATCCTCAAAGAACACTCTGGCATTCAAGTTGTCTTCGGAGGACCAAGACCCTCACTCAATATTTGTTGCTTGGCCTTAGCAAATGTGGACCCAGTTCCGTTATTTTCGAATCTTACTACCGACTGTAAACCTGTTGCCATTAAGTCACGTCGATATGCAACTATAGACTACGAATTCATTCAAGAAGAAGTGAAACGACTTTTAGAAGAACATATAATAGAACCAAGTGATTCTCCATGGCGTGCACAAGTACTTATTACCAGAAATGAAAATCATAAAAAGCGCATGGTCATTGATTATTCTCAAACTATTAATAAATTCACATTACTGGATGCTTATCCTCTACCTCGAATTGAAGAGATTATTATGCAAGTTTCAAAATATGAAATATTCAGTACCATCGATCTGCGCAGTGCCTATCATCAAATACCAATCAAGGATAGTGAGAAAATATATACAGCGTTCGAAGCTTGCGGCAGTTTATATCAGTTCCGAAGAATTCCGTTCGGAGTAACCAACGGTGTGGCTTGTTTTCAAAGGACCATAAATAACATCATTCAAAAAGAAGAGTTGACGGATACTTTCGCGTATCTGGACGACGTCACTATTTGTGGAACTAATAGAGAACAACATGATCAGAATCTAAGCAAATTCTTAAAGATAGCTGAGAAGTTTAATTTAACAATGAACGAAGAAAAATCTAAATTTCGACTAGATGAAATAAATCTCCTTGGATACTCGATCACCAACAGAACTATCAAACCAGATCCGGAGAGATTGAAACCTCTACTAGAACTACCGATTCCGAACTCCAGTGCTGCACTCCGTCGAGTCATGGGGATGTTTGCCCACTACTCGAAGTGGGTCCTCAAATTTTCAGAAAAAATCAATCCACTCGTACATTGCAAAGAATTTCCTTTGTCAGTGAAGGCTATCGCAGCATTTGAGCTCTTAAAAAAAGACATATCTAATGCTGCCGTAACATCAATCGATGATAACGCTATATTCACTGTAGAAACAGATGCATCCGAGTTTGCTATCGCAGCCCAACTTTCCCAACATGAAAGACCAGTGGGATTATTTTCAAGAACACTTTCAGCAACTGAACAAAGACATTCATCAGTCGAGAAGGAAGCGTATGCTATAGTAGAATCTTTGAAAAAATGGAGACATTTTCTAATTGGCCGACATTTTCGACTCATAACAAAGATCAGTTGCATTCATGTTCGACAACACTATTTCTAGCAAAATTAAAAACGAGAAGATTATGCGGTGGCGTCTCGAATTGTCTTGTTTCGAATACGATATCGTCTACCGACCAGGAAATCAGAACATAGTTGCAGATACATTCTCGAGAATCAGTTGTTCCACCTCGCCATCAGAAAATAGCAAAACTCTTTATAATCTGCATAATTCTCTGTGTCATCCTGGCATCACTCGTTTTTATCATTGGGTACGCTCTAAGAATCTGCCATACTCATCTGAAGATATTCGAAAAATAACAACATCTTGTCCCATTTGTGCAGAATTGAAACCAAGATTCCACAAGAATCAAGGTGTCCTCATAAAAGCAACATCAAGTTTAGAAAGACTCAATCTTGATTTCAAAGGACCCTCACCAACCTCATCGAATAATAAATATATTCTGACTGTTATTGATGAATATTCGAGGTTTCCGTTTGCATTTCCATGTCCTGACATGACCTCAGTAACAGTGATAAAATGTTTACGAGAAATATTTGCAATATTTGGAATGCCATCATACGTACACTCTGATCGAGGGGCCTCATCGATATCGAAAGAGCTGAAAGGTTTCTTGGAATCACATGGTGTAGCAACTAGTCGTACTACTGCCTATAATCCGCAGGGTAATGGACAGTGTGAAAGGTTTAATGGAATCATTTGGAAAACTATTGAGCTAGCATTGAGAGCTCAGAATTTGAAAATTCATCAGTGGGAATCAGTTTTACAGGATGCTTTGTATTCTATAAGATCATTGCTATGCACTGCTACTAACTGTACCCCACATGAACGAATGTTCAGTCATCCCCGTAGATCTCCCAATGGCACTTCAATTCCATTGTGGCTAACCATTCCTGGCCCTGTACTACTCAAGAAACATGTGAGAGCTAACAAATATGAACCATTAGTGGAAGAAGTTGAATTAATTGAAGCGAATCCCGATTATGCATATGTACGTTATCCCAATGGAAACGAGACAACAGTTTCAATTCGTCACTTAGCACCTCGAGGAGATGTTACTTTACCTATTCATTCGAGAACTGTTGATGAAGGAAGTTCTACACGGATGAATAATGATTCACTATCGATTGTACATAATAGAGAGACAGATAAGGAGAACATAGGAACCAATGAACTGGTGAAAGAAGTTCAGAATATAGATCAAGTCGTTTTGAGAATGAAAATAATCCCATGTCTACACAAGAAGAATATCATGTAAAAACTATAGACTCTATGCCATCAGAAAATGAAAATGATCCTGTATCTACAGGAGAAGGGCAACATGTTGCACCTACAGACTCCGGGCCATCAAATCGTCCAATTCGTAACAAGAAACCGCCGAGGTATTTGAAGGAATTCGTCAGGTACTAGAACTCCTAGAGGGGAAGAATGATGTAATATTCTCAGCTGGAATACTCTGTATTATTATTTATGTTATTGTCATTGTCAAGTTGATAAAAGTCGATTAAAGCCTTATCATTCTCAAAAGGTTTTCCTTACAGGTTTTCCATCCATATTGCTGCAAGGAATATGTGATCATAGGAAGCTATTCTTGGATGTGTATGCTGGAGAAGCAGGAAGCATCCATGATGCTAGACTTTTCAGAAGTTCAAGTATATTTTCAAGGATGAGACTCAATCAAGTGGAATTCCCAAATGATAGCCATCTGATTGGCGATCTGGCATATCCCCTATCAAGAAAATTGATAGTTGGCTTCAGAAATAATGGATATTTCACAGATCCACGAGAAAATTCCAACAAAAAATTATCACAAGTGCGAGTGTTAATAAAAAATACATTTGGATTACTGAAATGCCGATTCAGGAGATTGAAAATGATAGAAACGAAGCGATTAGATCTCATTTCATCACCTATTGTATCTGCTTGTACCCTACATGATATTTGTATAATGAATAATGACTTCATAGAAAATGTGGACCAGGATCATGATGAAAATAATGGTGATATATTTGCAGGAGATGAAAATGGTGAAGGTTCAAGAGAAATGATATAATGAATTACTTAAACGGAATTAATTAATATCAAAAATGGAAAATGCTTCATTCAATTTCAAATATACAATAGGAAATTAACTTGTATTTAGTATTGAACCCATGAGAACACAACCAATTAGGTACTATATTTATGAAACACCCATGAAAAACTCAAATTCTGAAAGATAGCTCCGAAAATAAAGAGCAAGTACTGATGAGTAGGTACTCAATGTTCTGTTCAATCTCTTTCTGTAGATTCATTTCCTCGATTTTCTAATATACCTACCATTTTATCTAGTGTTCCTTGAAGAGCATCTAGACGAATCATTTTCTCTTGATGTCTTCTCTCCACAACATTGTCTTTTTGTCTTCTTTTCTTTGAAAATGTTGATTCAAAGTCACCACTAGCTATTTCTGTTTGACTGTCTCCATTTTGTTTCATAGAACCATTATTAGAATCCCCACTGATATTTATTATCAGACCACTGTAACTGCTGCAGGTAACAATAGGGTCGATTTCAGGCTTCTTGAATAGTAATTCATCTAAAGCAGTGAAATATTTCCATGAATTTTATTTTTTCCTGTAGTATCATTGTGGCTTTTAATATCCTTGTATGTTTTGACTGAACCTTGCCACTTCGTTTCAACCTGTATATGTGTATATTTTGATTTAGTTTTCTCATTCAATCCATTTGCAATCTTCTTCCAAACAAACTTTTTCACAGATTTTTGGAATTCATCATCATATTTTTTCATGAGATTGATAAGTAACATTATTACTCCATGTGTCCAAAGTTTGCTTGTGTCTTCTGAGCTTTTTTCCATTCCAGTAGAACTACTTGCATCAGCAGCATAAGTTGTTTGTAGTGTAAATTCTGTTTGAAGGCCTAACTGCCGCTTCATTTGATTAGATAGAGTAACATACTGAGAACTTTCACCTTCAAAAATCATTGTTACTACTGCAATGACAATAAAAATTGTGATTTCTTACCGATTTGGATTAAAATTTTTTCATTTTCTATCATGGGCACGCCTGTTACTGTGTAAACTATACTAGCTTCGTTCATATTTGACTTCTTATACAAACTGCGAGTGAAACTACTGTGCTTGTACTAATTGAATCAATTCCATAAGATTCAATGATTCAAACCGAACCAGAAACCAGTGCTCAAACTCCAATAATCAATACCTGTCACTCAAAAAGCTGTCAAAGTTGAGATATATCTACTTCCTACAATTTTATTTTTTTCCTGGCTCCAAGTAAATTGTGTCTTGCTCTAAATGACATTGAAAAACGGTTCCGGAGGTACACAAGCAAATAAATGTGATTGCAGAACATCTCAAATGTTGGAAGTATGACTTGACCCCAAACATTAGTTTTAGGAATTGGCACATATACATTGGTATCTTGATAGTTCGAGAAATCGTTACAAGGCCCTTGTGATTATTGAACTTGGCAATATCTAACACGGCCAGACTTCAATGAAAGTTTGCTCCCAGAATGATCAGAAATATGTCACTGACCAGTAACAAGGATGGTACATGTTGTGATAGATGCCCCACCTGAGTTATGAGCCTTGGATACAGCATCCCCTGAATATAATGAGTAACGCACGGTTTTTGTGTGATGCAAAAGAAAGCGGTCGTAACTGGAGTACGAATTGAGGCAGCTCTGAGATTTGTTGATCAAACGTGTCTCCAATCAACTCAAACTTGGAACAACAGACATTTCGGAGAACCGATCAACAACTTGAACTTGGCACAACAGGTTTTCATGAAGACCAGAAATCTAGAGGTTTTGAACGACTTGATTGTTGTGATTATGATGTGTTTCAAGACTTAGGATGATATTATGATACAGTAAGACTAACCAGCTATGTATGATCCATAACAATAAATATCGGGAGTCTTTTAAACTGAGAAAGCCATCGATTAGGTGATGTGGCAGCAGTCAACGGTTTGGATTCATCAAAAAGTCGAATTTGAAAATAAACCGACTTTTCATCCATGGATGACAGATATCGAGCAGGGTTACATCAATATTTTCTATATTACGATTTCTTGAACCATAATAAAATCGATTACATTCAAACGGTAGCTGTTGGTCGGAGAAACACTGAGGGATCGTTGAATAAAAAATATCGCATAACTCGAATATCGAAATTAAAATTGAGGTGCCACTCAACTTTTGAATTATCACAACTATTGACCCTCGGATCTCAAGTAGCTGACTGGGAAGTTGAGGAACCGAACAAAAAAAGTAATGAATAAAATATTTGACTGCAGATGAGTGATATTAGGAATTTTCACAAAATAAGTAAATGTTCGTCATCCAAAAATGGAGTCATATTGAACGTGACACATATATCATCCACATATCCACAACAACAACGTGATGGATAGAAATATTTGTAGAATGTACATCAAATTATCGTGATCAATCGATGAACATGTGATAGATGTAGATGATATCAATATGGATAGGTATTATATATTATTATACTGACAAAATATATGTGAGCAATCGATGAACGTGAAAGATGTAGAAATTATCAATATGATTTTGTATCAGAATGTTACTAGTGAGGGTTGGAAATTATGATGAAGTCAAGTCTTAGGATTGATATGTGAATCGGAAAATGTGACGGTATGTATCTAAAGATCAACGAGATATCTTGGTTATTCATCGTATATAAAACATTATGAAATCATATAATAAACGCTGATTGATTGTAGGGGCTACCACATATTACTTTGTGTGATGACAACACCGGAGAAAATAATTTAAAATATATGAACGGGTGAAGATACATCTTGATATACCTATTCAGAAAACTACCAAATTCATCAATTCATCACGCTGTGGTGTCGATGACGTAGACAACTTAGCAGCTGATGCTACCGGCCGGTGAAGATAAAAGAGCAGCTAGAGCAGTTGTATTGAAGGTGGTCAGCAGACAGGCGCAGACTGAAACTGATGGATATTCAATAAGCTGTTCAGCCTGAAGAACATTTCAGAGGCTTGCAGCTGAGATTGACAGCGAGATTGGCAGACAAAAATCTGCTGATGATTACTCAATTGACACGTCATCGTGTAGCAGAACTCGAATTTGCCGGCGTGAAACCCTTATTGGATGAAAAAATACTAGTAATGCCTGGAATCAAGTTCTAGTAGAGAAAAGTAGCGATGAACTTCAAAAGGACTCACCTTCTTCAGGGGGTAAAAACAGAATTTGAAAAAAATGCCCAGGTTCACGTGATAGATCCTGAACAATGGATCACATCCATCCAAAATCTATGCAATCTTTCTTATAGACGAATGAAATCGAAAGTGTTCCCGTCCTGAATGCGGGACTATGCTCGGATTGTTCAGGAACGATTGACTATCGTTGGCTCTTATCAGTGCAAGATTGCCTCTAGATAGTTTTCTTGACCGCTATGTAGTACGAATCGGACTGAACGTAAACACATCCCAGCATAATTATATCACCCAATAGGCGTACCGACATCTGCGAGATGGACGGAAGCCACCTGAGCAGGAGCACAGGAATAGACACTTCGAGAAAGATCATCATACAATGAAAACAACTACTCAGGAGTGAACAGGGTAACCTGGATTTTGGTATTCTTGGTGCGAGAAAAGAGTGGAGTTGGAGTGAGAGGAGATACAGTGATGATAATCTTCGAGTGATGGATAGGTGGCACCCTGCTATTGAAAATAATGGGAAACGAAACAACGAGAAGAGATTTGTACCAAGGGTCCCACCAAACTTGAGAGGTATTTGACACTTGATGAGAAGAGACCTCGGACCAATTTCCAAAGAGTTTCCTGCGTCCTTTCTATCGTGAATTGGATTACTGTTATATTTTGGTGACTAGTTTGTCAACCCTGCTTGATAACCTGAACCATATAAGTCTCTCATCTAAGAAAAATGATTAATTATCCCATCCTCAAGCTGGCTGGAACAATTTCGAAATCGATCAAAAATCATTTTGTCAAAACTATACTTGTATGTACTTTCCTCAAACTTCTTGGATGAATCAGGTAGAATGAATTGTATAAAGTTGTGGAATCTTCACTCGTTTTCTTGTTACACTCTGATATTCATATTTCATCAATCAAATTCCTGTTGTATGTCTTACTCTAAGTAGAGTGGAATGCTCAAGAAAGAAAAATTGTGAAGTGTTCTTCACAGGTTTGATTTAAAATCGATGCAGTCAATATTGCTCAAATAAGTTTTGAGGTTTGAGACAAACATGATTCAGCCATTCGAATCGCCATCATCACTCACAATAGTACACCAAGTTCTTCATTAGAAAACGATACTCAATTCCAAATCCTTACAAGAAGAAGATGAAAAGTCATGAAATAAAAGTGATAGATAGATACTAGAGGGAAGTGGGGCAAGATGACGAACTAAAGGTAAAAAGGTTGGTTTCACGTGAAAAAATATCTTTGAACATCGTGAAGACAAAAAAGGAAAAACTGTGAAGTCAGAAGACTTATTGAAATCATGAATGATTTTGAAAGAAAATGCGAAGAGCCAATTCCTCAATGAATTTGTGGAAGTCGTCATCAGGAAAAGAGCATATTTTTTGTGTGTCATGATCATTTTCGAGACGAAGGAACCAGAACGCTATCAATTCTGGAAATTAGAACTTGTTGAAGAACTGAGAGAGAAAGGAAACTGTAGTGTGATCGCTTCAAATGAAGCCTGTGATGGTGATATTGAAAATATAAATGTGGAGTAAGTTGAACGACGAAGTGACTACTATATGGCTTGCTCGATTTGCTAATACTTTTGACTCATTGAGTTTTTTTTTTTTGAATCTTTTGGATATTAGGAAGTCGATTATAAAATTCGAAGAATTTTATGCTATCGATTGCAGATTTGATGAGTTGATAAACTGAATGTGATCAACCTGAGCTTGGTTTTTGAGTAATTCATTGATTTCAAAGATTTCAATAATACTTTTTGAACAAACATGTCATAGGTGAGAATCACTTCCTTCATTGAATGAATATTTGGAATCGAAGACATAATTTGCAGAGAGACTCTGAAAATTGATATAATACAATCGCTCAGAATTTTCAAATTTTTTGAAACTCCTTCCCTTCCAGTTTGACTGGTGAAACTAGCTGTACAGCCAGGATGAACTGGTAAACACTCGCTTCATCAGAAGAAAGTGTGGAATCTCTAATATTATCAGTATATATCTTCAAATTGTAGATTTTGAAACAAATGGTGAGATTATCAGTGGTAGGTTTACTAATATCATCATTCATTTATATCCCTATTTCTGATAAATCATGTGTTCACCGGTGATATTGTTCTCCTCTTGGCTCTACGGCGGAGTTTCTGAACTTTCAGGAAATAGTTATTTGTTTCACTAGGCAGCAAAGTAGTAGATTGACTGCCGTGGCTGAATTCATAGCCGAGCGTAGCGAGGCTAGGAATCCAGCTAAGGCAGTCAATCTACTTTGCTGCTGAGTTGAACATATAATTTTTTCTCCGATTGTTCATAATGACATGGGAGAATATTGTTTTCGCGAATTAATACAATTCCGACAATCTCTTCATTCTTCCTGTATAGTGTTCAATTAAAATAAAATTTGATAGAAATCGCAGTTGTTGGTTTGACAATTCATGAAATTTCTGACTGTTGTGCGAAAAAATATCGGTATATTCAAATTATTATATAATGGACAGTGATAGCGACCTGGAAGTATACTTACACCTCCATTAATAAGGGAGGTGGCAGAAAATATAGAGTTGAATTTGTTGCCGGAGATGTCTCGGATGAAATATAAAGGAAATTATAAACGATTTATGGATTTTGAATTTTGCTGATACATATCAATCAGCAAAGTAACCACTTTGCTGCCTAGGCAGGAAAAGTAATACTTCGCTGATTGATATGTGTCAGCAAAATTGATATTTGCTGCCAATCGGAGGAAAAAATTATAAAATTCAAAATTTCAACCAGTTGGATAATATAAATTCTCAAAGTTACTATGCAAATCATGTCTTCAGTCTCAAACATTTATTCGATGCAGAAAATGATTCTCACTTATCACATATTCGTTCTATAAGTAGGAAAGTTAATATCCTTGAAATCATTGAATTCGATGAATTACACAATAACCCAGATACCATATTATGCTTGAGAGGCCATACTCCGTTTGACTGCATTTCCTGTCCCAATTCATCAAATTATAAATGCATTTCATGAATGTTCCACAATATCATAATCAATTTTCCAATTCTTAAAAAATCAACAATATTTGCGAATCTTCGAAGTGTTCAGTGTAAATTCTTCATACAATTCACTGAACCTTCATAGTTTTTCCACCTGCCAATACAGGTTTCATTTCAAGCAATCATGTTACATTTCTCTGTCATTCTATGGTCTTTAACAAGTTTCAATTTCTGGAATTGACAGCGCTCTGGTTCCTTCGTCTCAAAAATAATCATGAAAGCAGATCTTCTCTTCTCCTGATGACGAATTTCCCAAATTTGATAAGGGATCGGCTTTTCGCCTTTTTTTTCCGAATTATCAATGATTTCAATCAGTTTTTTCATTCCACAGTAATAATAATGAATGACTCTCGTTTTTGCCTTTTTTGTCTTCAGAATGTTTTGAAATTTTTTCCACGTTAGTACAATCTTCTCACCTTTGGTTCGTCATCTTGTCTTTATGATTTGAGTTTCGTCGAGATTCATTATTCGCACTTTTCACTTATCAATTATCCATGAATCATCATTGTCATCGATTCATTATAACAAAAATCACCATTTCTCTCCTCTGCACATCTGGAATTGTTAACTAATTCAATTTGATATCTATATTTCTAGATAGTTAAAATTTTCTCCTTCGTAGGATTCAGAATTGAGTATGGTTTCTCATTGTAGATGTGCTTAGGTATACTAATGTGACTGATGAGGGCCAATCAAATGACCAAAACATGTCTCGAACTTCAAACCTTACTGAAGCAAGATTTACTGCATAGATTCAATATTGAACATGTGGAGACGACTTCGAGTTCTTCTTGCTTGATAACATTGATTTCTGAAATATATCGAATCTGTCAAGTTCAGAATGAAGTGAGAAAAATCGAAATTAATATGCTATACAAATTTTGCACATAGCTGTGTTCTGTTTCGCTTGAGATTCAAATGAATACAGTGGTAAAAATGTTAATGCTACAGCATCTCGCTATTTATCACAAGTGGCCGGAATGTACGAAATGAGGTAGTCATTTTTTTTCTGATACTTGATTCATTTCACCGAAATCAATTCAAGAACGGTAACTATCATCTTTCTTTTTGACAAGGAGAATAGGAGCGGCCCAGGAACTATATGACGGTTCCAAAATATGCTCGTCCAACAATTTCTTCAACCCTTGATCGATTTGTGCCAACGAAGCCGAAAATGGCATGATAATTCCACCAAATTTCCAACTCAGTTTCTGATTATTTGAACTATCGGCTTCCCTGGGACTCGTCCAGAAAGCGATAACGATATTAGATAAAACAAAAAAACCAGGAAGAACAGCAGTTCCCGCAGAAACCTAAATATAGAAAGAATCAGCTAGCCAGGTGAAATTCACTGGTTCACGAAAACGGATATCCTGTAATGTTCAGAGAACATCGTGGGAACCAAGGAATATAAGGTAGGAATTGGTGTTCTTCTTGAATTTCTGGATGTTATGTGTTGTTATATATTCCAAACAATGAGGAAGTTTCAGGGTGTATGGAACGTATCACATTGGAATTATTTTCTGTTTCCCCGAGATGTTGAAGAATCTTAACTATTTCATCTTAGCACCACCCTTTGAACTCGGGGATAACAGGATGGTTCCAAAATACAAAATCGCTACTTTACTTGTATAGATTCGGAAGATGCATATTTCTCACTACCAATCAGAAGTCAGTACTAGAAATCTGTCAGAATCTGTTTCGAAAATAGAATTTATCAGTTCAACTGTCTCTGTTTCGGGTTGAACATAGGCTTATATGTTTTAGATGTATGACAAACTGACATTTATCATACAGGGCGAATTCTCAATGTATTTATTCAAATGTATCCATTTTTTCATGTTTATAATATATCTGAGAATATTCCTTTTCAATAGGCTTATATATTCAAACAAGAATGATATGACCAGATTTGAAATATTATGGGGAGGAGTGTGATGTGTTCAGCATATTGAGATGAGCATGGGTTTCAAATACGGAGAATGTGAACAGAATACTTTTATGGTATCATGCCAATTAGGATTCAACATGAATACCCAAAAATATGAACTGATTCCAAAACCAAATATTGAGGATTTCGAATGAAGAGTTTGGATATAAATATAAGTTTATCACTGGAGAGAGAAGGAAATACAAATTACGAAACGAAGTTTCTTATAAGAGGACGTAGGTGTAAGGTCAGACAATTTGCTAAAGTTATTGGTATGATTACATCTACAGAACTTGCCGTTGAATATGGCTGGTCACCTCAGAATATGGAACGAGAAACACATGATGGCGTTTCCACGAATAGGCGAAAATATGAGGTAGTAGTTCTATATCATTCACAAGGCGACTCCAATCGGTGAATGATTCATGTGAAGACGAGTGAGCAAACTTTTTTGACAATGTCGTTTGATACAGAATTTTTTCTGATGCATCAAATATTGGTCGGATAGCGAACTACGCAGAGAAGACGTCTCACGGCAACCGGAATGAATGAGAAAAACATTTTCACATATATTCCTAGAATCATTAGCATCTCTTTATTTCTCGAGATGTTTTACATAAATGGAATCAAGTTTGGACATATCATCACAAATGAATATCACAGCAATGTCTAGTATCAACAGAATGGGGAGTGTGAAAGATAGAAATCTAAATAACATCTTTAGAGACGTGTAGAGTCCTTTCTTCCTGAGGCCCTTACTTTGGCGCTTGTTGAACAGACTTCTGGAACTTGTCGGGGTGTCTCAAGCTCTAGCTTGTTCATGAGGTGGTTCACTTCACCTGCTCTGCACAAAAATAATTTTTTACAGAAGCCCAAAGTAGCACAGTGAAGAAGACACAAAGGGTGTCTAGTGAACCAGGGGTCAGTGTTGTAGAATTGACCTGAAATCATGGGGCTGAGAGACTGTAGGCTTCAAATACAGCCCCTTGGGAAATCCTGGAATACTAGGTGCTGTAGATGGATGTTTCTAATTGACACTTTCACTCTTGAGTTGAATTCATACTATCCCAATACTAATTATCAATATGGTTTCTGGAATGGAAATGAGTCTCTATTTGTTATCAGGATGGGAAGTTCAGAAGCACATAGACATGTCGAGTACAGGTTTATTCAATTCCTTTTTCAGTGCATCAGTTGTCACATGAACTTCAACAAGTAAATAAAGAATCGATAATTGATACTTCATACATGATACATGTTTATGTAATTAAATTCATCTTCCTATCGACATACGACATACGGAAAGATGAACTTGACAACTGACGTACGACTGGCAGTCCCGAAGAATAGTTTGTTCCACTGGGCGTATGCAGAACACCTTAGATCATTGAATTTTCGAGTAGCATTAGCGAAGGTCAGTAAGGGTTGTTGGGCTGTGTGCACGTGTATATATAGCAAAAAAGGTAAGTGTTGTTTTTCGTGCAAGATAATTGATTCAAATTTATATTCATAGCAGAGCGCTTCCGACTGTTGAGTCATCATCAGTGCAGACCTGTAGTAATCGGCTTTCAGCTATTGTAAAGAAATTTAAAATTCGAAAAAAAAATCCAGAAAATTTTTTTTTTCTTAGAATTTTCTTTGAAAAATTTGTCTGGAAATTTGTTTATTATTGAAAAAAAGGGGAAATGAATTGGTGACTTGTTACTTGTTGATAAACTCTTGATTTTGGAAAATACATCACCATAAAATCGAAATTTGAAATAGTTAAATATGAATTTGGAGATTGATAAAAGTGAGGTTACTCACCCGTCAGGTTAACAGGGAAATTTGTCCATAAAAATATCTCTGGTTCAGTTTGAAACTGACGACATTATGGTAAAATGCGGTACACATTTTAATGAGTTCGTTCCGTATTTTACCATAATGTCGTTAGTTTTAAACTGGACCGGAGATACTTTTATGGAAGAATTTTCCTGTTGACCTGATGAGTACGTGACCTCACTTTTATCAATTTCCAAATTCATTGTCAACTTTTTCCGATTTCATGATAATTTTTTTTCTTCAAAATCAAGAGTTCATCAACAAGTAACAAGCCACCAATATATTCATAACTTTTTTCAATATTGAACGAATTTCCTAAACAATTTTTCAAGAAAAAAATTTTCCGGAAAGTGTTTTTGAATTTTCAATTTCTTTTCAATAGCTGAAAGCAGATTACTTACTCACAGGTCTGCACTGATGATGACTTAACAGTCGAAAGCGCTCTGCTACGAATATAAATTTGAATAAATTATCTTGCACAAAATACAACACTTTCCTTCTTTGGTTAGCAAAAGTTAGGCAGCAGGCAAGCAGAAAAGCGAAAAGAAAAAATATGCAAGCAGGAGGATATATGTCGTTGACTCAATCAAGCAGGAAGAAACACAGGCAGGATATATGAGCAGTGCAATAAAGAAAATACCAAGTCCGGAAAGCGAGGACGAGTGCAGGTTTAGTGTAGAAATGAATCCTGTTGAGTTCAATTCAACCAAGAAAGGTGATTAGCTTTCTTCTTGTTGGCTTGGCTTATAACACAAGCACCCCCGAGAAGTAGCAGAATAAATGCTGAAGGCCTGGGGCGGGTCAATCAGGCCCGGTCTCTCTGTACAGACAAAAGAGTCCGCTACCTAACTCATCCGATTTATGACACTGGATTCAACTGAATTCATGATCATTTTCAGAACAGGATTCGTTTGATTAATTCTTACTCTAGTACTTCAAGTACTGGATCTTTACTGTATGTCAAACTCTCGTCAACTGTTAACTTTCTCGTGTCAATGAATTCTGTCAATATTGTCAATGGAATTCAATTATGTGAATGATTGAACTGGTCCTTGATAGACTGGAAATATTGATTGATTTTCGATTTTAATGAATTGTTGAGAAAAATAGCAAGCAAATTCGAACTAAGTTCTAATTGAAAAATCTGAAACACGAATTTGAATCGAAATAATAGTCAGAACTCAAGTTGATAATCAACTGAAAACTGAAATCGATGTACAAAGAAATATAGAAGTACTTACAGGACTGCTTAATACACAACCGGAAGATCACTTTTCAGAATTACAATACCGAACTGGACTCTGAAATCGCAGACGAGTAGAAAAGATTGAGCGCCCTGTAGTCTGCGGATTTATACACGAGTGAGACCTTGGGCCACTCAATCAAGGACATTTGGTGTTCTCGCTGCTGATTGGCTCATACTCCAGCCGAGTGGAGCCGCCGTTTTGACCTCGTGAACTTGCGGTGCGTCAGAATTTGGCTTTGAGAATCAAAATTTTGCAAAGAAAATCATTTTCTATATCAGAAGGGCCTATGAACAGGATCAGGTACCATTGCTTTTGCGACTGAGCGAATTTGAATCAAAAATATTCCAAAATTCCGGAGTTAGATGCAAGGAGAAATGTCTGACCACATAGTCTAGTCAGATCAGTCGAACATCCAATATTTTCAGTAAATGACTATGTATTCCCTCTGGAAAGAACCAGGAAGTTCCATTGACTTATCCAAATACTACTAGAGCCTCTTGAGAACTTCCTGTTAGTCATTAACCCTATTAATTAATCCCCCATTAATCAAGAGATATAGCGCTCCTATATCAAAGGAAGCTTTCCTGATACTTTCTTAGTACTAGAAACATAATTATGACCCAGATTCAAGTAGGAATGTGTGTAATGGGTCGATTATCTTCATGATCAGCTATCAGTCGAACATAAGCAGGTGAATACCTGGTTATTAATGAAATTTGCTCACCGTGTATCGTGTCGAACAACTGATTCAACTGAAATCTATGTCCGAAATTGGAATATAAACGATGAGACAGGAGTTTCTAAATAAACAGTTTCTTAGTTATGAAGTCCTCAAATATACTCCATCACAGACTTCATTACAGACAAATTACATATTACATATTACACATCACTTCTCTGAATGATGAAATCACTGACAGACACTCCAGAATTGAAAGAAACAATGAAAGAGTCGAATTGGAACAGGAAAATTTTTAACTTATCGAAGTCCACAACAAATCTTTGAAAAATGATTTGGAGGGTGTCGCGAATGCATTATTCATATCCAAAACATCTAATATTATCAAGTAGTTTTCGGTATTATTCAATGTTATTCCTGACACGAATTGCTGTATTGTGCAGAATTGATTCATAAATAATTGTTATACATTAGTATATTATGGATAAGCCTTTGTAATTTAGTTTGACTCGCCCTTATTTCCACTGCTATATGAATTCCAAATAATGCAATGATTCATAATTCTGAATATCGAAGCGGGCTGGGATACCAGAGTTTTTGGTGTTTCGTGATGTTTTTTCACTAGTTCGTGTGAATAGCTGCGTACTACAGGGTGTGATGATCATTACGGACAGAAGCCTCAATGATTGAAATCGATCATCCTCAAAGGTGAGTCGATCATTCCTTCAATTGAACTGAGTTGTACTCAAGAACAATTCTCACTTGAAGCCAGTGAAATTTCATCAAGGAACATCATGAATATACTGACTATATGTTTGCCATCGTCACAACAAATGTCCATGGATGAACGATGGAATTGATTTTATTCTATTTCCCAAAGCTATAATGTTTCAATGCGATTATCTTGCATCTTCACCATGCGAATATCAATGAAATACATCAAATGAGAATTATTTGAGCACTATGATGATTGCGTCTGCGATGATGCAGGAAGATATTATTCACCCCAATAGAAAATGTAGAAAACTCACCATGGAAAAATACATAGCACAAAAAACTCAATTGATAACTCACCCTTACTCTGCAACCTCTCGCAGACAAAATAATTGGGCGTTGAACAGTCTCTGTCATTCCACATGAAGGTAGTGGCTAGTCGATGCGAGGCGTGCGTTAGGGCGAACATTCGCCTTGCTTCGACACAATCTTGCTCGCTGAGACCGTCATCATTCGGCTGATGGTTGTAATTGCCGTACTCAGGCCATCCTGGGAACCAATCTGAAATGGAAAAAGATGGGATGACGAATTATTGTATAAGAAATAGCAGAATTCTAACATGAAAAATCGTTGTATTCATAATTAGTCGTCGTGATGTGATGTCATCTAGTGACTTCGGATCAAGAAGAGAATCATTGTTGCGGTGAATCACGTCAAATCTCTCTGATTTGATTTTCAGTATATTGTCTTCATATCCGTGCTTGAATTATACAGTGTCATTCATAAAGTTGGCATCATATGGGAAAAACTTTTATTAATGACTTGTTTTGAAATTCGAGTTGGACGTTGAGTTTTGCTTCAAACAAGATGAAAAATAGCCTACTCAATCGGGGTCACGTGACTTTCGCTACATGTCAAAAGTGACATTTTTTCAAAATAATCGCAGAAAGTAGGCTTATTTGTTCTAATATCGAAGAAGTTCACTTGAAAAAGTTGTTTCTATTCAAATTTTACATATGTGACTCGGATTTCATCTTTCTATTACATTTTTTAGATTTCGATATTTCTTTCAAATTTTCGAATTTTCTGTAATATCAAAAAAATCGTGAATTCGATAAAACTACTTCATACCAGTAGCTTCATCATGCTACTTGATTTCAATTACTAATTATCACTAATTATCGACAAACATATGTTTTTCTTCAGAAAATGATAATCTCCGCTTCAAAATTCTGTAATGTTTGATGCATGTTTGAGTCAAGCATTTAGAAACGAAATTCATTTAAATTCATTTTTCCAGTACTGAAATCATCGGTTTGAATGAATTTCGTTTCTAAATGCTTGACGATATATCAACTTTGCATCAAACATAACAGAATTTCGAAGCGGGTATCATCATTTTCTGAAGAAAATCATATTTCTGTCCATAATCAGTGATAATAAGTAATTGAAAGTAACTAGCATGAAAAAGCTACTGGTATGAAGTAGTTTCGTGGGATTAACAATTCTTCAAATATTACAGAAATTTCGAAAAATTTAAGAAAAAAATCAAAATCTAAAAGTTGCAATAGAAAGATCAAATTCGAGGAGCATGTGTAAAATTGAAATAGAAACAACTTTTTCAAGTAAACTTTTTCGATATTCGAACAAATAAGCCTAGTTTCAGCGATCACTTTGAAAAAATGTCACTTTTTGACATGTAGCGAAAGTCACGTGACCCCGATTGAGTAGGCCGTTTCTCATCTTTCTTGAAGCAAAACTTGACGTCCAACTCGAATTCCAAAGAAAGTCATTAATAAAAGTTCTTCCCATATGATGCCGACTTTATGAATGACACTGTATATGAATTATTATATCAGTTTCTGATAGACCTGTGCTCGTTCAGATTCATGACCCCAATAATATCAATCGAAAGCGGAATTTTTACCGCCAAAATCCCCCTTTAACTTGCCTAACAGAAAAGCGACGTTGTGAGATCTCGCTCGATTCAGAGGCAAACTAGCATTCGTTAACTTGACTTGTATACTGGCATAATGACAAACTCGGATAGAGGGTTAAAATTTATTCAAGGAGATATCTCGACCAGCCACGCTGAAATGAAGATTCGCATCGTATACACACTACTTCTACTGAAGATTTGAGATTAACAAAATAGTGTAGCACATCTGGACAAGAAAAATCGAAGGTATTGGTCTATTCGAGAGGGAAGGAAAAGTTGTCACTCAATTGTTGTACAAAGATTCCAGAGGATTGCTTGGTGTAAACTTTCATGAGAGTGATTTTGTTAACGTTCATCCACTAGGCAAGTCGTGCAATTGTCACATGGAGAATAAGTGTAAAAAATTGAAATAGGTCTTACTCACACCGACAAGAATTGAGAAGAAACATTCTGAGAAAACAATCCTTTATTGCCAAATAAAAGGGAATTCTTGAAAAATAATACGTAAGATGAAATGAACTCATTGTGACTAGAGCAATTCATGTGATTGTTGAATCAGAAGAAGATCTTCTTTTGGTAAACCAACCCAGCACTTTTTACCCCAACAGCTGAAAACAATTCAGAGTACTCATCGACATTGCAAGAAGTTTTTACTTTCATGGATTTAGGCTCCACTGAAAACCAGGAAATCAAAAACTCATTCGGTTTATAAGACTCATTGTTAATTTTTTCTGTTTCATTCACTGTTCACATTATTCATCGTGAAGTATTGATAATTTTTTGTTCTTGTCATTGGGATCAGGCTGTGTATCTTTGGCGTAATGAAGAAAAAAATATTGGTGTTTTATGCACTTGAATGTCAAATCTCTTTCAAGCGGCTTTGTTCATTTGCCGGAATATATTTCCAATTGGGATGTTGATATTGTTGCTTCAGGAGAAACATGTTTGAACAAGCGTGATAATTTCGACTCCTAAGCGATAACTAGTTATGAATTTTTGCATGTCGACAGAATAGAGCCTGAGGGAGTTGTATACAGAAAAAAATGATAGTTTAATTGTTTGATTGCATACTTATCATTAGCTGCATCAACTAGTTAGAGGATACAGTGGTGATTTTTGTTTCTGATGGCGACATATTCCTTATTCTAGATGATCTAGACATTGATTCAATGAAGCAGGATCAGAAGAGTGAGCTGTTTGCAATTTTTTCCCATTCCTACAATTCATTACTGTTCATTGATTCACCTACTAGAGTAAATAATGGCGTGAGGCAAATCATTATCGACTTGATTATAGTGAACAATCCAGATTCCATCACATCTGCCGAAGTTATAGACAAATACTTCGTCTCAATCTTCGGAATGAAAATACCGTTATGGTGAATTTGTAAACCTTCGCCATTTTTTGAGTAGAATATCATCTTTTTCAATCCAAATCTATATAGTATGATAACCTGAACCATAATTCAAATATAACATGAAACAGATGCTCAAACCCAAACAATCTCAACTTGGACCACTGGTGAAGCCCAAGGATCATCAGATGACCCGTTTATCACATCTTGTTTGATGATGTGGATGAACTTGTCTGGAATTATTGCTCTCTAGGCCTTTGGTCTCGAAACTCTATAATTAATCGATGTGGTATATCCTCTATCGATTTGGTGGTGACTCAAGATGTTTTTCCTACTTGTTTTTCCATTGGTAGGTATATAAATTAACCTATGGATTTACTCTGTTGATTCCTTCTTCAGTCTGTTCCAAACTTCGTTCTTCTGAGAATAATTATCACTGGGTAATCATTCATTGAAGCAAACAGGAACATGTTCGTTTGTTGACAAAAAAGTTTCACCAACTTGAATTGATCGTTCGAAATCCTCTTCAAGATTTTGAATTCTGTGATGACGGGTCTGCTTTCTGTTTCGAAGAATTCTGTATATGGGCTACTACTATATTGTATTGCTTCGTTTTCGTAGCAGAACGTCCTCTGCTGCATATTTGTGGCGATCATGTGGTGATCGATGCAAATGAGGCGATGTGCACGGATTCTTGAACAATTCATAATTGCGAGCACTTGAAGAGTTCGCCATTAGTATCTGATGCGAATTTCACGAAGTCCTCTTCACAAGGCTATGCGTGCGAATATCTCAAACAGCTCGTAGTCGCGAGCACTTGAAAACCTCGCCAAAAGCAATTGATGCGAATCTCCCAATGTACTCATCACAAAGCTATGTATGCGAATTTCTCAAACAGCTCATAATTGCGAGCACTTTCAGATCTCGCCACTGACGATTGATGTGTATATTTCGAAGTGCTCGCCTGAGGACATTGTATGAGAATTTTTGCGTAGAACATCTTTGAGACCTCGCTGAGCTCAGCCTAGGTTGCGGACATCTGGGGGAGATATAGCGGTTTTGAAGACCTCTCAAAGAAGTTATAGAAGGCATAACAACTTCCTAGGAGGATATCTTCAAGTGAGTAGTAATGATAAACTGTTTGAAGCTCATAAAACACAATTTACCCAGATAGCACAAATACCTTCTGAGGCCCTTCTGAGGCGTTCACAATTTTGTCCTCAGGACGTCGAGGGCGAGCTTGAAGACGTCCCTAGCTCGTCCTCCTGTTACCGTTCTCTACATCCTAATAACGTCTCAGAACATCCCTATAAGGTCCTCTGGGACATTTTAAGGGCATTATGGGAACATATTTTGGTAGTATTGAAAAATGTCTAGGGATAGGTTGATAAAAATGAAATTTTATTGAAGAAATATTTATATCATAATATTTGCGAAATTTCCCTGGAATAATGATATGTTCAAATAAAACTCACATCCTATTATTTATAACTTATTGGTGAAGATTTTCGAGTTTCGTTCTGAAGAAAATGTATATCAGCTTCTTGTTGAGCACTACTAGAAGTTATTGCCCATTGGTAATATTTCTCTATGTTGCTTTTGACTTCTCAACTCTGGATATGCTTCCTAATGCTGAATCTACTAAAAGTTGAAGCCTTCATACAATATTTTATAGATAATATCAAGTATGTGTTTTTCATAACCTTCTGGAACAAACAATGATTCGATATCTTATATCCATGTAATATATATGATTTGATCCATCTACCTTTGTTTCTTTTTGCCTCAGAGAAAAATCATCATCAACATAATAATACATTATAATGATTTTTGTTTTGTTCTATTTGTTCTAATTCTGTTGTAAGTTCTCTTCTTGTTATGTTGTTATCATTTGTGATTTCTGAACCCTGGACATACTATCATACAATCTTTTATAGATTAGGAAGGAGCCAGAATATCTTTGATTTGAACATGTCTGCTCTGATGATAGCATCAAAAGTTTGTGTTCTCAAAAACATTCTGAAATAAATTATGTATTAATATTTCATGTCCAGTACCTACCTATATACTATCAATTTTTTTATTCAGATACCAACCTTCATTGAATCTACTGAGAGTTCAAGCCTGCATACAATCTTTCATAGATTCCGAAGGAGCACAAATTTCTTGGAATGAAACATCTCTGCACTGATAATATGATATCAAGTTTGTGTTCTCTATAACTTCCTGAAACAAATAATGTATTGATATTTTATGTCCAGTAGGAATACCTACTATCAATATGATTTGATTCCTACCTAGTACCTTCATTGTATCTATACTGAAAGTTAAAGCCTGCATACAATCTTTTATAGATTCCAAAGAAGCCAAAATATGTTGGAATATCAAACATCTCTGATCTGATGATATAATGATCGAGTTTGTGTTCTCATTAATAACCTCCAGGAACAAATAATAATGTATTAATATTTCATGTCCACTACCTATTATCAATGAGTTGATTCAAGTAGGTACCTATCTTTATTGAATCCACTGAAAGTTCAAGCCTTCATACAATGTTTGATAGATTCCGTAGAAGCCAGAATATCTCGGAATGAAACATCTCTGCTCTGATGATATCATCAAGTTTGTGTTCTCAATAACCTCCTGGAATAAAATAATATATTCAATATTTCATGTCTAGTACATACTATCAATGATTAGATTAATTAATTACCTGTATTTCTTATTATCTCATCAATTTCTCAGAGAAATATTATCATGGGATATAACCTCACTTCTAGTATTTCTAGTTCTCTTCTTCTCTTGCCTTTTGGCTTCGTCGACACGTTTTTTCATGGAATGTCATCTGAAGACATCCGTAGGCACGACATCCACTGCAGCCTCAGGCTGTCACTGAAAGAACTTTTCTAGGACAATTTTGGCGCTAAATCTACGCCTGATGATGTTCTCAGGTTGTAGAAAACATAACGTCCTCTCTAGGCATTTGGCGACACATTGAGGATGACCCTAGGCGATTGTGTGCTATCTGGGTATTGAGTTCATCAAACACAAATCATGGATTCTGGTGGAGGGTACCTCATGGATGAGAATGTGTTCGCTGTTTATGGTTATTGTGGATGTTCCGACCTAGATAGTACAAATACATTTTGAGACCCTTCTGAGGCAATCACAATAATGTCCTCATGACGTCGACGGCGAGCATTGGGATGTTTTCAGAACGTCCTCCTGTTACCAATTTCCACACCCTAATAACATCTCAGGACATCCCTATAGGGTGTTCTCAGACATGATATTGAAACAATCTCAGGCAGTATTCGGAAATATCGCTGGAACATATCTCTTGATGACTTCTCAGGAATATATATGTGAAATAAATAGACCATGGTCGATAATGTTCGAAACCAGGAAAAGTAATAGTAGATTGAAATCCATTGGGTAAGAGAGACAATAACGAAAATGGAAGAGAAAATAATTTACTGGCAATCTGAGGTCGGGCAGTGGAAGGGGGTTAGTTTTCAATCAATCATCTGCGAAAAAACTACAAGTCCTATTGACAAAAGTTAAATGGCGAAGTTGTGAGTGATGAAGAGACCTTCTGTTATTAAATTTTTTGCACATATTATCGAAATTTATGTGAAGAATTTGAATAACCAAGTCTCAGATTACGAATTTTTTTTCACGAGATTTGGCAAAAACTCATCTCTTTATGTCCCAAACGAACAGTACCTTTTCACCGCATGTTGACTTCTCAATAGAAAATGCTCGTGTCAAAATATCTGCTCTCACGAGGGTGAATGTTCTCAGAAAATGCAAAGGAACGAGACTCAAATCCGAAATTTCTTCAAATCAGTTTGTACAATTTTAGAATCCAAAAAATGCCAAAATAGTTCTGAATAGGAAAGAATGGATCATAAGGGGATCACATATCGAAAATGTAACTGTTACTTTTTTGTTTCTTTGCATTTTCTGAGAACTTTCACCACAGTGATATATGTATTTCCTTATACACCATCAGAAGAAAGTGATTTGAGAGAACAAAAGCCTATTTTTTTGTTCAGGAATCAGCATGTTTTCTTGATAATATAACGTCGAAAAGAGGTGAAAAAATGATTATCTCATATCGAAAGAATATTTGGGATATAAAGAGTTGATTCTTTATAAGATTCCGTAAAAAAGTTCCACTTGTGATATAAGATATATAAGAATAATCGAAAACAATTATATGAATTTTTCATATGTACTTACATTTTAAAGTTATATGGAAGAAGTGTACCAACAAAAGTAATCGATTTTCTCATTACCCAAATTTAGGCCGTTTATATTTTTGCCATAGGACTTGTAGTTTTGCCGCATATCAAGATAATCCGTGTTTCACCTTTAAAAGCCCACCTATCTTCTCTTTCCAACCTCAGATCGCCCGTGAATTAATTATATTTCATGTTCGCCATATTTCTATCTTTTTCCGAGGGGTTCCATCCTACTATAATGTATTGTTACTTTTTACCATTCTCAGAGGCTCCAGCACTGGTCTGAAATGGGAAATAGGTAGATAAAAATAATAATGTTCTGAAGAAATATGGATCTCATGATATCTGCCCGATTCTCCTTTAATGATATGTTCAAATGAAACACCTTCATTATATTATTCATAAACTAGGAAATCAATTGCTTCTTGTCATCCATTATTTATTATATGATTATCAGCTTCATGTTAAGCACTACTACTACTAACCTCAACTCCCACTATTATGTTTTTGCAACCTTTTAGTGAAATTGAACTTTCTAATCTACTGATATCGAAAAATGTCGAAAAGGATGTTCATGGAATATGTGTTGCCGGGATGATAATATCCTATGATCATTCTGAGAATATTAAATTAGAATATTCCAAAATGAGTACGAACGTTCTGCACGTTGTGTAATTGAATTTTCTGTGCTGTTCAGAACATTATTACGGATTATGGACGACATGTCTGCTCATTGTTATTCAAAATGTCGTTGATCCTGCTCTGATAAAAAAGAAGGTCGTTGGTATTGTAGTAATGTAATGCAAATTAGATTGAAATAGGTACCTTTTCGAAGAGAGGAGGCAAGAAACAATTGAATATAACAAAATTCATAATTCACATGAATGAAATTCACTTGTGTGTAAAATGTTGGGGTTATTGAAAAATGTCGAGCATCCTTATGAAACTAATAATCAAATGTCTATCGAATTTCTGCAATGAACCTCTCAGGGCAGGCTATGTTGTGTCAAGTAATAACATGTACATGTAGTATGAGAACTCATTTATTCAGTTATTCATCTCATAGAATGGAATATGAGAATGATGACTCGATGTCAATATGAAGTGGAATCTTGGAGGCAGAAGAATATCAAAATCAAATATTATGTGAATACTCATCATCTAGTCATTTTCTAGGTAAAAAATGTATTTTCCCAAGAACTTGCATCCTCTCTGAGCATTTTAGTTCCATGTATTCAGTGAAATCTGACACTATTATTCTTTTTCGCTGCCGCCTCAAGAAAATATTCTTGAAACTGCGCTTTCATTGTTGTAGGAGGTTGGGCGTTTTTGTTGGTTATTCTTAGACAAAATAATAACCGATATAACTGTTTCAAAATATATTCAGGCCAGTATCAAACTATTTGTAGTTGTATTGGCGAGTTGTCAGATTTCCAGATTGTCAGATTTTACACCATAATTTGGAATGAGCGGGATTATAATTTTCATAACAGAAGTGACACTCTGCTACCTATATAATCATGTTTTGGCAAGAAGATGCTCAGAGATTCGATATTTCTTGAGATTATGAGACAGTGACATCTTGGCTGTTGATGAATTTCATTCGATGCTCTTTCTATATGTTCCATTATCCAGAGCCGATGAAGTCGATGGTTTTGACGTTGGTAATGGTAGTGAATCATAAAGATTATAGTTAATCGAATGAATATCGAGTTGATGGTTTGAAAGTTGATGAGCTAGTTCATTGATGAGATATGTGTTGATTGAATGCCATCTGATGAATTGTCCATTGATGACCTAGATTTATTCGTTCTTGAGAACTCGAATGCAGTTTGAAAACACAATTATTGAAATTACATCTTCACGACATCTATGGTGTACGGGATGTGACCAATTCATTTCGATTCCAGCAAATGTGAAAAAAGCAAAGAATATGTCTCATTTGATTCTTGAATGTTAAACTGTTGAACATTATCAATACCTACTCTATATCTTCCCGAACTTTGAATTATTCGATGAGAATAGAAAACTCCAATTTATTATAGACCATAATCGGAAACTTAATCACGCAAGTCTACTTCATTTTGAAATCGTTCATACCACTCATGAATTTTTTTCACTCTGTATTATGAATACTGATGAGGAGTGAATAGATGGCGTTGAAAACTATTTGTATATATATAAACTCCGAATTGGAATTATCTCTCACATTATTCCATGAATCCCACAACTTTGCGTTGTGCTAAACAGAAATTCTGATGCTCATTGTCATATTTATAGATCCGAGTGTCAAGTTCTTGAAACTTTTTTTTTCACAGCGAACGCTGATAGGAATACAGTGGCAGCATTTATGAGTTTCATATCATTCGCTACGTATAGTTACTAAAATAGATATTCATCGTGCTATTCTGGCAACTAATACGGAGCTATATCAAAATGTTTCATATTATGTAATTCGTTTCTAGGTTATAGTGTTAATATAAACTCTCTCCATTAGAAGATTAGGTGTTGATACAATTAAGGGAAGTGAAATATAGGAATGGAAAAGATTCAAGTATCTGAAATATCCATAACAATCTATCCGGCCCTGCTCCGCACAATTTGAAAAGAATAAGCCATTTGTTGCTGTCAGTTTTGAGCTATGCGCGTATCTTCAGTACCAGGTAAACAACTTAGAACGGCTGCCAGCGTGATCTGGAGTATCAATAGATATCGTGAATTGAGGAAGTGATGTATGCATTTTATCACAAGATCGAAAAGAGAAATTGAATCTCAACAGACCAACGAAAACTGGAAGTTGGAAAAAGGAATGATCACAGCCGTTCTTAGTTGTTCACCTTGTACATATTACTTTGTATTTTTTTTTTTCGAATATTTTGTGCTGACCTAGAGCTACTTTGATATACTCACAGCCATTTCGATTTTCTCAGTCATTGGAATACCGATATAAAATTTCAACTCAACCGGTTCAGCCGTTCAAGATTCATGTAAAAAAGATAAGTACGAAAGAATTATTCTTACTACCCGTTGTCCTATTACTGGTGTTTCTGTTGAAACGATGAATTTTTTTGTGGTAAGAAGTAGTTTATGATCATCAGGGATGATGTCGGCTTCTAATGGTGGCGGAATTTTTGGAAACAATTCACTAGTTTCAGAGCCTATTCAATACGAACAAACAAACAAAATTTCACTCCTGATAATATAAATATAGATGACATGAATCTCAATTAGTTCGATAATTATTCCTGATGAAACTTCGAAAAAATCTCTGATGAAATCGATTAACTTTCGAAACAAACAAATAATTGAAGATATCAAAATCACCAAAAACGATTTACAGAAGGTTACCAATACAGTCCATGATCTAGAGGTGAAAATAGAATTATTAGAAGGCAAAAACAAAGAACTTAAAGTGGATATTGAAACAACTAAAAGAATGCTCAGAAATAACAATTTAGTATTGTTTTGAATTGGAGCAGAGGATGATGCATAAAAAAACGTTTTGAGTCCCCAAGAGATTCACCAGAAGCGTTAGTACGGAAACAACAAATATAGACTAGCAATGTGTTCAGGTAAGTTTATCTCTTACAACTTTTTCTGTACCTTCAACGAGAAAAGAAAAATCTCGATTATTTTTTTTTCTTTATGGCTCAGAGCGCACGAATGGGAATACCTATAATGTTCAAAGAACATCGTGCGTTCAGGGAGGATAGGGTTAGGAGGTAGTTATTGAATTTTTTTTGGAACTTCTGGAGATTATATGTTGTTGAGAATACTCCTTCAGCTGATGAATTTCAGGGCCTAGCCGTTTTATGGATGAAGGAGTTTTGATTGAGTGCTGTTCGACATCTTTCGAGGTTGGAAACGGAAGGATGTGCTGACTGGGCTTGTCTAGTTCGTTTGACTGGTATTGCTGATGGAGGGATGATAGCAGAGATTTCCGAAGCGCATTTCCCGTGGAAGTATCGATAGAAAAGTGGAAGGTCGCCGACTTTCTACGGTGTTCCAATGATGCCAAAGAGTGAGTGAAGGTGGCGTCACCGACCAGGCGGATGGCTCGTTTCTGGATGGAATCTAAGAGCATCAGCGTATGTTTTGTTGCTGAACCCCATATGTGGGAACAGTTCTCTAGAACAGGCCGTATCTGCGCTTTGTAGATCATGAGAAGCTGTTGAGGTGTGAAGTAGCTTTCCGCACGGAACAAGAATCCGAGTTTTTGTGAGGCAGCTTTTGCGATGGATCTGACATGATTATCCCATGAAAAAGTGTTGCTGATGGAAATACCGAGTACAGATATGGTGGGCTTGGTGAGGATGGTGATGCCAGACATTACAATGTCGAGCATACTGAGTTCCGCCTTTCTAGAGAAAATACAGGCTTGAGTTTTGATGGCGTTGAATTCAACTAGGTTGTTGGTTTCCCAGGCTGTGATTTCAGCAAGGTCTTCATTGACAGCATTGACCTGCCTGCGCCGTGAGTTCTCGGTTTCCTGGGAAGAAATGGTAATTCTGAAAGAAAACGCAGTATGGAGGGTACTATCATCTGCAAAGCTGTGGATAGAGGCAAGTTGTTACTCCCAACAGATCATTGATATGAAGAGGGAATTATGTTGGTGTCAAAATTGATCATTCTGGAACGTCAGAATTGATGCCAATGGTATCAGACGATACACCGTCCACCACCACTTGAAGCGATCTGCCTGAATGAAGACTCGATGAGAGATGGCATAGCTGAGGTGGTAAGCCGTATGATGGTAGTTTGTGGAGGAGTCCTTCGTGCCAAACACGGTCAAATGCTTTCGATATGTCCAACTCGACAGCTAGAGATTCTCCGTGTTTTTCTAATGAAACTTGTCATGAATGGGTGACGTAGGCAAGTAGATCTTCAGTAGATCTTCGGTGGCGAAAGCCGTATTGTCTATCATCGATGATTTCTGAGCTCTCCAGATATCTGATAAGCTCAATGTTGATGTCTGTCTCCATCACTTTGGAGATAACTGATAACAGGGCAATGGGCCTGTAGTTGTTGGGCGGGTTCTTGTTTCTTTTTTTTTTGAATTGGTTGGACTCTAGCTGTCTTTCAGCATGATGGAAAAAAAACCGACCTGTACGAGACGATAAACAACTTGCAGAGAATCGGTGTTAATTCTGGTGCAAATTTTTTGGGGATAATGGATGGAATTTCATCAGGATCGTTAGCCTCATTCGTTTTGAGACCAAGCAAAATTCGTCTGATAGTGCGTTGACGGAAGACGATTTCGGGCATTCGACTCCCAACCGGTGGAATGTCTGGCGGCACTTTCCCTTGGGAATCTAAAGTAGAGTTCGCTGCTAACATCTCTGCAGAAATATTTGCTTCCTTATGCGATGTTGTTGCTAATGTGCCGTCATATTTGGACAGTGGTGAAAATGAACAATTAGTGAAATTTCTTCCGACCGCTTTAGCAAGGGACCAAAACGAACGGGAGCCATTGGGACAATCTATGAGTTTCGATCTTATCTTGGCATTGTATGTTTCTTTCGAAGCATCTATTGCTTGGCTGCAGTTATTCCTGGCATCGAAGTATTCTGCTCTAGTCGCGAGGTTAGGTTTTTTGCTCCAGCGATGGTAGGCTGTTCGTTTCGAGGCAACAGTTCTTGAACAGTTTTCGTTGAACCAAGGTTTCGATGGTGAATATCTCCTCGAAGAATGATGTATGTATATGTCCATTCCAAGCATGACGATCTCGGATATTTCCGCAGCACACTGTGAGTCAAAGCATACTATATGCCAAGGAAACTCGAAGAAAATCATGCGGAGACCGTTCCAATCTCCTGAATTGTAATGTCATAAAAGACGTGGGGATGCCGGAGCAGTTGATGGAATGAAGAATGGGCAGGTTGTGGGAATGAGTGTGTGGTCAGAATTGCCAAGTGGGGCTCGTTTATCTATGGTGTAGGGTGCTGAATTTTTAGTGAGGAATAAGTGAAGTATGTTAGCTGAATTGTTATTGGCATTGGGAATTCGTGTGGGATCTTTGATAAGCTGCTCGAAGTCGTGAGTGATGGCGAAAGCTTCGGCTTGTCGCCCAGCTCCATCTGTTTTGTTAGAGTGTACGAGCCAAGCAGCATTGGAATCGCCCATGATGATGATTTCTGCTGCTGGATGGTTCTGTTGAATTTGGTCAAGTTTCAGACACAAGAATTCGAAGAGCTCTCCATAGATATTATCATCATCTATATCATTTTATTCCGCATACATCAATCTGGAATGAATTAATTTATACTCGATTACGAGAATGAACCGATAGTCACAAAAGAAATAAAGAACTTGGAGTGTTCCGAACAAACTTTCGATAATCTTGACTGTTTCTCAATTTTGCACAATAATATGCAAAGTGTTTCCATCAAAAGTTCAAAATGCGTTCAGTTTGATTGCCTTATCAGAAACCTGTAAAGTGAATGATCCGAGTCACTCAATATATGTGGTTAAAGAACGATTCATAACTGTGAACGAATCAATCAAAATGATGGAATATTAATATATGTTCGTGAAAATTACTACGAGTGCCATGGATTCATAAAAATTGGCAAGTTTCAGTGAACATGACGTGAACATATTGAGATTTGTGCCATTGTTGTATATACCTCCTTGTACTAATGTTGAGAATTTTGATTTACACCTTTATGAATTCTTCATAGAGAAAAACCTTTCAAGCAACGGATTCACCTTCTTCTCAGGTGGAACGATATCAATATTTTCGAGTATGAAGATGAAGATGTTGAAGACCTGAATGTTCTGTCTCTTAAGGGATTCAAATCATTGATGAATGAACCAACTCGAGTTACAGCTTCGACGAGATCCTGTCTTGTTCATATATTCTTGAAGAGTGATACAGATAACAGAAATTCTCAGGAACAAATAAAAAGAGGGTAATGTTACCATTATTGATCAAGCTAGACAAAACAAAATTGCTGAATATGATCAAAATTAGAAATTGTAGCACGGACGACGTGAATTCGGCAACTGATGATTTCATAAGGATTTTCAAAGAAGTCATACAAAAGAATACATACGCCAGGAGTATAAAATCTTAAAAAAAAACGTGGATAACTATGAGTTTTATTGAATACATGGATGAAAGAGATGTTGCACCAGAATTTCCTGAGAGATTCCTCAAATTCATACGAGAAAACTTTAAACATCAATTATTACAAAAATTAAGTCACATTGTTATTGAAAAAAGTAAACATGGATACCAAAGAAATGAAATTGAAGGAACTAAATCTTCGACAAAAAATCTTCGGAATGTAATAAAATAATGTTATACTGAATCGAACATAAGTAGCCCTATTGATGAAGATGAAATTGTATAATCGAATTGAGATAACCGACAAACAGCAGATTGTAAATCACTTCAATCAGTAATATTCTTCTATAGGTGCAAAAATGGTGAATGTGATTCCTCAAGGTCCAAATAACTATCACAATACAGGTAATGCTGGGTCAACAGCAGAAATATTTCCAAAACCAACTGATCACCTCAAAATTGAGTTACTTCTTCGAGAATTGAAGAACAAAAATGCTTCTGGATTTGATGAAATAAATAATGAAATTTCAAAATTAGGTAATGATTATATCTTCAAACATTTATATCATATTATTATTTTTGATAAAAGATAAAAGTCAAGTTCCGACTCACTTCGAATAGGCCGTTATCAACCCAATTCATAAGTCTGGTGGAAAGTATCAATTTTGCAACTTGGGTTCATCTCTCTTATATCTGCGGTAGCCAGAGTATTCGAAAAAGTAATGCAAAATCGTCTAGAACGTTTTATGAGCAATAACAAAATCGAACACCCCAATCAATTTGGTTTTCAAGAAGGCAAACTATCGCAGGATGCTATTGCTAAGCTAACCTTAAATGAATAAAAAAAAGCTAGAAGTCATTTCCACACGAAGTTCATATAATGAACAACCATGGTAGATTTCGGCAGACAAACAACTACTTACCTAGATAATACCACGCAGAACATTGAAATACATCCTCCCGAAATCAATGCATCGACTCGTTTGAACGAATACTGATACACGTGATTATTTCCTGAGTGCCTTTTGATTTCGATTTAGCCAGGCTACGCTTGACAGCTACAGACCGGTTTCGAGCTCTTTGACTCTCATCAGTGCAGAGCAGTCTCCAGCCAGCAGTCTGGGACCGCCGACTGAGCGCAGCCTAGCCAAACAAAAATCAAATCATAATATGCTCCCAGAAGCGTCTTTTATAGACAATATAAAAGCAACGCCATCTGAGAAGGAAAAAAGGAAAGAATTACTACAAAACTGAAATCCCATACGGAAGTAGCAGGCTACCCGACTGGCATAATTTCAACTACGAAATAGCCACAATGCTCAAAGTGGAATGACATGTTGAATACAAGAAGATCAAAGCAAATTCTACACGAAGTTCATATAATGAACAACAATGGTAGATTTTAGGAGAAAATCAACTGGCTGGAGAATGCCCTGCACTGATGAGAGTCAAAGAGCTCGAAACCAGTATGTAGGTGTCTGGCGTAGCCTGGCTGAATCGAAATCAATTTGCATTTAGGAAAAAATCACTTGTATCTGTATTCGTTTATACGATTCGATACATAGATTTCGGAAAGATGGAGTTCAATCCTCTGCATGGCATTAGCCAGGGAAGTAGTTATTTTTTCCTCAAAATATACGATTGTTGTCAATTATATAAACATTGTGTGGAAATGACTTCGAGCTTCTTGTATTTATTCAACATCTCATTTCATTTTGAGCATTCTGGCTATTTCGTAGTGAAGCTAACTTTGGTTGAATATTCAGCAGTTGATGAAAAAAACTTGTTTGGACGTATTTGTTGATCTGGCAAGAGCCTTTGATAGGATTTGTCATGAGATTTCGCTAGATAAACTTGCCAAGGAATACGCGTTGTTGCACTAGCACTTTTATCTTGTTATCTCAGCGACCGAAAACATGTCGAAATTGATCATATTGAAAACTGATTATGTTAAGTTGGCTGTGATCGTCAATAATTAATCGAAAATTGATTAATTCATTTATGGCTAGGACACCTTATTTGTTGTACACCCAAGATCTTTTCAAAGTACGATACAATTGTAGCAAATAAAACACAGAAGGTAGCTAAAGGGGCTCATTATCTCCAAAAATTAAATCAAGCCGGTGAGGTACTTGCATAGTACGCAGATTATAAATCATTTCACAGACAGGGAGCCTACCTCGTAGCGAGGTACCTTCAAAAGTGTAGGTACCCACTGATACATATTAAATACCATTTATGTTTGTCTCGAGGGACCAATCTCACCACTCGTTCCTCAGACAACAGGGCTCCTAATAAACTGATACGTCAGAGCATCCTGGCGATTGAGATCACAGCGGCGCCACATCAGACATTGTAACGGGATAGGTGGACAATTTTGTTCCTCGCCGTAGCTTAGGTATCTTTTTCTTGAGGGCATATTTCATCCATTGCTACTTCTTTGTTCATATATAGTCCTCCAGCAATCAAGAACTCAAGATGGTATAACATATTATCCACTATCAGTGCTTGACTTGTATTGTCTCACGAAATTATCAAACCCAATGTCTTTTTGTCAGGTTTAACAGGGTTGCTGGTTCAGAGTAGGAGTGCTACACATAAGTACAGCTTCGAAGGAGGAACTTCCAGAAAGACACTGCGGTCGACATTCTATCCCAATGACCAAGCTTGAGATGGGGAGTGATGATACCAGAAGTGGCATGATAGTGTATCGTCAATAATCCGAAGTTTCTGGTACCAGGGTATTTTATTCTTCGCCTGAATTTTTCGAGGCTGTTCTTCGCCGAAGCTCAAACATCTTTTTCTCTTTTGTTCAAAAATAGCTGCTACTTTCTTACCTGTCTGCTCGGACATTGGCTGGACAAATCATAGTCTCCTTTCGTATCAGAACCCAAGTACGTTCATAGACTTACGGAAACATAATCTCTTATTATGAGGAAGTTCCTCAATACCACATATAGTACGCGGTCGGGTAAATAATGAATAGGGATTCCGCCACTGGTGGTTAAATATACATTGAGGTACGACATACTCTCTGGCAATTCTTTCCACCTACAGCACAAAAAGGCCAAATCTGAATAATAGTTCATTATCAAGCTAATTACAATAAAAATGGAAGAAATATACACTGTGTCCATAAAGACACCCCCCCCCCTGGTTAACTATTGAACGGATGGGATTTTTTTTTTCAATTTTTTTTTGCTTCAATGGTAGTTTCAGTGCTATATATTGTTCCAAAAAAAAAATATGTATCCTCCAAAATGGCGCCTGGGCGCCATTTTGGAAGATTTTTTTAGATGGAGTGGGGGGTCGAAAGATACCTCGATTGAAAGGTCTTTCGATTCTCTATACAACCTCAAAATCTCAGACAAAAATATTCATCCAAAACAAAATGGCGGATGATAACGTTTGAAATCTCACACCAGAATTCTTTCAACTGGATGGCTATTAAAGTGCTCGCATGTGATCTTCAAATCTTTATTGGCGTATAGAAGAGTTCTCTATCTATGAAGATATCAATAGAAAGCCATTTTGAAGAGAATAACATGGTAGTCACGTGGAATAAACATTGTTCTTTATTTTGAATAAATATTTCTAAAATTTTGCAGAATTTGGAAAGACAATCGAGGAAAGGTATAATTGACTACCATGTTATTCTCTTCAAAATGGCTTCCTATTGATATCTTCATGGATAGAGAACTCTTCTTTACGCCAATAGAGATTTGAAGATCACATGCGAGCACTTCAATAGCCATCTAGTCGAAAGAATTCTGGTGTGAGATTTCAAACGTTATCATCCGCCATTTTGTTTTAGATGAATATTTTCGTCTGAGATTTTGAGGTTGTATAGAGAATCGAAAGACCTTTCAATCGAGGTATCTTTCGACCCCCCACTCTATTTAAAAAAATCTTCCAAAATGGCGCCCAGGCGCCATTTTCTAGGATACATATTTTTTTTTTGAAACAATATATAGCACTAAAAATACCATTGAAGCAAAAAAAAATTGAAAAAAAAAATCCCATCCGTTCAATAGTTAACCAGGGGGGGGGGGTGACTTTATGGACACAGTGTATATTGTTTCGTGATATAAAGAAGAAACATAATGGTCGATGAAATTGATCACATATATAAATATAAAACAGTGTATCAAGAATGAAACCTATTTACCTATTGTCTGAGGGCAATACTATGTCAAAAATATATAATGTTAATCGAGAAATATTACAGAGTTGCAATCAGTAGATCAATAAAATCATAATGAAAATGGACGATAATAATATGAGTACAAGAGAAACGACGAGAGAAATATACTCCTTTTTGTTATTAGCGGATTGATAAGATTAACTGAACCCTTTGTGCATAATAAGGACATAACCATAGTTGAGAAGTCCTTCTTGACAAATTCTGTACTTGTAGAAATGAACATATAAAGGACATTTCAATTTTTCTATGAATCACCCACATTTTTACGATATTTACCGTTTCCCCTTCAGTATTCACGTTACTCCCCTCGTGATGATAGTCATTATTCGTTAGGCAATGTTCTATAGTGGATGCCTGATGTTTTTCTCCATCATTAGATCCCCATCATATATAAGAAACAACAATACCGAATTCATCATTTGGAATTCCCCTCGTAGGAAGACAACAGTTAGATGATTTGATTTACAATAAGATGCTTACCTGTAACCACATTCACATGTACTTGTCCCTCAGACCCCACAATCTCTTCGCATTCTTCATTACTAGCCTTGTTTTTAGGACGTGACATCATTCGTAGATTTGGGGTTACTCGCGAGGAATTGATATGGTTTTGACCCTTCTTCTACTGACTTGAAATATCTGAGCTTGTCCAGAATATTATAGAATCAATAATTTGAGCAATAGCGTTAAACCGTTTATAGGCAAGTCCACCCGCAGCTCACGCTGGTTGCCCGCTACCTATCGAGAATTTTGTTAGTCGAGGAGTCAAGTATGGAACTACCCTCATGTAGGTCCACTCGCAGCTTACGCTGGTTGCCCATCACCTATTGACAATTTGTTTGTCTAGAAATCATATATGAAAAGATTTCTCCGGTAGGTCCATCCGCAGCTCACGCTGGTTGCCCACTACTCATCAAATTTTCGTTGGTCGAGAAAGCGTATATTGAACGATTTCTTGAGGTAGGTCCATCCGCAGCTCACGCTGGTTGCCCACTACCTTCGAGAATTCGTGTCAGTCAAGAAAACGTATATGAAACGATTTCTCAGGTAGGTCCACTTACAGCTCACGCTGGTTGCCCACTACCTTCGAGAAATTTTGTTGGTCAAGGAAACGTATATGAAATGATTTTTAAGGTAGGTCCACTCACAGCTCACGCTGGTTGCCCACTACCTTCGAGAATTCACGTTAGACGTGTAATCTACAAAAGCTCAGTGACGAATAACCCCTTTTTCAGACACACGTCGCGGTTTTATAGTCCTCACACAAACTCCGCAACATGGTCTCACGATTCCCGGAGTTCTTTATCTTCATGGTTCTCGACGAGTTTCGCTCTCGAGAGTCCATATCTTTTGTTTTGTCATGTGTTACTTGTCGCGAACTGAATTATATACAAATCCCAAATGGATATTTCCGTGAGAAGTTTTGTGAAGTGATATGTTCGATTTTAGAATGAACCATTCGTTTTGCGGATAGGATTTTGAATAAATTCAAGAGAAAGAATGGGCCAGGGGTCGTTCGATTTCAATATCTTAAGTAATGAAGAGTGTGTTACTTTTGGAGTCCCACAAGGCACTGTTCCTGATCCTACTTTTTTTTCTTATCTAGTCGAATAATCTACTGGAGCTAAGTACTGCAGGAATAATATTATCTTCTACTGATGACACTGCAATTGTTTATGTAGATGACTCTTTGGCTGAAATTGGAGATACTGCCACAGATAACATTCGAAGGATTTTTGATTAGTTTCATGCACAAAACTTGACAGTTGATACAGCGAAAACTGAAATCATACCATGTACACCATATAAACCATCTCTTCCGAATTATAAAAGCATCAATGGTAACAACCATACCTTCGAACATGTTCAAACCACAAAATACCTAGGCATACATATGGAATCGTTCCTGCAGTGGGATACCCAGGCTCGTAACATTGTTAACGAGCTGAGGGGTTTGATTGATAAATTCAAACATATAGTTGAATTCTCAACATTCACTGAATTAAAATGCTGAGCTGATAACTCCACAGTATGTATCATTCTGAAGACGTTCACCATTGCAGACTGATTTTGTCCATCACGATAAGCAATACAGGGTGCGAATTTTCTACTTCTATATCCTGTATCTCAAAAGTTAGGATTATCTGCGACATACGTTTATGTATAATCTCATTCTCGGAATGGCCTCAACAATCACCTCCTTTGACATCAGCATTTTATTAAGGATCACCTTGTATAATGGTCGAGAGTGTCAATAATAATTATAGGTATAGTAAAGTGAGATAAAAGAGATAGAACAAATGATGCCTGTTATATTGCTCATCAGAGTTCAAATGTCACGAAAGTGAGCAGCATTATTTATGTACACATCATATTCTCATTGGTTTCGTTATATACTGGTACCTATAAGAATATGTTGGAAAATAATGTATAATCTTTCGATATTCTATTCATTTTCAAATCATCAAAAACTGATAACATGCCATCTGAAGTATTTGATATATTCAGTAGGACCATCTTTATTGCTTTCAGCTCATCTTATTACTGTCTCTTTTTATTCTGTGAATGAATATATCCGTTTTTGGCTATCAGGAATTCATTAACTCATCGATAGTCGTTTTATTGATTTTCTTTCCATTGTGCAAGTTATAGATGTTGATTCCGGAAGTTCAAGCAGACCTGATAAGCTATTGGATGGATATTCTCGTACATGATCCTCGTTATTTTCGTGGGGCATATTATATTTTCAGGCTCCTTTACATAGAGATGAGTCATATTCCTCTGTATCTGAACCTATAAAATGTTCTCCCATTGAATTTAAGAATTCGAGCTCTAGTTCACTCGAATTATGGTTATCTGGAGGCCCACCACCAGGTTTCATTCCATTTATTCAGTTCTGGATTTTGGCTGATCTCCTTTTCAAATTGTATCAATAATAAATGGTGAAATTTGAGGAAAATCCAGTCGATACGAGACATTCGCCACGGCGACTCTAGAGCAGTCACCAATTCTAGGTTCTCATCGAGGCGATATCGAATCGACGTTCGAGTTTCTTCGGATTTCCGAAACCACGGGATTCAGAGTCACATTTCGTGAGATCGATCTGGCAAATTATGAGTTGGTTCATGTCATTTTTTCGAATTTGAAGAAGCGCGTCAGTAGAAATTTCGTGAAATAAATATTAATATGGCTTCCGAAGTTGAATTAGCCTTTTTGGAGGTACTTGCCGATGTGATGGTAGAATTCAGTGATTGCCATAGGAAAATTTGTGGGATCGAATGGGAAGGCCTATTGCAAAAAATTGTAGATTCAGACTGAAAACGAACTGAATTCTTCAGTACTCGGCACTCGAAATACGTGGATACATACATAATATATTTATATTAATTATTTCTATTCCTCATTTTCTATTTTCTCTATCAGTAGCGGCATTTGGGGAATGATATTGTTCTATATTTTACCTAGGAGTGAACCGTGAAGGAAAATTCACAAATTTCATGCAGTGCTATGAGAGGACATTCAATTCTGTACAAATAAGATCTATCTGTTAATCAATACATTGCTTTATTCTCGGAGAAAAACAGAGGAACGAGAGCAGACTTCAAATTTTGACGTCAATGCTAAGCTGATTATTCCATTCAGGACATCCATTACTGGATAACCACACAGTTTGTAATATTCTGAAATTGTTGCACCGTTTCAGTCACATAGCAGACTGAATTTTCTATCACGAATAGCGTCAAGAGTGGACAAATAAAAATATATATGAGAATTCTCAACTTTGATACCCTCTATCTCAAAATTTAGGATGTTATTCGACTTTCGTTCATATGAAGCAATTCATCAAGGAAACCTCGTATAATGGCGGGAAATGTAACAATCATTGAAGGTATATTATAGTAAAATTAGTGAAATTAGTAATCCTGCCTGTTAAATTCCTCATCAGAGTTCCAATGTCACAAGAGTGAGTAGAATCATCCATGTACACATCATTTTCTGATTTGGTCTGATTCATACTGGTATTTCTCGTGAATATTTTGGAAAATGCTTTTCCGGTTCATCCTCTGGCATTGTCTTCCCTTGTATACGGCAATGTCCGAAGGCAATCATATGATTTCGAGTGACTTCGTAAATTGGAATGATTCTGCCGCCTAGAATTTAATGAGAACTCCGTTAGCTCAATTGGCAGAGCGTTGGGCATGTAACCCAGAGGTTGTGAGTTTGACTCTCAGACGGGGCGGTGGAGTTTTTTCATGTTCCATTGTCACTCGAGATCAGGGCTTCCCATCCTCATCATTAAATGTATCTTTTCGGCTGAGTAACCGACAAAATTTTTGACGGACTTCTATACTCTAGAAATACCCAAGTCCCAATGATCAAAAATGTTCCATCATATTCGAGACTGCTTCATAAAAATGTCCAGAATCTCCCAGAATGTTGAAAAATCTATCAAAATATGAGAAATTATTCTTAGAAGTCCAAGACCGCTCGATAATGATGAATCATGATACAGAATACACCAGAGTCGTTCAGAATGTTTCAGGATGTTTTGGTCCTAGCGGATTATGGACCATGGAGAAGATTATCGATTTCAACATGTTCGAGGAGGATATGGTCATTCATTTCAGCTCAATGATCCCTATATTTCAAGTTTGAATTTCCCATCCATATTCGATAGGAGCAAGCTGGCTTCTTTCGAGCGGAGCGAGGGTGGCTCTAGTTATATTCCAGAAAGTGTAAACAACAAAGTGCAATGAATTGAGGGAATAAATCATTGGAAAGCTGATCAATGACACTGAGTGATATTCCAGAACAACATCTGGATTCGATATTCATCTGAATAATTTCCTTTCAAATGCATTCTATTAATTTTGATTGTTCATTTTGTTCTCCTCTCATTTCTCAATTAATGGCTACCGAGTTCATGATAATTTTGATGGCATGAGAATCCAAAAGTATGCCAGTCGGCACATCGCTAGGGTTCCTAATTAATATTTCATTTAGTTTTTCCAGTTCCATTATGGTTTTGCTGCATTTTTCTTTTTATTCAACTTCTGAAGATTGTTTTTTTGAGTGCAGACCTGGATTTCTCACATCGACTATTCTATGGATGTATTAGTTATCATCAGTTAATCGAGTAAATAGAGTATGGATCAATCTAATTGAACCATCATGGAAGATAATGAAACAATAATGTCGTCAAGGTATCAAGTAACCACATCATATATCATATAAGCAGAGAGTTTGTCATAATATGTTATTTAAACTCCTCTGGAAGTACTTCAGATATTAATAATGTCTCATTTGAGAAGATATATCCATCATGTTTATTCATTTCATGTATAGGACGACTGAATTTTTGTCGTTATGTCAATTCCAATATGTCGATTTTTCCATTTTATGTACGAACGGAGTGATACATTGATGACCTACTCACTTCACATACCTAATAATATGCGATACCAGTTCTCAGTGTACTCAGTGAAACAGACGACCCGTAATTTGTTATTATTATTATTGGATTCAGTAGATCGTTCTCAATATAAGAGATTATTTCTCTGATTTTGATGTCAAAATATATAGTAGGGTATTCGATTCAAAAACCGAATGAAGGTGGCGTATTACATAATAATGAATTATATTATTATACGCCGACAAACACATTCCTTGTTATACCTCTTCAACAGTTTCCTTGATTATTATAATTTCACAAAAAAAGATTCGTTACTCTCATCAATCGGCAGACTGATTCAGAGAGTTCAATTCGAAATGTCCCCCCTATATGAGATGGAGCTATGCGGTTACATTCATTAATTTTAAAATTCAACTTACTTCTGAACAAGATGGATTGAAAATGTTTCTGCTCAAGAACTTTCGTTATATTCATCCTGGACAAAGTTGATTGAGCAATGATCAAATCAAGTCCAGTCCACTCTGTTGAGACTCTCAGAAAGATGGTTCAAGAAGATCATTCTCTGTACGATTTTTCATTTCCTATCTAATGAAAAGATACAGAAATATTTGAGGCAGTTTTTCCTCTACTTCTTTCCATGAATAGACTATTCGCAATATATCTAATCTCGTTTGATGTTCAATAATCAATAGTTCTATGATGTCACGTTGATTCTCCCCAATTTAAACTCCAATATTTCCCCAAGTATTTTCTTTTCTGCGGCATATCAAAACCAGGATATATCGGCTGTGTTCTACAACTGGGTATGTTATGTTTCAGTTGCCGATTTCCATGATTGTGATTTCAATATCCTCCATCTCTGCCAAACATTTCAAGTTTTTGTTAAGAAAAGGTACAGACGAATAATACTTTTTCATTTTACAAGGGAAAAAGTAGTAGATTTCAGCTCCCGGTTGTGTTGAGTTAAAAAAATCGAGCTAAAAATCGCTCGTGTATAATGCACTATTATTTTCAATGATACGAAAGAGGGAAAATCAATATTGAGAAGAAATTACAGTATAATAAAATCAGACAATTGTAATTCGACACTGTATGTATATGTGATATATATCCAGGAGAAAAGCACCCCATTTTTTTTCTTCGTGGGAAAAAGGTAATTATTGAAAGTGACATTCAGTTTTTTTTCGTCACAGAAAGAAAATTCAAATCGATGGGGGTTCTCCAGGGTCTGTCATCAAAAACTTGACCCCTTCAATAACGAGAAATAAAAATCCTCTACCAGAAATCGTATGTAGTCGTCAATTTTCATACTTGAGGAAAGCATCCTTCACATCTGAACCAACTTGATGTGATCCTTCCTGGCCCCTAGTAACCGCAACTTTGAAATTCCGAATAGAACTACTTTACTTCATCATTCTAGCCTTTCAATTGCGAATACTCTGGTGCATCGTGTTTGAAATACTGGTGAAATCGAGCAGATTTCCAAAGTGAAAACAATACTTGACAATGATTGATGAACCCACATTCTTGTTATTATTTTCAACCAAAATTTTCCATCAATTGAAAACTTCTCAATTACTTCATATCCACATCCATCTTTTTTGTTGTGTCGATCAATAATTCATCGGGAATAAAATAGTAGTGTACAGTGTGTCCAGTTTTCGATGCTTTTGCGTGATATCTCAGTTATCTTTCGAGATAGAACCTTGCGGTTTTTGCGGTCCTGTACCACTTTTCTGTGAAACTCAAGATGGCCTAATCAGATTTTGCATAACTGTTTGCGTTTATGAGATACAGGGCGATTTTGAAAATTTATACTTTTTGGACCCCCTCTATATTTACGAAGTTTCTCAGCGAAAATGTCGAATTGGGATCTTACCCCATACAGAATTTTGCGCAGAATTCAGTGGCGCACTCAATTTTTTTTTCTGGGTATGGTTACGGAGATAGGACTCAAACTTATGATTTTTCAAATGGAACACCTTGTATTTTATAAGCTCATTAAATTCCTTATTTTTTCCCCATCAAAATGGAATATGATGAATAGGTATGAATTTTTCAAAAATGCTCCAAAATCACCAAAACATTAGATTTTAATAGTGGGCTTTGGATTTTTCTTCTGAAAAAGTTCCAATTGAAGTAATATTTCATTTGATTCTTCCATGAAAAGGACAAAAACGATCGCAACACTATATAAATAAGATAACACAAAAATAAGGTACCTGATAGCAACAAATGAATGGTAATAAAAAGTTCATATTCTAGAATAAGCAGCTGATTTAATATTCACTAAGACAATTGAATTTCGAAATTAATCAGCAACTTATTCATTGAATTGTTCAAATTGATGTCCACTTTCCCTCCCACGCTTTCTCAATAGGTCTCAATGCATTCAAAATCATTAAAGGATGTCTTTGTATTTCCTGGAAAACTGCTTCTGTTGTTGTACGAAGGTCTTCAAGATATTTGTAACTCTTACTGTATGAAGACGTATTGAGAAACTGTGTCAATTGTGTGTTATGGGAAATGGACATCAATTTGAACAATTCAGTGAATGAGGTATTGAATAATTCCGAAATCCAATTGTATTTGTAAATATTTAATCTGGTGCTTATTCTACATTATGAACTTTTCATTACTATTTATTTGTTGCTATCAGGTACATAATTTTTGTGTTTTCTCAGTTGGTATTGTTTTCGTCCGCTTAATGGAAGAATCAAAATGAATATTCCTTCAATTGAAACTTTTTTCTAAGAAAAATCCATAGCCCACTATTAAAATTCAATGTTTCAGTGATTTCAGAGCATTTTTGAAAATTTCATATGCATACATTACAAACATTTTGAAGAGACAAAAATGAGAAATTTTATGAGCTTATAAAATACAGGGTGTTCCATTTGAAAAATCATAAGTTTGAGTCGTATCTCCAAAACCATACCCCGAAAAAAAATGTTGAGTGCGCCACTGGATTCTGCGTAAACTTTCATATTGAATGAGATTCAAATTTGACATTTCTGCAGAGAAACTCCGTAGATATAGAGGGGGTCCAAAAAGTATAGATTTTCAAAATCGCCCTGTATCTCATTAACGGAAACAGTTATGCAAAATCTGATAAGGCCAACTTGAGTTTCACAAAAAAGTGGCACACGACCGCGAAACCCGCAAGGTTATATCTCGAAAGATAACTGAGATATCACACAAAAGCATCAAAAACTGGACACACTGTACAAGTGAAGAAAGCTAACTCGAATGAGGTTTCATTCAATGTATAGTTCAAAATGACCTCCATCAACTAGTTAACAATGAAACAGATTCTTCTCGAACGTTACTGAAGACATCTAGTGTTATTATTATTAATCGTCATATTTCCATAATTCTCTTGTTACACGTCTAAAGCTCCAAGTTGCCTAGCATACAATCGCTCTTTCGAATGACTCTATGAAATAGTCCAAATGGGTTAGATCGGGTGATCTTGGTGTCCTTTCGATTGGACCTCTCCTACCAGTCGAATGACTCGAAAAGTTATCATCTGAACATGGCCTCACAACATGTCGATTGTTTCTTGAAAAGTTTTTGAATATTGCGAAGGGTTATAAATAATAACGCAAACACAGTCTGTAGGTTAATCGAGGAGGTAGTACATTCATTTTTCTTGATTCTTTGGGATTTTCTCTCCTCGTTTCTATGAAATAAAAATATTCGTATTATTTCAATAAATGTATAGTGAGACAAATCAGATGATTTGCCCCAAAATGTCACTGCGTTCAAAAAATTTTTCTATCAGGGAGTCTGAAAGAAAAATCCAGTAGCTTGTCAGTGACAATTTGTTCGAACAAATGTTCGAAGAAAAGGAATATTGAAAAAATATCGAACTTCCACTTATCTTTGGACGTTTCGGGAACGAATCTGCTCTAGTTCTCAACATGTAAATGCGAAATAGTTTTCTTTGAAAGTTGTGCTGCTTATAGTTTGACACTTCTCAAAGTCATACTGATGTTGACATATGAATGAGTGATTTTAGTCCACAAATGAGTAACAGGATGTTTGAAAAAATGTTTGAAGGAAAGGAATATAGATATATTGAAATAATACGAATATTTTTATCTTATAGAAACGAGGAGAGAAAATCTCAAAGAATCAAGAAAAATGAAATCAAAGCAAATGTTGGTTATTAGAAAATTATTTTCAATAATTGATTTTGTTTGATAACTCTGTTAAATGACTACCGTTTTCCAAAACCGATACCTCATAAGAATTAGCAATAGAAAAGGCTCAAGACTGATTAGTTGAAAGTAGGGTGGGTAGTTCCAGTGCAAATTTCGAAGTTGAAGTTGTCAAGTAGTAGGGGAACAAACACATTGAGTTCATTCGACTGTCGAAAAATATAATTCCTTGATCGAGATATCCCATTATTTCGTTCATTTCGACAACTCGAGTGAGTTCAATGAAGTGAAAGACTAAGGGATGCAAATTAATACTGGAGGAACATTAATTCATTTTCCTACTTTCATTCAAACCGATCTCATGCTTGAAGAAAATAATTCAGATACGACCCATTCCATATTGATTTCGACAACAAATTCAATATCAAAACAACAAGACAGTGTATCCCAATATCGTCTCATTCTCTTCCAAACAAAAAACGGAATAGAATTCATCAGCATGCAGCATATACTTCAAGGTACTGCTACGAGAGCAAGTATTTTGCACCTCCGCTCTCGATGGCCAATATTATTTTCGAACAAAGAATATTGTGCATATTCTGAATTGAAAAAGCTGACTAGGATTGTCTAGGAGTATTTCATTGCATAGCTTGATTGTCTCGTAGTGAATAAAAATAATATCGTATTCTGGTGGAACTTATATGAAAATAATCAAAAGGCAAATTCTCAGATGAATTATAAATATGAAAAAATAAATATTCATATTCTCTATGTGACCAAGATTTCAATCCTTCCTTGGTTTATTCACCAGTGCCTATTTGTAGCAGGCAAAAATACTCATATGAGAAGTTGTATGCCAAACATTCTCGATTCAATGCAAAGGACAAGAGAGCTCGAGTGAGAGTTCGAACTATTTATAAAAACATCTCAAGTATCCTAGTGATTTGACAGAGTACGAGCTTCAAATTCTCTGGAAAGAAAGTTCACACATAATATTTATAACCTCAACTCTCCACTGAGCTCAAAATGAAATGCTATGACTGGAGGTATCACCTAATAAGCTATAGCCAGCTATTTATATCTCTGTTGTGGTTATGCATTGTGAATATCACGGATAATCATAACACAGGCTATTTTTGGGACCAATCCGAAAATATATTCATGGCGTCTTAAAACAATCTGTAGTTGCTTCCACCCTGATTGAATCGACTTATAGAGTCATCAGATGTTTGACTGTTCCAAAAGTTTTATTTTTAGATTCTAGTTTATACACTATTTTTATTTCTTTATCCAAAATAGTTCATTTCCTTCGATTCCAGTTTGTCTTGGATTGCAAGATATTTATTTATAGATTCTTCAATTTTGAGATGTGATCATTTGAAATGAAATTTATTATTAATTTGAATCGATAATTTTCCAAAGGAATTCAACATGGTTCAATAAAATATATCACCATGTCCGTCTTCTTATTAATCAGACGAAGAATTGAAATGAGAAATAAAATTGTTACTAAATAGGTTTTTATTCACCTGCCCAGTTACAAAAAAGTATAATTAAATATATAACAAATAATAAATAATTCGATAGGTGTTATGTGATGTTAAAAGTCTTTCTGGCAGTTCAACCACGGTCGCATATTGATGTAACATAGTAATAACAACATGATAGATAACTTATCAGGTAGGTTGCATTTAAATAGCTTAGAAGCACTTGCGGTGGACGATTCCAGGGCCGGATTCGTCGTATTCTTGTTTGGAAATCCACATCTGTTGGAAGGTGGATAGGGAAGCCAGGATGGATCCACCGATCCATACGGAGTATTTCCTTTCTGGGGGAGCAATAATCTTGATCTTGATGGTGGATGGGGCCAAGGCGGTGATCTCCTTCTGCATACGGTCAGCAATACCAGGGTACATGGTGGTACCTCCGGAAAGTACAGTGTTGGCGTACAAGTCCTTACGGATATCAACGTCACACTTCATGATTGAGTTGTAGACGGTTTCGTGAATACCAACAGATTCCATACCCAAGAAGGAAGGTTGGAAGAGGGCTTCTGGACAACGGAATCTCTCGTTACCGATGGTGATGACCTGACCGTCAGGAAGTTCGTAGCTCTTTTCCAGAGAGGTTGAGGCAGCAGCAGTGGCCATTTCCTGCTCGAAGTCGAGGGCGACATAGCAGAGTTTTTCCTTGATGTCACGAACGATTTCTCTTTCAGCAGTGGTGGTGAATGAGTAACCTCTTTCGGTGAGGATTTTCATGAGGTAGTCGGTCAAGTCACGACCAGCCAAGTCCAGACGGAGGATGGCATGGGGAAGGGCGTAACCTTCGTAGATTGGTACGGTGTGAGTGACACCATCTCCGGAGTCCAAGACGATACCAGTGGTACGACCAGAAGCGTACAGGGAGAGCACAGCTTGGATGGCTACATACATGGCAGGGGTGTTGAAGGTTTCAAACATGATCTGGGTCATCTTTTCCCTGTTTGCCTTGGGGTTGAGTGGAGCTTCAGTCAGGAGGACTGGGTGTTCTTCGGGAGCGACACGAAGTTCATTGTAGAAGGTGTGGTGCCAGATCTTCTCCATATCATCCCAGTTTGTGATGATACCGTGTTCGATGGGGTATTTCAATGTCAGGATACCTCTCTTGCTTTGGGCCTCATCACCAACGTATGAGTCTTTCTGTCCCATACCGACCATGACTCCCTGATGCCTGGGGCGACCGACGATCGAGGGGAAGACGGCACGGGGAGCGTCATCTCCGGCGAAACCGGCTTTGCACATACCGGAACCATTGTCAACGACAAGAGCCGCTACATCGTCGTCACACATGTTGTCTTTTGTGGTTGTACACTGCTCACTAGACAGAAAGACACGCAAGTAAGCTTGGATGCGACTGAGTGTTGAGAGTTGAGAGATGAGGTTTTATAGCGTCCGTTGCCAGTGGCGCCGTTTCACGCTACGCTTTTCATCTTACCATATCGCGGCATTATTAATGTATTTTCGGTGCATACCGTGTTCCGTGGAATGTTCGTAGGATACGTCGATAATTCAGAGAAGATATGGTAAGGAATGAGGTTTGTTGCACTTTTCATATATCTGGTAGTTCAAGTAGAATACCTCTTAGAAAAATGTATATTTTCAATACGTATTCAAAATAATTATGAACTTTGAATATCAGGTAAAGACTCGAATTGTTTTTTGAATGATTCTCATCTTTCCTTTACATATTGAAGGATAGTTCCTGAGGACGAATTATAATAATGCATAAGTGATATCTTCGACATTGGAGCATCCATGCTCATATTCAATGAACAGGGTGACTGAAATATATGTCAATGAATCTGAATAGAATATTCAGATAATATAAAGGGTGTACCAGTTTACTTTTGTTATTTTCAGAGCGCACATAGGGTAATCTCAATTATGTTCGGAGAACATCTTGCGTTTCTAGGGAGGGTAAGGAAAAGAATTAGGAATTGGATTCTACCTGAACTTTCGGAGGTAATTCACTTTAATCTCAATGAATCATAATAGTGCATGCATGTATTCGATATTGCAGCATCCATTGTAATATCCAATATACAGGGAAATTAAACTATTCAATGATAGAACTGAATAGGATCTTCAGACGATATGAAGGGTATACCAGTTCGCTTTTATCTATTGATGCGCACATAGGGCAATCTCAGTTATGTTCGTTAAATATAGTGCGTACCTGGGAAGGATGAGATGAGGAGGTAGGGATTGAGTTCTCCATGAGAATTTGAAGGTTGAAAGCACTTGGAATAATTCCTTTTGACAAAGAATAACAAAGATATCACGAGGGCGTCGGATTCGTATTGCTAGTGATGAAATGCTTGCCGAAATTTCTGAAGAACAATGAAAGTTCTAGCGATTTTTCACAATCAATCAATGAATATATGTCAAACTCTATCTCAATTTGAACGAAATTTCTATTTTCAACTGCTTTCGAACAGCAATGTATTACATTGCAGAAGGTACACATTGGAAAAATGAGAAATAACATATTTCACATCATATTTCATATCTTCGTGAATTCTTGGCAGGAAATCTCATGAATTATGGAGAGCAGCTCGAAGAATAACTCGATCAGAAAGAGAATAGTGCGATTTATTCGTTGTAGGAATTATTTTTTGATATCGATGTGCTCTTACAATTCCAATAATTAATGGTCAAACATAAGCAATAAAAAACAAGGAAAATACTGCTCGGAACTCAGTGTCAGAAAAACATCTATTACTTTTATTCATCAAGTATTAACCCAACTTTTCTGTTTGTTTTGATGTATGAAGAATTGATATTCATCATACAAGGCGTGGAAAAAATTTTGTATTAGAAAAACTCAATCGCGAATCTGCGATTAGAGGTCTATGAAGTTTCCATCTTTCAAGTTTGAACCCCTTCGATTGGGTGTGGAAATATTGAAAACGAATATTCACAGATATTTTATGAACATTTTTCAGATAGTGGGCACTCAGATATTGAGATTCAGCCTTGAATACCTGATAAGGATATTGCTGGTTTAGGACAGATACAATGTGTTCTTGAAGGATATATTATTTTGAAATGTCTCTATAACTTTGTGAGTTTCAACAGTATTTATGTATGTCCTTCTTCCAGTCAATGACTAGTTTATAACCATCAATACATGGAACACAAATACAGTGAAATTACAAAAAATACAGACACATATATTTGATTATAATGATAACAATAATAATATCAATAATAACATTATGGTAAGTACAAGTAAGTAAGTATAAGAATAATAAAAAAAGTGAGTCACGAAACACCACAATGGCTAACACAAAAACAAGAAAATTGTTGAAAATTGCTAAAACAAATGAAATGAAGACTATTAATCAGCACACCATAGAAAGATAGGTTGAGTCAATTGCCGTTCATAATATTACAGTATGAACATGGAATCTTGTATTTCAAGTTTTTCTGACATGAGGTGAACGAATTTGCAACTCAATATAAGGTTGCTCATAGAGGGCGCTAATGGCACTCCATCACTTCGGTGAATCACATAATATATCCTTTGTCCATTCGATGATGATGAAAAACCCGAAAGTTTGTTCGATTTAACATAAAAAAGTACTCTCATTCGAATTGTCCAGCTGAAACGGTTTTTGTGTTATTCGCTCTTGAAGGAAGATAATTTCATTCATCATATTGAGGATGAAAAATCTCCGAACAACAGATAGTAAACACCAGAATTTGAATAATCAACGCAACATGCTTCATAGAAATGTTGCAGATATAGAGTGTTCAAGGAAAACTTTCATTTCAAAATGTCCCCCAAATTTGGTCGAATATTAACTTTGAAATTCTGTTCGTTGTTGGCGCTGTTAGTGATTGTCATCATCGATCACCATATTATGTTATTCACTATCACTTCGCTGATATCATAATTCGAAATTATTAAAATTTCATGAAGTGAAACATAAATCTCTTCAATAGCGAATAACATAGAAATCGTACGAGCAAGAAAATTGAACGGGCTTTCAGATTTTCCACTTGTTTTGATCATCTTTGAATGGACGGCGAAGATATGATGTATTTCACCAGAATAACAGAGAGCTACTAGCGCCCTCTATGAGCAAATACAAAATGAGCTGAAAATTCGTTAACTTCATGTCAGAAAACCTGAAACTACATGATTATATATTAATGCTGTCAAAACTCACAGAGTTATTGGGAAATTTTGAAAAACAAATTTTCCCTAGAACGCCTTGTACCTATATAAGATGAGTTGAAAATACGTGAACTCCATGTCAGAAAACCTAGAACTACATGATAATATGTTCGACAGCATGCAACTTGCAAAATTATCAGGAAATTTTGTAATAAATTGTTTCCCTAGAACGCCCTGTATCTGCAGAATCAGAATCATTTTCATCAGGCTTTTCATGCTATATCCCAATTATTTCGTGTACACTATCTGTAGTTGAGAGATTGTCCTTTATCAATGGATCATCATGTATAGAGAAATACATTTAGAATTCGCATTCTCTATGTGATGAAAATATTGATTATTTATCGGTATATTCAACAAAATACAACTACTTTTCTGGCTATATGTGTTTTTCAATGATTGTCGTGGCACTTGTTCACGAAAAAATTTCTTTTTGTTGAATATACCGATGGAGAATTCTTCATACAGCGTCTCCCAAATCCGATCCTCAACATTGAGATCTCGGTGACCATGAGAGAAAGAGAGTCGGTTTAATTTAAAAGGTTTCAGAAAATTTAATCCTGAATCAGAATCCGTAAGCAAATTCAGACTTGCTTCAGTTATTTCTGAGATATTCAAGAAACACCGATATTTTGTATTTTCGTTTTTCTCGAATATCTCGAAGAATATCGATTGTACGATAAAACGAATTCAATATTCCAATAGTAATTCTGAGTAGTCTCTCAAATGGTTTCGTCAGTTATTATCAACAACATCAAATTTCTGAGATATGACCTCCAACTTATTCCATTATTCACACTTTTCATTTTCGAAAATCGACGAAATCATTTAGAAGATCACTAAAAAGTACCAGCATGATGTTGAAGACGTCTTTTCAGACAATCAATGATTTCGAGATATTGGAGGACAATGAAAATACAAAATTAATGTTCTTCTTCAATAACTCATAAATGACTGAAGCTATTCAAGATATCCTGGCGGATCCCTGATCACAATCACAATCTTTCGTAATCCAACCGACTCTGTTAATTTCTTCAATTTAAGTGACGAAGTGTTCAATGATATATCGCAATTTCTGAGAATAAAGTAAGTATAATATTATTATGTTCCATGTTGTGTGATATTCGTTCAAATTGAAATGGTCTACCTACTCTGCCCATGAAGCCCAGATCTACAGGGGTAAACATTGACTCATTACAAAAATCAATATTAATGAATTATTGATGTTTTTTGCCAAAACGGTTTCGAGATTGTTTTGTTAGCATAGGTACTTCATAACCATGCAACATCTCTTTCAATGAAAAATTTTCGTTATTTTGAAATGTCCCCAATTTCAGATGATCTGTTTTTCAATGAATCGATTTAGAGACGAATTCATCATTTCAATTCCTTTGAATTGAGCGGATATCGATCTACAGGGTAATTCGAGATACCATAGGAACGTGAAATTCAGTCATGCATATTATGATTTGAACTTTGAATACTCCATATTCCTGTTATCATAATTGATCTCCTGATGGCATGTTAACATAATATTTTTTCGAATATTGAAATCATTAGGTATACCATTCGAGAATGATTCGCAAAGAGTGGGATAGAGAATGCCACGCCAATTTATACAAAGGTTAGTAAAGAGCATGCCACCAGGTTGTCGTTCTCTCCTGCATGTAGGTGGAGGCCCTAATAGATACTGAAATTTCCTGATGAGTCAGTACATCGGATGAAAAACAAATGTTTGCATGGAAATTCAATCTCATTGTAATTAAATCATGCGGAAGCAATATTTCTCAATATAGGTACCTTGTTTATCACAGACAACAATGAATCATGTGGCGAACACTTTCATCAATGGATAAAAGCTCATGAAGGAGATTTCGATGCATGATTTGAAATTCAGAAGAGAATTGAACGACATCATTTCAATATTGGACAAAATATTCTGTTAACATGTCTTTTGCACATATTGAGCATTCAAAAAGATGAAATCACAATAAACATAACTGAATTACAAGTTATTTGGAATCTTGAATTGCCCTGTAGATCGGTATTAACTCAATATCAAAAAAATTCAAGTGATGAATTCCTCCCTCTACCGATTTCATGAACAAACTCTCTAATTTCATGAACAGATTAGCTGAAATTGAAAGCATTTGAAAAAACGTCAATTTTTTATAAAGAAGATGTTAATGAAGTGTGCTAGCAGAAAAATCTCCAAACCGATTTGGCAAAACACATCGAGCATTCATAATATGCCCTAGAGAAAAATCCGAGAAAACTTTGAAAATATTAATTTTTGTAATGGGTCAATTTTTCTCCCTGTATATCTGAAGACACAAAGTTTATGGACAGATTAGGTAGACCATCTCATTCTTGAACGATCATTACACAATATGGAACAAATCACTGGAGAATCGGACTAGTATTTTTTACAATATTTGATTTCGAAATTAGGTGAAATATTCAGGTGGACCACCTTATGTGTCACGCAGTTCATTTCCTCCTCAATTCACATCATCTGATTTCCTACCTATTTCAAAGTTGACATCGAGGGACTGATCAGTTGAAGGTGATTTTTCGAGAGTTGAGTTGAAATGTGTTGAGATTGTTATAATTATTCATTATATTTTATTTCCACAGATAATCCTTCTAATCCTACTTCATATAGGGTGAGTCAGAATAGGACCGACCAACATCGTATACAGATTCCTCATATTGAGGTAGGAAGTTTTTATCAATGTTTGTCCTAAATTACATCCTCTCTGAGATACAGAGTGTCGAAAGTACAGAAACAGTTGAGGTTCATTTTCATTTCTTCATGTCCTTATGAGATTGAGATTTGGTATACTATTCCAGATTATTCTATGTTTTCACATGGAGTTTTTAATGTCGAATTTCGTGAAGCAGTGTCGTAGTAATGATCTCATAATATGTAGCCACAATTGCTCCATTCATTCTCGTGGACAGACGAATTGTTGAATTGATGGTATATGACAACAGTTATAGACTCATTCATACCTTAACTTGATGTAATAACGTCCCACATGCCTAAATGTGGAGGTTCCAAGAATATATGCGAAAAAATCGAGATAGTCCTTGAGTAAATATCGACTTGGATATACGGCAATAGCGCGCAAGGTCAGGATTCTCAATAGGGTGTCCTGATCTCATGGTGCAATTGCGCGCACGTTCTGAAAAATATATGCTGCACTTGTGCGCAAAGTCGAAAACTATAGTGAACGAAAGATTGATTTTATTTTTATAAGTTTTGATAGGAAAATTCACTGATTTTAGGAAGTGACCTAACCTGACTACTGTCACGAAGGAATGTAACCACACTCGGTCGAGTATATAACATGTGGACGGGAATCATCCATCCTGCATTAAAAAGAACCACTTTTTTCAAACAAACCAACCTAGCTCGGCCTAATAAATCGACAATATAAAGGAGGAAAATATTTTTTCTGCATGAAGAAAGAGATAACTTTTTCTAAACAATGATACCGGACTTGGCCTAATATACAGGGTGTCCGAAAATTGCTGGAACACAGATCTACCATGTGCATTACAGTTCAAAATGGGGTGTCTGAACCCAACTCATTCATTGACAAAAATGGACGGTTTGTCCGTAAGACGAGTTCGAAGTTTACATGAGAACATATTTTTGTGCGGTTCTCAAATTTTTCAAGCGAGGCGACTGATTAATAACCTCCATTTTATTACTTTTGCGAAAATTTCGTATTTCGTATTTCGCATGGACTAAAAGGAGAACAATATCTTCTTGAATAATTCCAACACATATCCCTGATGATATACTGAAAAAATTTGTAAACAAAATTATATGGCTGTGAGAACAAACTAATTGACATTTGTATTGATGAAGGCGGGTGTCATATTGAACATTATTAAAAAAACCGTTCTGCCTTGTCTCCACTGTCAAATGAACTTTTCTTTATGATAATATCAAACACATTCTAGAGATCTCTGTTAGCATTGATTATGAAAAATTCGTTTTTCCTTCAGAACTATGCAAAATACGAAATTTTCACACCAGTGATGAAATGAAGATAATCATTCATCTCACTTTGGAAATATGAGAGCCGTTCTACCACGTTTTGATGTTCTGAAAAACATTTCAGGGGTGAGGGTGGTTTCAACTCTTCTACATTATCTTCAGAGTCTCTTTGGTGAATGAGAGGAGGGTTATCTCCTGTAATCAACTTTTGTGAAATTTCATCTCATTAGTTCCACTCATTTTTGAACAGTGTGAAAAATAGTTATTTTTGTATCTAGAGCGCGAAATGCTACTTTGGTGATCGAGATCTGATTTTTTTAACGAGGCGTAGCCGAGTTACAAAAACAGTCGAGATGACCAAAGTATTTCGCGCTCGAGTTGCAAACAAAATTTTTTCTACAAACGTCAAAAATATAGTTCTAAAGAGAAAATATGCTCAGCTTGGTATGAAAAATAGTGTCGAACTGGCTTAAAAGGCCTCCCCCAATCCTTCCTAGGTACACACGATGATCCACGAACATAATAGGAATTTTCTTTCGTGCGCTCCAAGAGATAAAACAAAGTGATTGTTGACCATTCAGAAATGGATGATTTCGTGAATGTTTGTTCGATTGAGGACCATCAAGTTGAAATATAAATATCTCATTCATTTTACATAACAATGCGCGAAGTAGGCACTTCGCGCACTGTTTTAATTCGCGCATTGTTTTGTGCAAGGTATCACGGTAACGTAGGAAACTGAAAAAAGTGTCACTTCGCAATTCGTTTTCAATGCGCGAACCTTGTCATTTTTTGACGTTTGTAGAAAAATGTATTTTTTTATGTTAACTTCAAACTCGTCTCAAAGACAAATGCATACACTTTGTTATATGAATAATTTGGGCATAATCAACTTATCTTGACTTATATTACACGTGAAAGCTCTGTGTTCCAGCAATTTTGGACAACCTGTATGTGTAGATAACATAACGAAGGAAAATATCCTGTCTGGAAGAGGGACTATTTTTTATACAGTATTCAACCAAGGTCGGTCTGGATGAACCTCCCAACATGATCGCCATCCTTGAAATAATATATTCTCATTTGTGATTCCTGAGGTGACTTCCGTATTTATATTTCCTTCCTCCAATATGGATTCACAAAATGTCTTTGAGAAATAGTATATCGTTTAACGAGCACGGAATGATAGTGATTGCCTACCAGAATGAAGTTTGCAGCATGAGCCATGGGCGATTGCTTCAATCATTCAGGTAGGGAATTAGCATTCCGTGCAATTCATACACTTCTATTCTTCTACGGCTATAATAGATAACAGCGGAATATCAGATTTCTTCGTCTTGTAGTCATCTGATTTCCTGTCAAGTTATGCGCATTTATCAGAAAGAGCTGTCATTGCTTGAACTTTGACATTCCATGGGCGATGAGATTTTTTTTCGAAATAATAACACAATGGAGTCATTGTGATATCAGATACCGAAATGGAATTGATGACATACAAAATACCTCATTGATGTATCGAACACAGTACAACAAGTGCAATCTTGATGTAGCCGTAGGAAGATTTATAAAATTGAAGTAGTATCTGTCTGAGAACTTGTTTATTATTCTGCCCTGATCCTTCTGTTGTGCGCAGTCACTGCATCTATATCTGAAGGACGAATTTCAGTAGTCTCCAGGGGAAATTCGACCTATTACGCTATTACAATATATCGATTGAGTTGGCACCAATTTGTGCATACAATAATTTCATAACGCTGAATTTTTAGGAGATATCACGAAATTCCTCAACATTCTAGATAGTCTTGAATGATGAGAACATTGAAAACATAGTACGTGTGGGTCATAAGTGCTTTTCCGCAAGAGTTAGGTACAATAATGATCTGCATACGTGTTTTTTTAGTCAATTGAAAAAAAAAAAGGTTTTTCATGAACGATATTTCATGATTATGATATAAAATGACAAATAAGACAGGATCTTCACAAAGATCATTCAGTTAGTCCTGAAATATTCTTATTCTCAACAAAACAACTTCGGCGCTTCGCGTCTCGATTAACTAACTAATCTCACGACAGGAATGAATCACTTCTCACTTCGGTGTATAATATACAATTCTCATATTCTTGTTGAGATTAGGCGGGCAGTTATTTCAAACTTGCAGATTTTGCTGGATTCAATAGGATGGGATCTGATAGCTCGTCGTCAGAACTGCTCATTTCATTAACTTTTGAACTTTTTTTGATTTGATGAATAGAAAAGTGTTGGTGTTTGTAGATTCTGGCTAACAGAAACCAAGAAAGAATTCGAAATCTATGCCAGAGTTGACAAGTGCTCTTATTGTTGTTTGACAATATTTTTTCATCATTACACAAAGTACTCATACTTTTTTTTCTGTTTTAGGGTGAAATACATACAAATATTAGGAAAAACAGTGGAAAGATGGAAAGGAATACACTAACAACGGCTTTTTATATTGCATAGTGTTCCGTGTGGTGGTCGGATTAGAATAACCCTACGGTAAGCCCTGCCTGTCGTAGAAGGCGACTAAAAGGACGCCAATAGGTGGAAGATGGTTGAAGCCATCGCCCGGTGCGATACCACCACATCAACCATAGGCACTGTGAAATGGGTATACCTACCCGTGTTTCAGTAACTGGTTGATGTTCCGGCCAACCCAACCCAACCCAATTTCCTTTTCCTTCCACGCCAACCTCCCTCCTTCATACAGGATAAGCGATGATGAGTTCTCCTCGAGTAAAATTATCCGGAAGTAAAATACCTCTCCATTCGGATTTCCTGGCTAGAGGTGCTAGAGGGGGTTCACCATCGGCTGAAAAAGTCCTCAAGATAGACCTATGTTACATCCGAGGTCTAAGTAAGAACATCAACGATGTCCATCGACACCTTCAAATTGAAAAGCCAGACATATTGGCTCTTACTGAGACACAGGTCAATTCATCCACCAATACGACCTATCTGCTCTGTCATGGGTACGAATTCCACACACGTTTCAGATTCAGAGGGAGGTCTCCGCCTCTACTCTAAAACGAATCTCTCATGTCAACGAGAAGAAACTTTGGAACCATATAAGTTTGATGTCATGTGGTTCACACTCGGTAGCCAGAAACAGACCACATACCTTTGTTGTCTCTACTTATCACCAAATGATCCATCCTATTGAGAGCTCTTCGAATTCTTGTCTCTGAAGCTTGACCAAATTCAAAAGAACCATCCAGCAGCAGAAATCATCATCATGGGCGATTTCAATGTACACAATACTGCTTGGCTCGTACACTCCAACAGAACGGATGAAGCTGGGCGACAAGCCGAAGCTTTCGCCATCACTCACGGCTTAGAGCAGCTTATCAAAGAACCCACACGAATTCCCGATGCCAATAGCCATTCAGCTAACATACTTGACTCATTCCTCACTAATAATTCATCACCCTTAACCATAGAAGTACGAGCTCCACTTGGCAATTCTGACAACACACTCATCTCCACAACCTGACCATTTTTCATTTCATCAACTGCTCCGGCACCTCCACGTCTTATATGGCATTACAATTCAGGCGATTGGGACGGTCTCCGCATGTTTTTCTCCGAGTATCCTTGGCATAGAGTATGCTTTGACTCTGAGGACCCTTCACAGTGTGCTGCGGAAATATCTGAGATCATCATGCTCGGAATGGACACATACATACCTCATTTTTCGAAAAGATCATCACCTTCGGAACCCTGGTTTAACAAGAACTGTTCTAGAACTGTGGCCTCGAAACAAACAGCCTACCATCGGTGGCGCAAAAACCTTAACCTCGCGACTAGAGCAGAATACGTTGATGCCAGGAATAACTGCAGCTGAAGAAACATGCAATCCCAAGATAAGATTGAAACTCATAGATTGCCCCAATGGCTCCCGTTCGTATTGATCCCTTGGTGAAGCGGTCGGAAGAAATTTCACTGATAGTTCATTTCCACAACTGTCCAAATCCGATGGCACATTAGCAACAACATCGCAGGAGAAAGCAAATATATTTGCAGAGATGTTCGCAGCAAACTCTACTTTAGATTCCCAAGGAAGAGTGCCGCCAGACATTCCACCCGTTGAGAGTCGAATGCCCGAAATCGTATTTCGTCAACGCACTATCAGACGAATTTTGCTTGGTCTCAAAACGAATAAGGCTAACGGTCCTGATGGAATTCCACCCATTATCCTCAAAATATGTGCACCAGAGTTAACACCGATTCTCTGCAAGTTGTTGACCGTCTCGTACAGGTCGGGTATTTTTCCATCATGCTGGAAGACAGCTAGAGTCCAACCAATCCCCAAAAAAGGAAACAAGAACCTGCCCAATAACTACAGGCCCATTGCCCTGTTATCAGAAATTTCCAAAGTGATGGAGTCAGCCATCAATATTGAGCTTATCAAATATCTGGAGAGCTCAGGAATCATCAATGATAGACAATACGGCTTTCGCCACCGAAGATCTACTGGAGATCTACTTGCCTACGTCACCCATTTATGGCAAGCTCCATTAGAAAAGCACGGGGTATATCTAGCTGTCGCGTTGGACATATCGAAAGCATTCGACCGTGTTTGGCACGGAGGACTCCTCCATAAACTACCACCATACGGCTTTCCACCTCAGCTATGCCATCTCTTATCGAGTTTTTTTTCAGGCAGATCGCTTCACGTGGTGGTGGACGGTGTATCGTCTGATACCATTGGCATCAATTCCGGCGTTCCACAAAGATCAATTTTGGCACCAACTCTATTCCTGCTACATATCAATGATCTGTTGGGAGTAACAACTTGCCCCATCCACAGCTTTACAGATGATAGTACCCTCCATACTGCGTTCTCTTCCAGAATTCCCATCTCTTCCCAGGAAACTAAGAACTCACGGCGCAGGCAGGTCAATGCTGTCAATGAAGATCTTGCTGAAATCACAGCCTGGGGAACCAACAACCTAGTTGAATTCAACGCTACCAAAACTCAAGCCTGCATTTTCTCTAGAAAGGCGGAACTCAGTATGCCCGATATTGTAATGTCTGGCTCCACCATCCCCACCATCCCACCATATCTATGCTCGGTATTTCCATCAGCAACACTCTTTCATGGGATAATCATGTCAGATCCATCGCAAAAGCTGCTTCACGAAAGCTCGGATTCTTGTTCCGTGCGAAAAGCTACTTTACACCTCAACAGCTCCTCATGATCTACAAAGCGCAGATACGGCCTGTTCTAGAATACTGTTCCCACATATGGGGTTCAGTACCAAAACATACGCTGATGCTCTTAGATTCCATCCATAGAAGAGCCATTTGCCTGGTGGGTGATGCCACACTCACTCACTCTTTGACATCATTGGAACACCGTAGAAAGTTCGGCGACCTTTCACTTTTCTATCGATACTTCCACGGGAAATGTTCTTCGGAAATCTCTGCCATCATCCCTTCACTAGCAATACCAATCAGACGATCTAGACAAGCCCAGTCAGCACATCCTTTCGTTGTCAACCTCGAAAGATGTCGAATAGCACTTTATCAAGACTCCTCCATCCATAGAACGGCTAGGCTCTGGAATTCATTGCCTGTGGAAGTATTTCCAACAACATATAATCTCCAAAAGTTGAAAACAAAATCCAATACCTACCTCCTGTCCCTATCCTCCCTTGGAACGCACGATGTTCTCTGAACATTATAGGGATTGCCTTTCGTGCGCTTAAAGTGACTGTTCTGCACAATTTACTGTGATTGCTATAGCATTCGTAATTTTTTCTTATTATATCTGAATAATCAGTTAATCTGATTTCTCCAGGAAGTATATTCTACGTTCATTTCACTACGTAGATTTCAGGTCACAGAGACGTCTATTAGATCAAGTCGTACGGAGAAGTACAACGTTCAAAACGGAAAATCATGCGGAAGAGTTACTTTTCCACACGCTCGTAGAAAAACTTCTGATTCCACACGTTATTCCAAGGTGAACAGTTTATATTGAGTTATGTATTATAAAGGGTGGCATCGAAATAATTGCGAATGTTCCAAACCCTGAGAGAGCTCGACGTATTGAATCGAATGGCACCAATAGAAAAATATAGGAATCAAAATGGAATTTGGAGTAAGATCTGTTTTTTCACCCGAAGTTCTACACTGTAGCAATTCTGACGTCCCCTCTGTTCAAATTTTCAAGTTATTTCAAATGGGCGTACTTGCTATTCTTCTCGTTTTCTGTTCAATTTTCGGGATGAATTGCACATACTACACCATCCCATTGATAAACAGGAGAATGAATATTTCGATTACTCATTGGAACTATATTTAGACAAGCCTTCAAACCTCCATTCATAGATTGTGAACTATTTTATACTCATATTATACTTATCAACGAAGATTGAAGCAATTCTGGGGTATCACTATTGAATGCTCCGATAACATTTTCCCTTCTTTTCCCTTCGTTATCGAAATTATCTGCGTAAACAAAATTTCAAAAGTATCTTCAGAGAAAAATCCAGCAGAGTACCTACAATCAGGCGATCGAGCTTGCCCAGTTACTGAATAAAATAAGTTTAGTTGTCATAATTATGTGATATCACGATGTTCTGACTATTCGAAATGATCATGTCGCTTTACTATTGACGAAATTGTTTTGTCGAGCAACAGCACGAGTGATATTGCTGTACGGCAACACAATTGCCAAACTGACAGACTTTGCGTCGCTACCGAATACCAACGCTGATAGACCAATCAGAATTATTTTGTTTGTCCTTATAGAATGATCCTCCGTTTTTTTTTTTCATTATTCAACATATTATTGTTATATAATATGCAGTATTCATAAGAATTTTAATCTTTCAACATAGGAAGTATCAATGTATGCATGAATTTTTTTCCTTGAATTGTTTCCAATTGAATGAGAGCAACGTCTAGGAAATGTACTTGATGAATCTCAGGGATCTCCCTGGAATGATATCTTAGGAGTATTATTTGGTCGTACTTCCTATATTCCAATCGGATCCTTTTTCTTCTGAGGAGCAGATGACCCTCGAATGCCCCTGAGATGTATATCTCAAGGACGTCCTCGTAGGAAACACAGACATCCCTGAAACGTACAAATGACGTTTTTTATGGTGTAATGGCCATTGGCTAGCGCCATCGGGCCATTATTCACGCCACAGGCCATAAACGCCTATTTTACGCCCTTGATACATAAATAACTATTATATATAGGTAATGTTATGGGTATACATATACACCTGGATATAATGATGACATCGATCATAATAATGATCATAAACGTAATATTTTTTATCAGTTACCCGGATATATTGATGCATAGTTCAGATGATGAGCGATGAACTATGTGCATATAGGGATGTGTTTGAACTGTGAGGATATTCCTTCTTCTGTACACATCATTCTCAATTCAAATATCATCACACAACGTGACGTTTGGTTGAAAATCTCGAATCAAATGTGAGCAGACAAGACCGAGATACGTTAAATTCCAGATCTGGATTTGCTTTCATTTTTGATATCATCTGCCGCGCCCTCGAATTGGATCTGAATCCACTAGGTCCTGCTCTTCCTTACTACAAACAACTTTCAACTTCTGTACTAACAAATTAATAATATAAATAATAAAAAACCCTAATAACACACTTATGTCCCATGGATATCCCTAGAACGTCCTGACGAGACATTCAGGACGTCCATAGGACGTTCGAATTTGGTACCGTAGACGTCCATTGGACGTCTGAGGGACGCAGGACCAACTAGGGACGTCCTTGAGGGATGTCCCTAGGACAACTATCGAATACCTAAATCCTACAGTACTCGTCATCAAGCACTACAGAGGACGTCCATAGGACAACCTATCAGCAACGCTGAGGGATATCAATTGGATGTCCATAGGATGTCCCAGGGACGTACGAATTATTCTTCAATTTTAATTATTCTGGGTCCCTCTAGGACCAGATCTTGCATAACTCATTAGGACATCCAGTCGGGTTGATGGTCCGTAGAAGGTCCCCAAAAAGTTTTCAAAGGATGTCCAATGAACTAACGTGAAGGACATTGACGAGGAGTACTTATAGCCTAAGAGCGATCATTCGTCGGCGAGGTATAAGTTAACGTCCTCGCAGGTACAACATATTGAAAGTACCGACTGGGACGTCCATAGGACCTTATTTCTTGGACATTGGAAAAGTTCAGTTCATGTACCAATTGGGACATCCGAAGGGACATTCGAAGGATGTCCCTGAGGAAATGTATCATCAGGGACTTTTCATGGTTGTCTAGAAGTCATTCCAGAATATGTTCTACTCGGGACATCCGATGGATGTTCCTAAAGGAACGTTTCAAATCATATCCCATAAGGGACATGCCAAGGAGGTCATTGCATGAACATTCTACAATATGTACTACGTGGGACGTCTAAGGGATATGCTATTTCTAGGACATTTGAAATGATGTACCAGCTGGGACATTTCGTGGACGCCCTTGCTCGGACATTGCATGAGATGTACGGGATGGGACGTCCCAAGGACACTCATTTCTGGTTTGGGACATTCGGACGTGAATTGTACCGAATAGGGACGTCCCTTGGACGTTGTGTGCTATTAGGGAAAGAATTATGATTTCGTGAGTGAAAATTCAAGTTCGATACCATTTATTGGTGTAACATGAGTACGTTGAAATAGTTAGCTGACGTATTCCTGAAACAATTTATTAAAAAAAATATTTCATTTTGACAAGACCCATTTCATACACATACTCCCTCAGTTTCTGTACTCAGCAAGTTTACTTAGCGCCCTAGGAGCTGAGTACCATCAATCGATTTATAAAATTGTAAATATCTCGAAAACCATCACTTACATCGTTGTTGACGACATGTCCTTTTTTTACCTAAAAAAGGTGTGGAATCAGATTCTCTCACGGAAAGTGCCAAAAATATACTGGCGAAAATGTTAGGGCAATCTGGAATTGATAATGACGCGTACCCAGCGGCCTGTAGATGTAACATGGAAATTAAAAGGTACGTAATTATGATTTTCCACGAAAGAAAAACCTCAAGTACCCAATTTTGTGCAGATAACTGGATATTTGCAACAGTTATTTCAAAAAAGCAAACAATGAACTGCAGCTTTTCCAAAATGGAGCATTTTCGGACACATGTTCATGTAGTTTTTTTTTTCAAATTATCTTAGGAATAATTCACTCGAATAAATCAACGTACTTATGTTACACCCTGTATTATATATACCAACATCGATCATCTACATGAGAATTCCATAATTGTCATAAGGTAGGTATACTCAAACCCAATGATAACAAGGTTTGCGAAAATCAGTAATAAATTCCAATATCTATATCATCCTTCATACAGTAGTTGATGTGTAACTGTCAAATTAATCGGAAGATGGTGCTGCTCACATCGAAAAATCGAGGAGTGTTCCAGATTCGACAAATACTCTGGGATAGAATTATGATTTGAACAATGAAGTGGAACTCCAGCAAATTACCGTTTTGACATTATTTGGGATTCACATCTCATACTAGATCAATATTGATGGTCGAAGAAGTTATAAACAGACATTCAAAGGAATACAACTAGGCATTCATCATTCGAATTTACTTTTATCAACAAATCGACTTCCAACAGAATGAAGCATTGGGATACTTATGATATTTCCTGAATTTAATTACCATAGAGCATCACTCGAAGTTCAAATCCCATCACATCAGTGTTTTATCGACTTCTAAGTTAAAGCAAAAGTCAGGAGTTGCTTGGTTGGTTGCTATGGCAACTAGAATTATTCAACGATATGATGTCCTGACAAATGATTGGTGATGTATGATGTTGCGAACTTTGAGCAATCGCAAATAACTACGGGTGCATCCTTTCTGATTCAACAATGCTAAGTCGAATTTCCACAATGATAATTTTCCACAACTTTCCCGCAACCAACACTGGTCAGCTGAGTTACCTACTTTTTCACATCCATCGTCTGGATATGGGTGAATGAAATGGATCACTATGACAAGTTGATTACTCCCTACTCCGGATATATAGCGATTGACACAAAATAGTGTATTATTCCAATCAACCTGCTTGACATTGGTATCATATGGATATGACGAATTCTAGGCCGAGCCCTAGGCGAGTCCTGGAAGTCTGCGAGTCCAAAAAAACTGTTTTTGGACGTGTAGCGTACACTATTTTTTCAGCAACCATGTAGAATAACAATTTCTTTGTAGAATACAATTTCTTCTTCATTAATTCTCATTTGTATCATCTACTGAAATTTGAACAGAATACTTAAACCTAATAATTGTTACTTTGGAAATTTTGTATAAAAATTTCAAAATTCACTATCGCAACTGCTTCCGATAGTTCATTGCGATAATTGCAACCAAACTTTCAAAAATCGAAATTTTAACTGATTTCATGTCAAATAGCTGTCATCTGATATTTCGCTGTTATGATAATAATAATCATCTGCATTTATTAAAACCATATCTTCCAAGAATTTCATAGTTACAGTGACAACAACGATGTGATACTTCCTGGCCTGGACCAGGAAATACATACTTCCCGGACTAGGCCGAAAATGCTACTTTCTCAAAGAAGAAGCGCCTGGGAAGTGGGTACTTCCCGGACGGTTGCCGAAGAACTAATTTTCCTTCTCTGATATTCATTTTGGTTCACTTTTCTAGTGGAGATTCTATAAATACAAAAAAGAAAGCTGAACCTGATAAAGCGACTTGAATGAACCCTATGGTCTATAGTCAACCGTTTCGAAGCAAACCAATCAACACTTGTCAGATCGAATTCAATCATCGATGGGCTACCTCATCCCATTACAATACATGCCTTCTTCTTATATAACATGCTTTTCATTGAACTAAGCGATTGTAATTTTCTGACATCAACTAAGGTCGTGAACCAACCCGTTCATGGCCACCTAGATGCATCAACTATAAAATTGAGGTAGTCGTAGAAACTTCCGGAAATATCATATTCTGATCCGGAATTGTCACGGAAATTCAAAGATATTATGATATACAAGGTGTTTCATTTGAATATAACAAAATGGATCCATTTCTGGTGGAACCGAAAGGTACCAGAGAATGAAAAATATGCGAAAACTCTCCTCAAGGAAAAAGTGATCATTGATTGAGTGAAGGCCGATATCAAAATTGGAAATATCCAATTATCTACAGGGTTATCCAAAAGTAATCGTCATTGATAACTTCTATAATTTTGAAACTAGCATCGGTTGAATCAGTAAACTATCAGCATTTTGCTCTGCTGATCACAATGATGAGGAAGAAACTATCAAACATTGAAATTTTCAATATCTTTTTACATCAATCGCCTTGTTTATTCGTACATTCCAAATTATTGTGAATATTCATTCATACCATTGGCCGTTGTGCAGATATTTTTTCAATTCAGACTGTTGAACATAGGGAAAGTGAGTTCTACAGTTCTTGAAACCATGTTCAATTGACGAATTTCAACTGTCAATATCACGAAAATAGTTGTGAATTGGCCTAGGACATTTTGAATACTGTCTGTTTGGTTGATTAAGAATACCAAAAATTGCAAGTGGAATTCGGAATTGTACGAATATACAGGGTGTTTCATGAATAACTATTTTTGATATCTCAAGAACGGGATACTAGATTGGCCCCATTTTGATCATTGTGATAAGCAGAAGAAATGCTGAAAGCTTGATGATTCGAACAATGTCAAAGTTTTAAATTCATAGCAGTTGCCAATGACGAGCACCCGATTTGGATATATTGATTCAAAACCTCAGTACTTTTAACATTCATTGACATATTTGATAGAAAATACAAGTTATTTTGAAAACTTTCCACCATCAATATCTTTCTTTCAGTAAATTATATGGAAAATTGAGAAGACAGGTCAATTTCATTTTCAAGGAAGACACTTGAAATGAATATTTTCACTGTTCAACTATTAGTTCAACCCCATAGTAAGGGTAGATGAAACCCTTGGAATCCCAATTGGGAAGGGGAGTCAATAGTGGTACATCATTTTGAAATTTCGACTTTAATCTCGAAATTTCGACTTTAAACTCGAAATTTCGACTTTAAACTCGAAATTCCGACTTCAAACTCGAAATTTCGACTTTAAACGTGACGTTTAAATGTCATCTGCGAATTTCCTGATTTATTCCAATCTAGGCTAGGTGCACGATATTACCTCTTGAAAATAGGAAGTAATTGGTGATATGAATGCTGGTAATTTACGAGGCTCAAAATATGACTACTCATCAGGAGAAAATTTCTTATCTTCACAGGAACGTGAAACACTTTGAAAATGATGCAAGGTGTAGGAAATTTATTCTGTACAGGACAAAAGGAAAATTATTAGGTATACTTACTTCATCTCTGATTCAAATTGAATTGATAAGTTTGAGTAACTATTGGTAGATACCAACTTATAATATGTAGCAACTAAAAAAGTTTGGTAAGTATGGCTGAAATAATAAAGAATATAGGTAACTTGATTTGTTTTCAATTCATTAACATTTTTCAACAAGTCACTGGTATTTACTTATATATACTTAGTATCTGTCAAGTATGCTACTTACCACTTAGTATCTGTCAATTAGGCTAGTTGACAGTTATATCTGTCAAGTATGCTACTTGCCACTTAGTATCTGTCAATAAGGCAAGTTGACATTTAAGTATCTGTCAAGTATACTAGTTACCACTCAGTATCTGATTGAGGAAGGAAATATCATTTCTGCAAGAAAAAGGAGACTACCATAAATGAACCTTCATCTGAGACTACTTTCAACATAACTCGGCCTGAATGATTCATTTTCCGAAACAGTATATTTTTCGAGAGATAATTTGAGAGCAAACAGAAAGTTATTACCTATATTATAATATAAGTAGACTTCTGTTAACCTAACTCGGCCTAAATAATTATTTTGAACTCGATTATTGTCAAGCATGGTGTACTATACCTACCTAATCCATCATACCTCATCATCAAAGTATTGATATAAGTTAATACAAGTGACTTGTTGAAAAATGTTAATAAATTGAAAACGAATTAAGTTACCTATATTCTTTATTATTTCAGCCATACTTACCAAACTTTTTTAGTTGCTACTTATTATAAGTTGGTATCTACCAATAGTTACTCAAACTTATCAATTCAATTTGAATCAGAAATGAAGTAAGTATACCTAATAATTTTCCTTTTGTCCTGTACAGAATAAATATCCTACACCTTGCATCATTTTCAAAGTGTTTCACGTTCCTGTAGAGATAAGAAATTTTCTCCTGATGAGTAGTCATATTTTGAGCCTCGTAAATTACCAGCATTTATATCACCAATTACTTCCTATTTTCAAGAGGTAATATCGTGCACCTAGCCTAGATTGGAATAAATCAGGAAATTCGCCTATGACATTTAAAACTACGGAAAAACATTCCTATAGCTCCTGGCTTAGATTGACCTTGGCTACCGCGAAATAGACATTTGGTTACGTCACGTTGGGCCACACCCGAAATTTCGAGTTTAAAGTCGAAATTTCGAGATTGAAGTCGAAATTTCGAGTTTAAAGTCGAAATTTCGAGATTAAAGTCGAAATTTCGAGATTAAAGTCGAAATTCCGAGTTTGAAGTCGAAATTTCGAGATTAAAGTCGAAATTTCGAGATAAAAGTCGAAATTTCGAGATTAAAGTCGAAATTTCGAGATTAAAGTAGAAATTTCGACTTTAAAGTCGAAATTACTAAAAAAAATATATGTGGCACTTCAGCGCCTTCGTAGATTTCTCATATTATTCACTGCAAGGAGAATATTCAGGTTGAGAAGTTCTCAAAATGTCACCCTGTATATTCTTCACTAATTTGTTCATCGAACGAAAGCTTGTTCGATGAAATTCATTATTATTCCACGTAATATTCTCCAAGCAAATTCACCCAAAACCCGCCGATGTGAATCGCCCATCTCCCGAAATAACTCTCACCGTCCATGTATGGCCTGGGCGGTTAACCGACGCATGAGCACGGAGTCGCCCAAATAAGACAAGAGAACGTCGATTTGGCGGGCGGAGGGAGAGCGTCCCGACGCAAAGATTTCACAAACGAGGCAACGGCGACGCTTGGTCGACCGAAATAGCCCCCGACCAAAAATGCACGCTCGGAAAATATCATAGAAGACGTCCGGATGTGTAAAATAACATCATTTATTTTTCAATGAGATGAGAGATACTGGTTTGGAGGCTGTTTGAGAGTTTAATTCATGGTAAGTGAGCCAGTCGACAGTCTGACTTCTCAGTTCTCAGTCAGCTGATATTAGCAAAAGAAAGTGCTTTGATACGGAATATCCATGTTCTGATATATGAGTGTGTTTCCAGGTAAATATTGTCTTCCTGAATGCAGTAACAAAAGTTCTCGAGGCTAGGCCAGACATTTGGTAGCAATTTTATTGTCCATCATTTAGCTTCGAGAATGATTTTTCAGATTCACCCGATTCCTGTTGATTCAACAACCAAAATTCAATAACAATTCAATCAAAGATATCCAATTATTTCACTTTGGCCCCTGACATTTTCCCTTCAGAGCAATACTCCACATGATAATTGCCTGCGAAATATCAGATTTTCTGATTATGGAAGTACAATTCTGGAATTCGCAGGAACGGTAGAGCTATGAAAATGACAATCACGGGCCAGATGGAATGAATATAATTTATATATACTGCTCGCCTCCTGAAATATTCTTTTATATCACTGATTTCATGTCTCCTAGCAAGTATATTGTTACGATAGTCTCATCGCTACCTCTATCGCTCCTGCGAATTTCAGAATTGTACCTCCCTATCCACCAGAAGTGAGACACCCTGTATAATGTCTCCATAAACAAATACAGCCTTTATATCATTATTTACTAAAGCATCAGCATGTTGAGAATTATGAACATATAATTGATAGCTTTTCGACATTTTTTGTTTCAGTATAAAAAGAAATAGGTAGAATATTTTTTTTAATCAATTTTTCCGCTGGTATTTATCATGAAAAGTATGGATCTAACACAAAATGGTCGGGAAACCTTTCAGCTTCCAGGAAACATTGATTGCATCTTCATATTCAGAATCATGTATTCTGGTCAATCATTCAAGAGGAGTCGAGTGAACCCATTTCGAAGCATTTTGAAGTTTAAATTATTGCCAAATGTCTGGCGCAGCATCCAACTCCGGAGAGTTCTGAGACGTTATTCGGGACATCAATATACAGGGATTTCAAATTTGAGTCGGCGCTATTGCTTGCTTGGTTATCATTGAGACTAGGATGGTCAAAACTCTGCCTTATCATGACCCTCTCGTGCATAATATGATTACAAGAATTCAAAATGACTCTGAAAATCATCAAAGATACATAGTAGTATGGTGATAAGATTACAAAATGAAATATTGTCAGAACTCCTCGATTTTTCTCAAAAACACAAGGAAATTAAATGTCCACTCTAGTGGACGTTATACATTTTCCATCATGAGAATCCATCTGCGACTGGTATGGAAATAGTTTCGAATAGCACAGCAAGGTTCATCACACTTTTCACATACACAGGGTGAGTCGACTAACAAGGTGAGTTGATCATATGTAAAAAATAGTTATTTATTATACAAGGGAAAAAAGTAGTAGATTTTAGCTCCAGGTTGTGTTGTCTCCCGACGCGTAGCGGATGGAGACAAAAAACCGTGAGATGAAATCTAATATTTTTCCCGTGTATAATACACTATTTGTTTTTGTGAAAACAAAAAGACGAATCGATATCGAGAAGATATTACATTATTTTGAAATCTGAAAATTATCGACGTGAAATTTCAAGTTTTCAACAGTACGGACACCTGCGTTTTAGGCATCTTTATCACTCTTTTGAAGTAATCAAATATCTGATGTCACTCCTGTCTGTCTAATTCTGTTATTTGATTTAAAAAAATTGCGAATTCAGTGGTTGTTCAGTAATATACGTAACCACGAAGTCGAATGGAAGATGAAAGGACAGAGATGAAATGCCAAACTATTTTCCCGTCACAGAAAAAATATATTATTTTTATTCATGATAGAAATACAGGTCATTTTTCAACTCCAGACCAAATCTTCAGAGATGTTGTCGTGAAAATAATCCAGAGCTGGACTCAAAAATCTTATTCCTTTTTTAGATGTGAAAATTTCGACCTTCTCTGGATCGTATTATCCAACAACAATTTTCCTAGCGATTTGATAAGAAAATATTGAACAAAATTCTGATGGATCCTCTTTCAATATGGTCCTGGCACAATACTTTTTCCTTACATTTCACCAAAAGTATTCAAATATTTGTTTTGTATATTGATATAGCAGCAGAGAGTTCAGAAGAGGTATCATCCAATGAAAATTCAGCAGTAGACTTCATTTCTGGCAAGGAAAACAAAACAATTATAATTTTCAAATCCACCGAAATTTTGAGAATTGCTTCGAATTCATCAAATTATCATCAGACATAATATTATGAGAACGAAAAGTGAAATAATGAGTCCACTATGTTGGACATATAGTTTTCTCGATTCTGACTGAGGTGCAATGAAATATGTTGTTATTATATATTTATAGTGCTATTTATAGGTTACAATAATCAATATTTTCATAAACTTCATTCCTTTATAGCGCCTCAATGAAATACTCTCCAGCAATGATTTTGAATCAGTGCATATATAATTCAACATAATAGAGTGAACATCTGATGTTCTTCGCAGGACGTGGTGATCGCAGGAGGTGGTGACACTGAAGATATGTCAAAATATGTCTAATTCTGCCAACTATAGATAGTTTCCGAGGATACATGGAGTATTTCCATTGCCTACAACTACTCATTCCTGCTGTCCACTGTAGTGGTTTTTATCTATGAGATGGCTTCAAGGAAAATCGTCGATGGCTCAGTCATTTTCAGAATGGAATAAAAGTCAATCAGACAGTTCTTGCTCAGAATCGAAATTCCTATCGATCGAGAACATTGCATACTGGATGACCCATTTAAAAAACTAGCACATTCTGACATAACTTGTGAACGCGATATTAGATTCTCATTAGATTTCCATGACCATAATCAGCGAGAAAATACTACTTCTTCATTCATCAACCTGGCTTCGTAACCAATGATTACCAAGTTAGCGATAGTGCCAACAGTTTGAAAATCATGTATACCTGCGGAACCATAATAACACCTGAGGATAGAATTATTTCGTATCAATATCTCTTTTTCTGTGAACTTTATGAACCTCATTCAAATATCTAGAGAATAGCGCAATTCTTTTTGGAGTGATATCATTCAGTATGGTTTCTCCAGTTCCATGTCGACAGAAATGTATGTTCAATCATCACCAGTGATCGTGATGGATAGTTTCTTCCTGATGATACATATTATACAGGTCGACAGAAAAATATTGTATCAGGAGACCCCAAATATTATTTTGAATTGTTGAACTGTGTATGTGTATGTGTGAAGGATCCAGCCGAGGGGTACAAGGTCCCGTGGTGATAATATTCTTTACTACCAAGGTGTATCAAATTTCTTTCAGCCTCCACTTGTCCATTACTGCTTCATAATACCTTGATAAAGGTTGCTCTTAACAGACCCATATTGCCCTAGGGAGTTATGAAGGGCAATATGGATCATTACACTGGCTGATTGTATTTTTCTGTAATTCAATAAAAGAATTAATCAAAAAAGTTTTATCAACAACTGTACACATGGAAGGGACTCATTATGCTTTATTGGATAGAATTAACAATTTTCTAATATTTCTGAGAAATTAGTAGGTACCAAATTTGAAGTTCGGAAAGTTGACCAGTAATAAACTCCCCAAAGTGCATTCGATTTTGTTCGGAACGTTAACATTTTTTTTTTCAGAAACGGAATAGGCTATCATTGTAGCAATTTTCTTCTTCGAGGAGATACCTTCTTCAATATGGCTCTCCTCTATCAATTACTCTTCCATTTTACATGTAATCTTTGGGTTTCAAAGGAAGCACCACCTTGAACAAGAAGCGTTGACGACGTTCGGCGTAGACAATGTCCGGTGAATCCTCTCGGGATTTTCAAATTGAGGTATCCTGCTATAATGAATAGAACACTTTCTATAATATTCTCACCTTCACCATCATTGCATCATCAATTTCTGTAGGTTGAAAGATAATCTACGTTGTTTCCATAATTTTGTTCGTAGTGCAATGTGATTTTTAACTAAGTTTCAGGCTCCTATTCCGCTTTCTCCAACGATGGTGAAACTTTTCGAGGTGCAGGTTTCGGTTCCTGGTACCTTGATCAGTAAAATGGCTCTGCTGTCTTCAATGTTATGCTGTCAGGGTGGCCAGGTAGCCGTGCGGACAGAGTGTCCATATTCTAATCCGCATTCGCTTGCCGGTCGTGGGTTCGAGTCCCGTCGACTGCAGAAATTTTTCTGATGGCCCAATGAAGTGTTTGGGATCACACGTTAAAAGGTAAGGCCCCCGTCATTCCTTGCTCGCACAAGACTCTCGAAGACTTCTGAGGATTGCTCGTAAGGGGGCAACCGAATGACGGATAGAACAATTTTAGAACAATTTTTTTTTTTATCAATTGTCATCGTGTCCATTTCATCACGTCTTGAGCCTCCAAATACACCCATTATCAGAACAACTTCATGTAGCAGCAAAGTATCATATGGGGCTCCTCTCATGAGAAGTGATACTTGCCCACCTTCCAACACCCTTGATTCATGAGGAATGTATCCTTTCGATTCGACTTTCAGAATGGCCATGAGTTGACTGTATGTGAATAGATTAATGTTTACCTTAACAATCAATGTTGATTCCAGCTCTTAGTATTTGGTCCATAAAGGTTCATCACTATATTCTTGACACTAGAATGATTCAAAATGAATTGAAAATATTAATATTCTTCATGAGATAAACTCACCAATGAATGGAAGTGTGCCATTAGGGCAGTTTTATTCACGGTATTTCCTCTGTTTCCACCTACCTATTCCAATAAATTATCATACTCCTTTCCGTGTGAGTATTATGATTTTACAGGCAGTAAATAACCATAGGTTTCCTAAGCTTTGAGCGTCACATTTCGTGGGATCTCCATAATCAACATAAACTCAACAGTTTCAAGTTTTCTCCACTTACGAGCCTGTCAATTCTTACGAAAAAGCAGCGTCGTTTCATTGAATAAACAACCCCTAGCAACCACTTCAATGTTTCCATAGCAACTGCATAGAAGCTCACCTGTGCTCAGTTGTCAACCAGAACGCAGTGAATTTTATCGAAATTCATTGAGTAAACAACGTCGTTCTGGGATAATTTTTCCGTGAATAACATAATCTTGTATGCACCATCAGGCAGAATTCATCCCTCAGGTGAATGTTACTCTCTAGATCTGTATAACACACTTGGTGTAAGAATAATCATCCCACCATTAGCAATACATTCCAATCATCCCACTTTCATTCAACTAAGATAATATCTTTATAAACCTATTGTCACTATGAAAACACTCCTATCCAATTTCAGTTGAAATCTAGCAGCCATGACCATGACAGAATATGACAAGTTGTTATTGATGAATACCTCTCAGATGCGAGTGCGAATAATGCGAGTCACGCATCAGACCAGTGAATCCGGTTTTATTATGACAGTCTCATAGCTAGTGGTGAAATATAGTTATGTATACGCCAAGGAAAAGGAGAATATCATCATTACCCAGGGACCAAGATTATATTCCAAGGCGCCAGCCGAGGGGTATAAGGTACCGTGGTAATAATATTCTTCACTACCAAGGTGTATATCAGTTATTTCTCATCACTAGCAATGATTTCCACTCACTATACTTTCCTAGAACTAAAGACATTTTTTTAAGAGCACTTTTTGTTGATTCTATTGAAAATCTAGTTTCCATGACCACCATTCCTGTGATGCTGAAATTCTAACAAAACAATTGTGGACTTATTCAATCAATGATTCATAAATGACATTCACTTTGTTCTGATCAAAAACTCTGTTCCTGAAAATAAATGTTGAACTAAAAATGAGTGATAAAAGTGAAAACCGCACTCCTCCAGAAATAAGGGCAGCTGCAAATGATCTGAGTACCAATCTACTACTATTGAAATTGAAAGTTCTATATCTGAAAGCATAATATGAATCATTCAGAGGCTGGTGCCATCTCAACGATGTGACAAAAACCACAGAATGTTAAGCTTGCATGTTCTCATGAGGATACCCAAGCTTATGGTGCTTTTACTCAAAGTTGAAATCTACAATAACCATACAGGAAAATGTGGAAATTCCACAAGTTTTTTTTGGCTGATTTCATTTTTTGTAAAACGAAATACTATTCATTAGGTCAAGAAGGCCTCAGTTCTTTCGGAAATTGGAATTACTTTATTTTTGACTAGAGCCTCAGATGAAGCATTCATATCAATGAAGAGGTTGATACGTATTCTATAGTGATTTTTGTCAAGTTCTCAGGAAAATGGCTATTCAAATTGTTGGCATTGATGGAGCTTGCAGGACTGTAGAGTTTCCAAATTTGACTATACAAGATGTTTATATTAGAGATGACATAGTAATCATGAACATAAAAAGCAAGAATGGGTCATCCAGAGAATCCGTGATTATTGAGCCACTTTGGCTCGAAATATTAAAAAATTCGAACAGAAAGACTGACGAGACACGATCGACACTACACAAGACACAAACATTCATAATTCAATTATTCCAAAGGCAGGCGAACGATGGAAATCATGTCCAAAATACACAGTGATCCACGCACCATCCAGAAGACATTTAACAACTGTAATTTCAAGTCCTGAACTCCTGAAAAAGAAGGTTACAACATCGATCACTCCGAACTTGAATAGAAGAAAGAAGAACTGAAATTACCAATTCGATGTTGAATGTAACGCACGAACTCAATCTGGCCTGAAATGAGACATCGCACAATAGGATTGATAGAAATGAGAGGATGTGATGATGTTATGCAATGAATAATTCTCCCTATTTCAGGTCAGATTAAATTCGTCCTCATTTATCTTTCATGAATTGAATGTTAAATGTGTCTTCTTGTTTCTTGTTCTCCTATTATGCTACTGTATCTCAAGAGTCTCAACGTTGGGAAATATGTGGATATGTTCTTGTGTTCTATTCTATGTTCCATTATTTCAAGCTCAAATATCTCCAGGTTTGGTATGTTTCCAGTGTTTTTCTGTTCCTAGTAGTTGGTTATTGAATTGACTGCCTGGAGCCAAAGCCGATATGCCGATTTATCTACTACTAGTCAATACTATAAAAAAACTACCATGGTAGTGAAATACAAGTTTACGACTCAAAAACGCTCAAGAAATGGTTGGTTCTGGAGCCACTGATGAAAACAAATATTTCTAACAATGAAGCTTTGCCGTTGATACCAAAAATAAGCATCATTTTTCCAATGGGATTATATCATTGGATTTTCGAATTTGTAAAAACACTCTAAACTTTTTTGTCCAATACTATTCGATACCCATTTCCAACGAATTTCGAGTTCAACACCCCAGGTAGCACAGGTTAGTGAAATGACGTCATTATGATGTCTGTTTCAGGTCTTTATTGGTCCATTGCGTCCTCGACTCCAGAGATACCTCAAAATTACGTTATGTGTCATGAAGGCTTATTGGAGTTTGTAACTGGAGGTCATAAAGAAGTCCTGACAATATCACATTTTGATCAATCATTTACTGAACTTAAGTTTTTTTCAATATCATCTACAAAATGAGCAAAATGATCTGAATACCCTTCGTTCATTACCAGTCTCAATACGAAAGTTATTTGGTGTGATTTTGAGATTTTTCGATATATTTTGATAATGCGTTATTGTCACTTCGGACCCTTTTGATCCTTTTTTCTGGCCTGCCGTGGGCCTGTTTGCTGTTTGGGTCCCATTCAAAGTTCATTTGAGGTTCCTCAAAAATTGTATTTTCATGGTAAAGAGAGAAATTCATTCTGCTCACTTCATACGCACAAATTGACAATTTCAAGGACTGAGGAATAAAAAATACTTATTTTATGCATATTAACTGTTGAATAATTCAAAGGACCCCGCACTTTTAGTACGTAAAATGGTTCTCGGTGAAATTTTCTGAATTTTCAGTATGTTGTAGAATTTGATGAACTGATTGAACCTGCAGAATCGTAAAGTTCTTTGATGAACAGATTCTGAGATACAGGGCGTTGAAGTTACAAATCGGTATTTTTCATTTAATTATTTTTTCGAAATTCAAAGATGCCAAGTACAATTTTTTTCGTTTATATCATCAACGAACCACCATATCACTCAACATAATTCAGATGGTTCAGATAATGTAATTGTTTACAGAGTGAAACACATAAACATTTCAGTGATGTCTGAAAATTCGATGTAATAATGAAATATCGAAAAAATAATTCAGGCATGCAATATACTATTCTCATTCCATCATGAATCACAATTTATACATTTCATACAGGGTGATTCGAAAAATTGGTGACACCTAAGACCGATTTATTCATACACATCCTGTATATTCGAGTGAATTGTTAACCTCCCAAAAAAGCTGATACCGTATGAACATGATTTCGTTGAGATATATAGGGTGATCATGAAGATTTTCGATGATGAAAATGACAGAAAATCGTGTTTTTTGAAATCACCCTGTTATTCATGAATAACTCGGTGAAATTCCCTAATTATTTCATAATATATTCATCATTCGCTCCTCAACGCTGTCTTGAAAATTCAGTTTCCCATCATGACGGGTGTCATAGTTATCAATTCAGGAACTTACCATTTGCATGAAGAGTTGAAGAGACTTGTTCACTTACATTCGCATAGTGGCCGATATTTTTCACAAATAGTGAAACGTGAGAATGTGGAGACGAAAATGAGTTCAGTATTCATATACAGGGTGAACATTAGAAATTTAATAACGATAGCAGATATATGAATTTAATAATATTAATGTAATGTAGAGATAGTTAGGCGAATTTCGTTGGTATACAAGCTCTGTCAAAATGAAAAACGAACAATACCTACAGGAGATGGGAGAATGATTCCAGGATTCAACTCTCCCTATTAGAAATGGAAGCGTGAAAGATCGAATCATTCTCCCATCTCCTCGGTATTGTTCGTTTTTCAATTTGGCAGAGCTTGTATACCAACGAAATTCGCCTAACTATCTGTATATTATATTAATATTATCAAATTCATATATCTGCTATTGTTATTGAATTTCTAATGTTCACCCTGTATATGAATACTAAACTTATTTTCGTCTCCACATTCTCACGTTTCACTATTTGTGAAAAATATCGGCCACTATGCGAATATAAGTGAACAAGTCTCTTCAACTCTTCATATGCAAATGGTAAGTTCCTGAAATAATAACTATGACACCCGTCATGATAGGAAACTGAATTTTCAAGACAGCGTTGAGGAGCGGATGATGGATATATTGAAAAATAATTAGGGAATTTCATCGAGTTAATCATGAATAACAGGGTGATTTCAAAAAACACGATTTTTTGTCATTTTCATCATCGAAAATCTTCATGATCACCCTATATATCTCAACGAAATCATGTTCATACGGTATCGGCTATCTTGAGAGGTTAACAATTCACTCGAATATACAGGATGTGCATGAATAAATCGGTCTTAGGTGTCACCAATTTTTCAAATCACCCTGTATGAAATGTATGAATTGTGATTCATGATGGAATGGGAATAGTATATTGCATCCCTGAATTATTTTTTCGATATTTCATTATTACATCGAATTTTCAGACATCACTGAAATGTTTATGTGTTTCACTCTGTAAACAATAACATTATCTGAATCATCTGAATTATGTTGAGTAATATGGAGGTTCGTTGATGATATGAACGAAAAAAATTGTACTTGGCATATTTGAATTTCGAGAAAATAATTAAATGAAAAATACCGATTTGTAACTTCAACGCCCTGTATCTCAGAATCTGTGCATCAAAGAACTTTACGATTCTGCAGGTTCAATCAGTTCATCGAATTCTAAAACATGCTGAAAATTCAGAAAATTTCACCGAGAACCATTTTACGTACTAAAAGTGCGGGGTCCTTTCTAGACGCATTTCGATCCAAGACCAAGACTATCAAGACCAAGACCAAGACCAATACTGGGCCAGTCTCGGTCTTGGTCTTGGTCTCACGAAGCCTTGAATTGACGCTAGATCCCATATGTGATGCATTGATAAAATGTGCTCTTCAAGAAGAATCCTAATGCAATGATATGAAAGTAGGGTGTCTCATTCAAGAAACCTATCATTATCCGATATCTTGAAATCCTAGCACTCTGAAGTCGTGAAAACAATTCAAGGTTATAGTTTTCATGGAACTCTATAGCGGTTGTATTAGAATTTTCTCTTCATATTTGATGGTTGTCCGAATTTCGAAGGAGAACAAACTACTGACTCATCCGGTATAGTGGTCTCACTGGATATATGGACAGGTTGAAAAAATACACAGTGACTTTCATGATGATGTCGTTTTCTCGTCCACTATTCTTCCGTATAACCGAATAAAAAAATCAGTTATCATCTTACTTCTGCATCGCCTCTTCTATAAAATTAGAGTTTTTTTATACGTCTCTCTACAACGTGAAGGTTTATTGGCCCACTTTAGGAATGTTGCAATTGAGCTACTTTCATTCCGCTCACTTCTTGCTGACGCTTGCTACCTTGTTTCAGATACAAATATCAATAGCTACAATGTTATACTTTCATGAAAATACAAACTAATGATAACGCCAGGATCGAACGAAATTATAACCAGAGGGACCATAATTCATTAATGAATCTCACGGAAGGTTAAAGAAGGTTCATTCAATGCCGTATATATACTCTCGAATTTGTCTTCGAGACGTAATTTTTTTATAACAATCAATCATTCCAGAATTACGTCATTTGACAGGTTGCTGAAGGGCAAACAATGTATTTTGTCAAGATTTGTCATTTAAAACCAGAATTAGTGGGATCGTTCTCCGAGTTGGCAACAGAACGAATTCCATAATTTTGTTTGGTGAATTTGTTATCATATTGTGGATGTGGCAGGGATGGTCAAGGCTATGCTCATTAAAGGTAACCTAACAAATAGTTTATGTGCTCCTCAAGAAACCATGTCAAAATCACGTGTTCTAGAATGATTATAATTGGTCAGTTTTGTGGTCAAATTAGGACGTCTTCTTGATGCCACTGTGCAACCTGAGACATAGCTCTAATTCAATGTTCATTACTGGGGTATTAGTTTTTGCAGAGAATTGGGTTCCTTGCCGGAAATTTCAAGAGAAGTAGTGAAATGCTACGGAATGTTTTTCATTGAGATGGTAGCTCTGTTTTGAACAGGGTCGATAATAATCATCGATGATGAAGAGTTTTTTGTTTTCGACGGAACCATATCCACAAATAACCTGGGAGACAATCGGAATCTACAATAGATATAACAAATTCCGATCTGCATAGAAACTTGGTTGAATCTCCGAAACCTCACTTTTCAGGTAGAGGACTATAATGTATCTTCCGAAAAGAATTTTGATTGCCTTTCAGGTTATTTGATATCATAAAGGGTGTTTATCTTAGACCATATCAGTAACTAGTTCCAAACTCACTGATGTTCAGCGCCATATTGTGATGCAGAACAACCAATTCTTAGAAAAATTGATACACAGTCTCTTGGTATGCTACTGCTGAAATCTGAAGTTTGAACGAATCCAAATACCGCAGTGATAGCATTGAATAAGAGCTATGTTTTGAGCAAACAAGAATTATCATCTAGAGAACCGTTAATAATAAGTAAAAAAAACCCAGGTTACACGGAACTCTCCGCGATATTTCTAAGTAGTTATCTGCAGGATCGAAATGCGAAATCCTCCAGCAAAGTGCTGAAGATCACTATAGGCTGTCACTATGGGTAATACTCTTTGGAGTCGTCCAAAAGAAATCGTGGAGATCTCGCCTAAGACTTGAAATATTTCTCATTATTGCAAAACCTTGAGGTTATCTATAACAGGAAATGAATAGGTATTTCTTTCTGCGAACACCCAGGGATATCCTGCACGTAACAATAACGAGAATCTGCCAATGCGAGCTCCAGAAGTATTCACAAACATAACCTGAATGATTAATGAATATTCCACTACAAAAATATTGAGTTGTTTTTTCATTCGCCTTTATAATTATCAGTCAAAATGAATATTCATTCGAAATTCAAATACCGGGTGGCCCAATTGATAAGTAATCGTATACAGGTGATATCTCGCCTATTTTTCAGGATATTAAAAACAATGAAAAACTGCATTGAATGACATTAAATAACCTTCCAAACACTTATGGAGAATGTGATATATTTGGCAGCCTCCTGATGGAAAATACTAATCAGTTTTTTTTTTTCAAATGGCATATTGTCCTTGGAAATTGCGTGTCAATCTATATTTGAAATACAAGGATAAATAGCACATACTTGATGTTTTGTTCATTGATTACAACAAAAACATGATCATTTTGTGACTTTTTTACGTTACTCAAATGAAAAATAGCTTTCACCCATGTGTCCAGAAAGTTTTCAGATTAAAAGTATGGAATGAATTTTTGTTTCAAGAAATTATTGACAGATATTCTATTTGAAGTGTGGAACATCTATCATTGCAGACGGTATACCTACCTAGTGTAATAATTAATCTACTTTTGTTGTTCGAAATTTTTACAAATATGAGAGGAGGCAATTTTCAATCGATGTAACGTATGAATATGGTCAAAAAGTGTTGATGTTTTCGTGCTAATAATGAACAGAATACAAAGTACCTATGTGCTATCGTTTTTCTCCAAAATAGGATGACAGAAAATTCTCAATGACAATACACAGGGAGTCCATCTGATGAATATTGAGGGGTAGGTTCTAGGGGGCTGTCAAATCTGAAACAAGTCATTAGGAGAGTACTTTGATGTTATTTGAAGCAATTTCTACTATTTTTTGATCATCTCGTCAAATTAGCCAGTTTTTGCCTGTACCTCTATACGATAACTTGGGACACCCAGTATCAACATGAAATGGAAAATAAAAATTGCGTTATTTCATCACATTAGGCCACAATAAATATCAATGGGTGATTTATCATAATAATTGTACACTAGATACTTCATTTTGTTACTGTATCAGAAAATTTGTTCAACAGGTCATATTATTATCTCCCCGCCATCATGGAGAATTATTTCAAATTTTGCAGTTGATGAATGATGATAATCTGTTTTGACGAAATGGACAAGAATGTTTCAATCCAGGTGGGATCGAGAATCAAATATCTACTTCAAATTCGTGGGTGAATATCAAACGACCTTTTTTTTTAATGAATACCCCGCCAACTTCTCACAAATATTTTAATGTCGTGCTATAGAATGCATTAGGTAATTAGATTCATAGCCTTTGGTAGTTTGTCATGCACTGAATCTAACAGAATACATCTGTATTGTTTCAATCGGAACTCAATACATTAATCCAAAAGTTTCGTAATTCTATCTTTGGCGCTGACATACATATCGAGTAGATTCAACCTCACAAATAATATAGCTGGCGCTAGTTAGACTCCGCTGACAAGCGACTGCTGATCACCAATGACTCCAAAAAACTGAACACCAAACCATATCAGTGGCGATCATGTGGCGATTGATGTAAATATCACTCTTAAAGGCCTCGTCATAAGGCGATGAGCACGGATTTTGAACAACTCATAGTTGCGAGCACTTGAAGAGTTCGCCATTAGTAATTGATGCGAATTTCACAAAGTCCTCTTCAGAAGGCTATGCGTGCGAATATCTCGAACAGATCGTAGTTGCGAGCACTCAAAGACCTCGCCAGAAGCAATTGATGCGAATCTTCCAATGTCCTTGTCACAAAGGTATGAATGCTAATTTCTCAAACAGTATATAGTTGCAAGCACTTCCAATTTTCGCCAGTGGCGATCGATGCATACATCTCAAAGTGCTTGCCTGAGGGAATTGCAATAGATAATTTCTTCGTGGGCTAAGCCTAGGTGGCGGAGGTGGAGGAGATGGAGCACTCTCAGCGATCTCTCGAAGAAGTTACAGAAGGGATCACAATTTCCTAGACGGATATCTTCAAGATATCTTCAGGACATATTTGTGCTGCCTGGGAAGTATCAGACCGAATAACTCAGATTTTAATTTCAAATTCAAAATCCAATACTGATGTATTATCTGGTGTAGGTGGAGACGATGCATCTCTGAGAATATTTCCAATCGTTAGATCACTTGCGATTTTTTAATGAACTAGATTCTCATGCGATGATACGATCTTTCGTGAGACACTTAGTATAATTTGGAAAGGGATTGGCTTTATATCAACAATATGATTGTATGAAACTGTGCTGTTCCCTCAGGAATCGGAGAGAAAACAATATGAAACCTAACAAAAAGATATTGAA